>OX183132.1:20644568-21103207 GCA_945261195.1 Cryptosula pallasiana
AAAGCCCATAGCGTAAACAAACGAGACAGAGTGTCAGCTTGACAAGTGGCTTTATTCAATAATACCAATTCCTAGAGTGGCAATCATCTAGGGTGGTCGACACCACATAGATGGATGCAAAGAGTATATACAAAATCAGCCTTTATATAGGCAGGCTGGCAGAAAGTAGTTAACAGAAAGCATATAGACACACATTGACACAAAGTAATTAGAGCGATAACATACAATGTATAAACAGTTGACAAATCATGCAATGCCATATAGTTAAATAGAAATGGTGCCTAGTGGCTAAAGGTCGGAGTCATTTCTCCGTAATCCAATCAGAGACTCTCCAGTGGTTCATAGGCTGTATGTACCTTGCATTGGATTGATAATTCTGGGTGATCCAAGGAAGAGTGCTTCCAGCTGCAGAGTTGGGGCAAGATTTTAGGCTGTTTCTAATACCTTCTGCGAAAGAGGCCATCTTGTGCCAGCCCAATATCAGCATAGCGGCTCAGCAAGGAGTCCCTACCGGCCCAGCAGGGGTCAAGATCAGCCCTGCTGGCTGTGCTACCAGCACAGTAACTTACTCTGCTGCCACAGCACCTTGTTTAGGGTTGAGGGTGGCATCTCAGAGCATTTCTGATAGAGTTTTTAGTACTAAATGTACTGTTTCCTAGTAGCATTTATAAAAATCTATCACATTATCAAGTGAACTTGACCTAAGCATGTTGTTTCTGCAATGTGACCAAAGTAGCAAGTGATAGTGTTAAATCAATAATCATTGTTGGTAATCTTTTGAATAATTATTGCCATTATTGGCAATACATTACTGCAAACAATAATGATTTTAAATAATATGCAAAGCAAACCTATTTTTCTTTATTATTATCCTTTAATATTACGGTCAGCACAAAAATAATAATTATTAGTGATAATTTTTATTATTGATTAAAGATGAACTGTTTCATACAGTAATATCATACTTTCTGGGGTAAGTGAACCTGCTTTCTTCGGCCGTAGCGTTATGTTTCATAATTATCTATTCACTTCACAGATAAAACTTATCGAATTCCAATGAAATAACACAGCAACCAAAACAGATGCAGTTATTGCAATGCCAAAAGTGTGACTTCATTCACACCATAATATTTCAGAATGTGCATAGATGCATATAGAAAAGCTGGTGACGGATGCACGTCGTATGTAATTTTGTGGGTCAGTATATTATTAATAACTACTATATATGCATGCAATAAATAACTAATTACAACACTGGTATTGCTCTTTATTTATAACAGATATTAGTTATATATTATAATTACACTTGCATTGTATCTCTTTACATACACAATAATAAATAATAATATGATCAATAATAATAATTATTATAGATAATATTTGTTGCTATAATATACTAATAATATTTATTATAATACTACTGCTAATGTTGTAGTGTACCAGAGGTATATTAAGTCTTAGTCTACATTAAATAACAGCAGCAATCATCATGGTCAAATTAAAAATATAAAGGACCAGATTGATATAATTTCATCCAAAGCAAATATATAAGAAAGATGATATAATTATACAGATTGTATGGCTTTGATTGATCATCAATCACTAGAAACTCGTGTTATCAACAGTGATCTATTACTAACCACAGAATTATGTCTATAGATTGGACATGCCACATTCTGTGGATGTCCTTGTTATAATCACTAATGAGATGCTCACAATCATTGGCATTTTTTGTGATGATTTGTTGCAACTAAACCAATCATCCAATGAAATCCATTTAAAAGTTGCCAAGATAACACGGGGGCATACAACTCCCAATAAAAAACGGACAGCATATTCCAAGCAAAATACAAGTAATGCCTCAGATGTTTGCCTAAGACTTAGGCTACAATGCTTCAGCCTGTTTGTGTGTGCAATTGACTATCTTTAGATTGTGCCTGCTCACTCATGTGTGTTGCAGTCTACTTTGTATCAGTATGAGCTGATTTCTAGCGGCCAATCATATGTGTTAATTTTCAACAACCTTATTCACATATATTTTTCGATAACTATGCTGATATTATCCCAAAGAAGCAAAGTTTTTTTGTTGTTTGTACAAAAAAGTGGCTTGTGCAAATACATGTATTTTTCTACAATAAAGTTATTGATACTTGAAACTGCTCTTATTTAGTCTGGTATGTTGCCTTGCTAAACTGTCTGAGTTCTCCCGAATCTGGTAGAACCCTGTTTAGCTCAGTACACATTCATTTGATAGAAAAGTCAACAATACTTGAAATAGTGCTCTCTAGTCAAAAGTTGATTCTGCTCAACCCAGTACAGCCCGGCACAGCTGTTACCCTACACTGAGGAGTTGCTAGTAGTAAGACAAGCCTATTGTTGTCAGCTGTTGCGAACTGGGTTATTTCCTCTCTAGTAGTTGTTCGGTAAGGGGGCAGTCAAATCCCTTACAATATCAAGCCTGTATTGATGCAAATCTGTAAACATCATCTATTTTCACTTCAAGTTGTTGTATTCACGCCCGTATGCAGTGTGGATTTCCTTTAATGCAGGCACCAAAGCAAATGAGTCCTCAAAAATGAACTTCTAAGTACTTCTGTAAGATGTATTCTATTCCTTCAAAAGCACAAGTATGAGTCATGAAAATTTGAACCGTTTTCGTTGCTATTTCACAGTGGGTGTTTCATATACTGTCAAGGTCAATGTTCAAAGCATTCTATGACACATTATCATATCAGGTTTGCCTCTAAACCTGTAACGAAATCCGGAAATTGTTTTGAGTAGCAGAGTTTTTCTTTTGTAGTTTCATATTTCATTGTGATTAATTGAAATATAATTTCCTAAATTTTAATAAGGTTATGATATCAAGGTTCAACAATGGCGATAACTTTGAAATTGATGAAAGAATGTACAGCTTGCACAGAAACAAAGAAAACAGCATATGCATACATGCAACATATGCATATGAGTAACCTTGAGTAAACCTTGCGTCTACCTTGAGCAAAAAATTATTCAACATTGCCAAGTGATACTGCAGTTGATGTTACTGCCCATAGCAATTCACTAGTTCACAATCATTGATATTTTTTGATCATGAACTTCACCTGTTCATTTGTTTGCCGAGCATCCCAAACAAAACAAATCTAAAGACTGCATTTAGAACAACCATGACTGACTAAAGAGCTTCGGTGGGCGGTGAGCTGGAGCTCCACTGGAGCTCTTTTGCAATAAAACTTGACTTTTACTGCTCACGCTATATACGCGGTAAACAAAAATTGGAATGAATGACAGTTATAAATGATAAATGATAAAAATGAGGTTTTCTAGGATATATTTTAAAAAAACTATGTTGCAGCAGCACAGCAAGTTCAGGTTGGTTTAGTGGTTTTAAGGAATAAGTTCCATCATAATAAATATCTACAATACAACAATGTACATTAAATATTAAAGTGTTCTATTACACCAGGTACAACCAGATGTATAGATTAGACAATGTCTGTGCTGAGTAACGCAATGAACCATTGGAGTGGTTATTCACAGTGGCATTCAGTTGTTTTCATGGAGCGAGAGGGGTAGGGGTCCAACTGTTATTTTACAATCAGGCTCATCAAAGCTTGGTCTTGACATACTGCGGCACATTTTGTTCTCGTAGGCCTTGAAGCACCATTATACTCCAAAACTCTATCTTTCTCCAGAGGATACACTGTTGGTATGGCCAGTGCCACTTGTACATTAGCTGATCAACTAGAAAATAGCTTTTGTCTCAGACATATCAGTCCTGGCGTTGTGGTACAACTGCATGTACTTATACTCTGAGCAACTCTAGAGAGATAATCTGCTGGAGTCTATTAATGGCAGGTAGTGCTAAACTAAACTGCAGTGATTAATACAAAAGTTTAGCTTTATATAATCTGGACCACGAGAACCATACCCCAGTTTTAAAAACAACCAATAAGACACACAAGGATTAAGGAAATGACCAATATCATGTACAGGAAGTAACATTGACAAATAGCACCGTGCCGATAGCAATACTGACAACTGATGTGACAGTTTATATGATAAAGCAACGAGTGGCAAAGGTGCGGATTAATCTCATCTCTCTGTAGGTTCCGAAGATATCTGCAGCCTCAGTTTGACAGATCTTGTCCTCCAGTGATAGTCTTGTTAAGAATACAGTCTTCTGTGACTCCGAACCTGATCTTGTAGACCTGTGCCAAAACAGCCATTTTGCACTGACCATACAGGCCCTGCAAGGGGCAACACCGGATTTGCCACGAATACCAATTGTTGGGATGACACTAACGTCTCATAACCAATCAACTCAACGATAACAAGTCACTTTAATTTTTCTTCTAGCACCACTTAAGGCTTGCTTGGATAATCCAGGAGCAACTGTCTAGAATGCATATGTTGGCTGTCAGTTTCTTCAATGCATCGTATGTGCACAAACATCTATCACAACAATTTCTCTATGAGTCATGTAGTGGATTAGAGTCTTAAGTGCCCCAGAAGTTACGTTTAGTAAGACGGCACCATCACTCAACAAGTTCCAAAATTGGCAGCTAAATTCCGTGTCTCAACTCAGGTCTCGTCTAGATTACTAAGTTAACTACCGTCGACTGGATAGCTTAATTTGTAATTTTTCTGGTTACTAACTCATTGTAATATGGTTAGATTGGCCATTGACTGCTAAACCCCTGCAGAGGAACTTCTGTTTCCTCTGCAGGGGTTTGTGGAAAGGTGCAGGAAAGTAAACGGAGGAGAGAAAGCAGACTAACTAATAACCAGCTAATGGGGTTGGCAAGTGGTGGGTAGATGATATCTATGAAAGTCATTTGCAGTAGGGAAGAATGTTTTAGAACTTGGTTTTTTAATAAACTAAATATCTGCTTAAAATTTATCAGTTTTTATCTCACCTACATACATAACTTAGTTTTATGTAAAGCACCCTTGAAATAGAAGTGGCATAATAACGATCTATTGCCGCAAAGTTCAATGAAAGCTTTAGATCCTAATTTTAATCTTATTGTCAGCCATTAAGGCTCGCCAACTGTTATCTATTTTGAAACTTAATACATTCACCCGTCGAGTTTAGCCTTCGATCCTATGACATTGAAACTTACACCAAATTTACGCTCTTAAATTTCCATCGATGAACATTGCTAGTCCAATGGATGCATGTACTTGTTGATTGTATTCACCTACAGTCTCTGTGGTAAATGAGACAAATTTTAATAAGTTTCAGCACAAACAGTGCTAGGCAATGTGCAATATGTGTTTTGAGGAATTATAGTTTACAACAAATAACTAAATCAGTATTGTTACAACAAAAATCAATTACTAAATCAAAAGTAGTAGCTCTTATCTAATCATCAGGGCTGAATGATGAGTTAATAGCATTTATGAGTCAGTGTAGTCACGCTGTTCCCCTGGGTTACAATGGAAGTTGGCAAAGCAGGATAATTTGTGTCATATGCACCAATTTTGTTTAATTCTCGCACTGCTACCTTTTTGCAATAATGTAGAAAACTTTGCACTCTGTTCTTTTGACACAATGCCGACTTGTCTAAACCAGTGTTACCACAGCACTCTAACTAGCCTACCACTCAGGTACCCCTAGTCTAGCTAAGGTGTGGGGATGTGCTACCCCAGAACATTTCTTCCTTAACTTGCGCTAGATGACACTCTGGCCTTCAAACAGTGTCAAAACAGTGATGCTGCTTGAATTTTTTTCAAATAGACCTGCTCCTACTACTATAATTCAGACAGCAGCTGCTTCCAGATGTGCATGTATTCCTACTATCTACCCATCTCATGATAGCTATTCTCAACTATTCCACAGACGTTAGCAACTATAAACCACACTGGCAGAGACCTTGAGTCAGACTAACTCAAGTCCATGTGAAGTGATAACAATTTATTGACCTATATTCAAAGATCTGTCAAGTAGAACGAAGCTGATAGAAAAGCGGTAGTGCTGCTCAGGCTTAAACGTGCAATGCAATCTACACAACTAATTAAATTATGCAATTATAGTGATATAAAAGCCAACACTGAGGTGTAGTGGAGTTTTCATAAACCTAGTCTCTTGCCTACAGCGGTCCTACTTGTGTTTCATCCTAAATATTGTAATGGATTCCGGTCTGTTACCACGGACATCCACTAATCTCGAGTATTCTACCTCTCTCCAGAGGGGACACTGTGCTGACCGACAGTGACAACTGTGTATGGGCAACCGAATTACCCGGTAAGGCACGACCCCATGGCTCAAACAAACAGTACCGTGTAGTGTCTGTAATAATGGCTTTATTCTCTAAGCTGTCCTGAGGGTAATTATTCCTCTAGGGTTTAGCAATATAAGAGTATATGCCATGGCAACATTGTGATGAATGCAAAGATTAACAGTGTGTGCTCTCCTTTTATAGGAGAGCTGACAAGCACAAAACATATAGCAGTCAATGCACAGGAAGTAGATTAACCAATACAATTAACTATATAAATAACAAACCAATCAACAATGCAATGTGAATTATAAAGGGAGGTGCCAAGTGGCTAAGGGCGGAGTCCTTTCTCCTGATTGTCCAATGAGTGGTCCTGCAAGGCTCCCAGGCTGTACGTAGAGTTGGGTCCATGGAGTTGGTAGTTTAAGGGTGAGTACTTCCTGTTCTCGACCTTGACTAAGTTCTTGTACACTTTTGAGGATCCTCCTCTAAGGCGGCCATCTTGTGCCGGCCCAGTACAGCTGTACCGGGTCGGTAGGGGTCACTACCGACCCTGTAGGGGTCACTACCGACCCTGTAGGGGTCACTACCGACCCTGTAGGGGTCAATACCGGCCCTGCTCACTATGCCACCGGCACAGTAGGACTTTCTACCTAACAGCTCAGAGGCGTATTGAGTACCCCCGACCCCCCGAACAGTCGGGGATACAACTCCCAACCCCCTAACGTTAGGGGGTCGAATTTGTCGGGTATTGTTTTGGTTTGCGGGGATTGGTTTTTCTTCTAATGATTGTTTGGAGTTATCTTAGCATTACAACATGAAACATAGACCTAGCCCAACTACATGCTTTTACTTTTCTGTGGATTGACATTGACCCACCCTTGTGATAAAACAATAAAGTTATCAAAAAACTAACAAGGCACATCATTAGCTCATGAACATATGGTTGATCAATCAAATAAATGAATATTCGTGCTTTTGGATGAAAGCTCTACCATAAAGAAATGTTTCTTTACATTATTAAACAACACGCAAATAAAGCTGCTATGCAACAACTAACAACTGTCTGTATGTGGCTGGGTGGTTAAAATTATTATTACTACTACTACTGTAACTATTATTATAATTAATAGTGATTGGATTTTCTCCCACTTCACTACTACTATTATTATTTATAACCATTTGATTGTTATTAATTAATTATTATAATTATAATAATTATTATTATGATGATTATAATTATTATTATTATTATTTATAATAATTGTTATAAATAACAGTTAATAATAATTTGAAGCAGTCAAATTATATTATTATTTATTATCATTATAATAATAATAATAAATAAAAATATTAATAATAACAATAAATAATCAAAATAATAAAACACAGATATATAATAATAAAATAATAGTAATTATTATTATCATCATCATTAATAAACTACAAAAATTAAAAAAAAAGAATAATTATTAGCTAATAAATAATAATATAGTATGACATTAACAAAACTCGACCCCCTAACATTCATGGTGAACCCCCTAACAGGCAACCCCCTAACAAATTCCTCCAACCCCCTAACAAAAAATTTTCCGCGCTTCGCGCGATTCTATTTTGTTAGGGGGTTGAATTTTTAACTCAAAACGCCCCTGCAACAGCTATTAACCAAACGCTGTGGGTAAAAGTCTAGCGCATTGTCTCGCAAGGTTCTAGCGTAAACGACCTGTTCACTACTAGTGTGCATCAAAATCTACCACAATATTCTCCTGTCATGTAATGATATAGCTTGAAAGACCTCGTTGGTTTTGGGGCATGACATATCCGTAAGAACAATCACCCAGGTAAGCACTGCGTCACTGATACTGAGTTGTGCATGTATATAGTGTAATGGATTTTGGGGGGCCGACCAAACGTCCACCAACAACGCCTCACTCTAGAGGTCAACTTCCAACAGAGGAGTATGCCAACTCCACAACTGTTCCCGGAGCCTACGGCTCAAACATACAACTCAATGACTTGTTGAGTAAACCATACTTTATTACACAGCGTAACCAGCAATGTATAATAAGGGTAAATGTATCATGCTACTTGGCTTAAGCACAGGTAGAATCCCAATACAATACAAAGAGTCTAGTGAAATGTTCTGCCTTTTATAGGCAGAACATGATTAAAACAAATGCCCAAACAAGGGGCAACAAATCAGTAATGGCAGGAAGTGTTTACACTAATCAGATCATGAGATATAAATATATGATACAGTCATTGGTTAATATAGAGTTAAATGTGCCAGGCGCCCAGAAGTAGGGGGCGGAGCTTCTTAGTCAATCTTGCTTACTCATGGTGGTGCAATGAGTAGCCCTGGTTCTTGGTCCTTATGGCTTATGGTCCTTGGCTTTGGTCTTGTTTGAGGACAGCTATGTTGCAAAGTCGGGCTCCTGCACCTTTGGTATCAATTTCGGTTCTCAGGCTATAGTAGTTCTTTGCTCACCGACCCGGTATAGGTATGGTAATGGCACTGCAGGGCCGGTAGTACATGCTGCAGGGCCGGCAGGGTGTGCTGCAGGGCCGGTGGTACCTCTGCAGGGCAGGCAGTGAATGCTGCAGGGCCGGTAGGGTTTCTACCGGCTGACTTGCTTATGTTCTGGCTGTGCCAGGCTCTATTCAGGCTTGCCTGACACTCAACAGTTGTCAGGGGGACCTTGCGCAGTGGTAGTAGACATAAAATTCCACCACATTCCCCTCTCCATTAAAGACTGTATCTCTTTGGTCTTTAATTACATAATTTAGCAAAGAGAATAATAGTGGCGAGCAACACCCGTGCTCGGTCAAGTTTGTGGGGAGAGCATCTTACTGCCTCCTAGCATCTCTAGGGGAGGCGTCCCAGGTCCTGGTGAAACAGGAGGGAGTGGGAAAAGATTGACGGATAGCTTGGTTCGGTGGAGGCAGAGCAGGGAATTCTTCCTCGTAGGTAGGACTGGCTTCAGCTATCTGGTGACAATAGGCTTCACCGTATCGGGTGGGTGGTCCTACATTCCGTCGGGGGCGTCCTCCTGTGCTGTCTTGCTCGGTTCTCCTCGGGGGCTGGGTTGCCGTTAAGTCGTTCTTCGGCAAGGGTGGTGCGGCTTCGGCCATGACTGGCTCAGGGGGCGGCACCGAATCCTCAAGAATAGGGGTTCTGGCCGTACCGGCTCGTTCTTGACGAGTTGGGGGTGTTAGCTGCTCTAACTCGGGGGATCTGACCCGCGGCTGTCTTCTCCTCACTGCCCCCCTCATGTTAGGTCGTCGAGTGGGTTCCAGCGCAGCGGGGGCTTGTCCCCGGGGGTCTGTGCAGGGGTGATACGGTTTTAATCGGCAACCGTTCTGTACAGATCTTTGGCCATGCCTAGCAATTAAATAAGTGTGATTGCTGTAGGCTTCCTCTACTTCATAAGGCCCCACAAATTTGGCCTGGAGCTTTGGATTTTCTCCCTTACGCCGTCTCATGTTCTGCAGCCATACTTGATCACCAGGTGCAAACAGGGTAGGTTCTTGTCCCTCTTCGGTCCTAATCTGTGTCTGTCCTTCCCGTAGGGTTTGGTGCACCTCTTCGAGGCGTTCTTTGAGTGCCTGGGCATAGGCATGTACCGGCAGACTGTTCGAGAGTGGAGGGTGGTAGGTAATCTGGTCCGGCAACCGGAGCTCTCGACCCAACATCAGGAAATTGGGCGTCTCGTCCGTCACTGTATGGGGCGTAGCCCCAAAGGCTCGCATCAACTGTGGTAGCAACAGGTCCCATTCATTGGGCTGGCGCTTCAGTAATAATGATCTTAAAGAATCTCCTAAGATCCTATTATTCCTCTCAACCACCCCATTGGCCTGAGGGTGGTAGGGAGTGGTCCGAGTTTTCTCGATGTTCCACAATGAACATAGCTCCCTCATTAGACTGCTCTCGAATTGTGCTCCCTGATCGGTGTGGACCTGCTCGGGGATGCCAAAGTAAGCAAAAACCCTTTCATCTAGGGCGGTTGCCACCACTGCAGCCGTGGTATCTGGTAGTGCTAGTGCGTCTTGCCACCTTGTAAAATGGTCCGTCAGGACGAGGATCCAACGATTTCCCCTCCTTGTCTCCGGTAGTGGCCCCACAAGATCAACTGCCAATTTCTGCCATGGTCGTCCAGCGTACATGCGCTGCCGAGCAGGGTTGGGCTGTGTGCCCCCACTTTTGGCACGTTGACACACCTCGCAGCTCCGAACCAGTCTGCGGGTGTCAGCATAGATTCCTGGCCAGTACCAGGTCAATAGCAATCTTCGTTGGGTGTGTTTTATGCCCTGGTGTGCCAGAGCATGTGTCTGCCACATAGTTGTGCCTCGGAGGCCGGGTGGGCAGAGGGTACACCACCGCGCCCTTTTGTTCATAACCATCTTGATTTCTAGGACACCGTCTGGCCTAATCCTCATAGAGGATTGACGACGGGCGAGTACTCGTAGTTCACAACTTCCTAGGTCTAGTTGTTCCTGAGTTAGAGCATGGTTATTTCTAACGGCTTCATAGACCACGGCCACCGGGTGTTGTCCAGTTCTCTGCATGTGGACTAGCCCTGCATCAGGCGGTGCCGGGTCTCTTCCGTGTATCGCCCTCACGGTATCACCGATAAGGGTTTTTGCAGTGTTAGAGGGCCCCAAGGGCTTTGTGTCTCCAGGAGTGGACTCTCCTGCTACCTCCTCTTTTGTTGGCCCACCGTCCCTTTTTTGAATGTGTTGGCACTGTCGACAATCGGCTGGGCAGCGTCTACTAAGCCCATCAGCGTTGCCGTGGTGGATGCCTTTTCGATGTTCAATCGAGTATTGGAATTCCGAAAGGATTTCCAGCCACCGGGCTACCTGGCTAGTTGGTTCCTTCTTGCGACAGAGCCATAATAGGGAGGCATGGTCAGTTCGTAACTTGAATTTTTGCCCATACAAGTACGGTCTGAAGTGGCACACCGCTTTTACTACCGCCAGGAGTTCCTTCCTGGTAACACAGTAGTTACGTTCGGCGGGGTTGAGCGTCTTACTGTAGTAAGATATGACTTTTTCCCGGCCTTCTTGCACCTGGGAAAGGACTGCTCCTAATCCGTCATTGCTGGCGTCCGTGTCCAGCACATAGGCACCCTTGTGTTCGGGGTAACCCAAGATAGGAGCCGTGACCAAGCTGGTTTTCAATTGCTGGAAAGCTTGTTCTTGCTCTGGTTCCCACCTCCAGGGGGTGTTCTTCCCGGTCAGTTTGGTGAGGGGTTTGGCTACCGTAGAGAAATTGGGCAAATAATGTCGGTAGTACCCGATGGTGCCAAGAAATGCTTGGAGGTCCCTTAAATCTCTTGGCGAGCTCCATTCTTCTACTGCCTTCACTTTTTCAGGATCGGTTGCCACTCCGTCCTTGCTGACCACATGGCCCAAGTAACGAACCTGCTCCTGTAGCAGTTCGCACTTATTGGGCTTGAGTTTTAACCCGGCTTTTTGTAACCGGTCAAACACATCTGCCAATCTTTCCAGGTGAGTGGAGAAGTTTGGTGCAATCACGATTATATCATCTAGATATAAGAGAAGGGTCTTCCAGTGTAGCCCATGGAGAACTTTCTCCATGAGCCGCTGAAAGGTAGCGGGGGCGGAAGTGAGACCAAATGGCAGCACCTTCCATTTAAACAGTCCAGCCCTGGTGGTAAATGCGGACTTCTCCTGCGCATCTTCATCCAGCGGCACTTGCCAGTACCCACTGACAAGGTCCAAGGTGCTGAAGTATTTACTCCCTGAGAGTGCGTCAAGACTCTCATCTATACGTGGCAAGGGGTGAGCATCCAGCTGAGTGACAGCATTCAGTCGCCGGTAATCGATGCAAAACCGCCACGACCCATCTTTCTTTTTCACAAGTACTACCGGAGCGCTCCAGGCTCCCGATGCGGGCTCGATCAGGCCTTTCTCTAGTAGGTGGGCTACCTGTTTCTCCGCCTCTTCCTCTTTCTGGGGCCCCAGTCGATGGGGGTGTTGGCGCACAGGTTTGGCGCCAGGTAGGAGGGGAATGCTATGCTCTGCAAGGGTGGTACGGCCTATGTCATGATCTCCCGTACTGAAGGTAGACCCGTACTGCTCCAGCAATTGAGCTAGTTTCTTTTTCTCCTGGGAGTCCTTGCAGTTGACCACTGCCTGATGGTAGAGATCCTGTAGGTGTAGTGGTACCAGATACTCTGGGTTTCTCTGAGGTTTGCCTTTGGGAGAGGAACAGGGTATGGCGTCAGGGGTAGAACACTGGTCCGTGTCTATGCCCGTGTACCGACCTATGGTCTGGCCAGCTTTCAGCTCCAAGGGTTGGTCGGTGGGGTTTAGACACCGAATTGCCAGGCGGCACTGTCCGTCTGGTTGGTTGATGCTTGTAGCTAGAGGGGGGGCATCAGGATGGCCTTCTACCAATCCTAGGGGGCTGTGGTTTTTGGCGTTGAGTTACACGTCAACGTAACCTCTGAACAAGCGGGTAAGGTAATAGCTCGTATCACTTGCACCCGGTTAACTAATAACCTCCCGTTCCGGTCGGTACATTGTAGTTGGCGGTCGCCAATCATAACAGCCGCTTCATCAACTTTGATCCTACATTTATGCGCAGTTATGAATGGCTCGCCTAGGATGGCATCTTCACGGATGCGTCCAATGACGAAGACAGTTTCACGCTTGAAATCTCTGAGGCGCAGGGGAACCGTGATGGTCCCGTAGAAGGGCACCTGTGAGCCGTCAACCATGGTGTCACAGGGGCGGCTGCTTTTTAATGTATTTCTAACAGCCGGGGGAAGGCATTGGTAGACGTGGTAAGACAACAGGTTGGTAGAACAGCTGCCATCTATAAACACCGACAGGGGCCTACCATCAATCTTCCCTGGGAGGAAGTAATTGAGTGGCGGCGTGCCATTTTCAGGAGCAGCTGGTTGGTCTCCACACCGGATTCTTGTCGAATCACACGGGGCCGTTGCTTCCTGATGGTGCCTTCTGGGCCCGTGTTGCTCGTCCTTGACTGGATTAAATTTCTGTACGCGTTGTAACTGTCGGGCACGCTTTGTTGCCAGCCAGCTGTTGTTGCTGGAGGAAACACCATTTGAAGGGTTATCCTGTAATACTGATGGAGTGTCTTGGATAGCTGGTTTGTTGGCCTGCTGGGGGCACGTTCCTAGCGTATGACCGACTTTTCCGCAACCTAAGCATTGCCACATGGGCAGTGGTGGAGGAGGCTGAGGGGTAGGGGTAACTCCTGGCTTCAATGACTTGATTTCCTTTGTGAGGTCCAACAATGCCTCCATGACTGCTGTCAGATGGTCCTTTTTGTCCGGAGGTGCAGGGCGGACATCCTTCACCGAAGCATTCGGTGTGTCGGGCGTATCATCCACGCGCTCCTCTTTATCCGTAGATTCATCTTCAACCGTGCGCACGTGAGTAGACCTCTTCTCCGGGCCCGTCTTTATCTGCAGGTAATCATTCCCTGCTCTCACCGCCTCAAAATCTCTACTGGTTGTATTGCCAGGAGGTGTCTCTGCAAGTAGGGGTTGCCTAATGTAGAGCTGAAGATATCTATTATCATTCGTTGCAACAATCTGTGGGGGAGGCCCGCATAAGCGACCTGCACCAGTCGTGCTACTTCAGTGGCATGCTCCTGCAGCATAGTCTTATACGTCCTGCGGAGGCCAGTAAGTTTGTACCTTGCTTCACGGGGGGTTAAGCCAAACCTTGCCCGTAAAGCAGCAAATATGCCTTGCAGCTGTGGTGCCTTACCACACTCAAGTGCACTCCCTCTCAGGGACTCTCGCAGATGCAGCAACGCTGTCTGCTCTGGCCATTCGGTGGCCTCAACCACTCCCATGAAGCACTCTATAAAATAGTCCACGTCTCCGTCTCCATCGAACTTCGGTGCTTTAAATAAAGACCGGTGATTGGCAGCGGCTGGCTGCATGACGGCTTGTAACGCTTCTGTCAAATGTTCCATCACATTCGCTTCGGGGTTTGCAGGTGGTACCCTACCAGCGCTGCGTGCCCGTTGGTTTGCCATTGTCTAGACTTAGAGGAGTAACTCAACTCAAGTGTACAATGGATGGTGTGCTGGTCCGTTTTTAGCGGCACCAGGTCTCTACAGCGTCTAGGGCTGTCTATATCAAATTGTCTCAGTAAACAACGTACTGGAAAGTAACACAAGGCCGGTACAATATTGCACAGGGCCGGTAGTAATGTGTACAGGGCCGGCGTTTAGAGCGCAGGGCCGGTCACAAAGTTAGCAGGGCCGGTATCCGAAGACACAGGGCCGGTATCAGTGTTAGCAGGGCCGGTATCAAAGATACTGGGCTGTCTGGTTGCTGCAACGGAGTAAACTCAACGTTTATGCAGAGCTAAGTGACGCACACTTTCTGGGGAGCACTTCTTCAGGCGGAGCAAGCTCAACGTCTGTTCAAGAGTGTCCAAATGGGGGGTCTGTACAGTGAATACAGATCCGGATTTTCGGGCTGCAATATGCAGTTCCAAGGTAGCGCAGTCCAACAGCGTGAGAACAATCCCACTGCTGCCACCAGTGTAATGGATTTTGGGGGGCCGACCAAACGTCCACCAACAACGCCTCACTCTAGAGGTCAACTTCCAACAGAGGAGTATGCCAACTCCACAACTGTTCCCGGAGCCCACGGCTCAAACTTACAACTCAATGACTTGTTGAGTAAACCATACTTTATTACACAGCGTAACCAGCAATGTATAATAAGGGTAAATGTATCATGCTACTTGGCTTAAGCACAGGTAGAATCCCAATACTATACAAAGAGTCTAGTGAAATGTTCTGCCTGTTATAGGCAGAACATGATTAAAACATATGCCCAAACAAGGGGCAACAAATCAGTAATGGCAGGAAGTGTTTACACTAATCAGATCATGAGATATAAATATATGATACAGTCATTGGTTAATATAGAGTTAAATTTGCCAGGCGCCCAGAAGTAGGGGGCGGAGCTTCTTAGTCAATCTTGCTTACTCATGGTGGTGCAATGAGTAGCCCTGGTTCTTGGTCCTTATGGCTTGTGGTCTTTGGCTTTGGTCTTGTTTGAGGACAGCTATGTTGCAAAGTCGGGCTCCTGCACCTTTGGTATCAATTTCGGTTCTCAGGCTATAGCAGTTCTTTTCTCACCGACCCGGTATAGGTATGGTAATGGCACTGCAGGGCCGGTAGGACATGCTGCAGGGCCGGCAGGGTGTGCTGCAGGGCCGGTGGTACCTCTGCAGGGCAGGCAGTGAATGCTGCAGGGCCGGTAGGGTTTCTACCGGCTGACTTGCTTATGTTCTGGCTGTGCCAGGCTCTATTCAGGCTTGCCTGACACTCAACAGTTGTCAGGGGGACCTTGCGCAGTGGTAATAGACATAAAATTCCACCACAATAGGACATAGATGGATATTTCAAGCCGACACCAAAATGGCTGCCATAGCCTGTGACCTATAAGTAGCCTGAGACCTCTCAGGACTTTATTCCTCTGGATAAAGTGTTTGGTCCATCTCAGACTACCTAAAGACAAAGACAGTGGAGAGGATTTAGGAGCCAGGTGACTGAATATTTTGACAGTGTGGCATTACCAGTAGGCTTTCTCTATTTGATCTCATACATGATTCATTTTTATTTTTGGCTTTTGTTTGTATTGGTCATTTATTAGTAATCATATGTTTTATTGTTTTTATCCTAAGCTAGGTTAACTGATACCTGTGAACCAATCTACAAAAAGTTGGCGTCTTGTAACAGACTTTTCTCTACTGCGACTCCTTGTGTTTATTTTGTATGCTTCTCTAGATGGTTGAATCATGAAAAAGTATAGTTTTTTATAGAGGTGAGCATATAAAATTGTTTTTATATTGAAATTTGCCTGTTGAGTCTGAGCTTAGGGCTCCCTTCTATTGCAAAATTGTTTTCTAACCTCTTTGAGGTGGGTTTCAGGACATCTCAGCCCAGTTTACCTTTAATAGATGGAGAAGTTTTTAAGGGATGCTGGCAAGCTTGAAGTTTAAAAAAAGTTTAAACGCTTAGTGAAAAGTAGTTGAAATGCATATTTAGTTACAAATATAATGTGGAAAGGAACCAAAAAAAATGCACAAAGCTGATGGTAGTCTGTTTAGAGCTCTACTTGCCAATGTCATTCAAAGCCACAGGAAACAGCTCTCATTTATATGGCAAGCCTCTTTTTCATAGCCTTTGCTTCTTTATTAGCACTCTTGTCTGCTAGCTTTCATGTATAGGTGATATGCATTGTGGGCTTTTATTCAATCCTCGTTGCTTGGTGCTATAGTTATTTGCCAGTTGCTACACAACGCTGTATAGCATTCCTGAGAGCTAACAATCACTCAGTCAAGTGATAACTTATGGTGTAGGTTAAACCTTTTGCAGAGTGATCGTGGGGTGGCATTGTTGACTACTAAACCCCTACAGACGAACTTCTGTTTCCTCGGCTTGGAGCTTGTGGAAAGGGGCAGGAAAGTAAACAGATAGGGGAAAGTAGAATCAGTAATAACCAACAAGCTCTCCCCTAATACCAATAAATATTTAGAACTCAAGGTGATGATTAATACCAAATCAGTTGCAAAATGAGTGTTCTTTCTTATATTGCAGGCATTTTTTAATCATGCATCAATGTTCATGGATAAAAAAACAGAGCTTCTGATAATTGCTGCATAGTTATTCAATGATAAATAACGCATGCCTAAATACACCCAGGAGCAGTTGAATTATCACAAGCAATCCAAAAATTCGATTTGCAGCAGTTGAGATGCAATAAATTTTAGAGCATTTAATTTTTTTAGGAAGCAAGAAAGAGGGCATGTAATTTAACATCAATAGTTTATTTTATAACAACATTACTAACGTCATCTCGTTAATAGACTTGATGTAATAAGCCAATTATCTGCATAATTTTTTTCTTAATTCTGTTTCTGCTCGTCTCATCTGCTCTTTCACTCTTTTCATCTCAAAATGAGAGTATTCATGCTCAAGCAGAGTTCGTTTGTAAAATGCTCTAATATCCTGGAGATTTTTCACTAATGAGGAGGACACGGTTGTCTGTTCCTGCAGTTGAGCAATTGTTCCTCCTAAATCAAAAAGTATTTGTGAAGCTGACATGCTACCTCAATCTTTTCAGATTTACATTTCTAGATTTTAAAATGCAGAAAATTTTCTAGTAACTGTCACTCAATATTTAAACTTGTTTAAAAAAAAAAATACTGATGCTACAAGTTGTGTGACAGCTTACCAAAAGTTGAAAATGGTCTAATTCCTTTCCTTGTGAGAATTGCTTTGAGTAGTTGTTTTAAAGTCTCGTAATCTGACACCAAACTGCGGTCTTCTTCATTTCCAAAATGTTTCATCATAAACGCTGTGAACCATTTGTTTAATGATTCTGCCATTTTCAAACTTTTGTGACCACAAATATAGGTGTGTATGTCGCCAATAAAATAGCATACGCTTCACTAATCACTAGTAGGATTAAAAAGACTTCCCACCTGATCACCTGACCTATCAGTTATTATATGTTATAACAGCCAATCAAATTCATTTTCATTTTTGAGTCATGGTGGTACACAGTTTCTCTTTGGCAATTAATTCTACAGATAAAAAATCATAAAATTCGGCTACATTGTCCCCTACCAGTGTTTTCCGTATTTAGGTTTCAGTTTTAACAGGTCAATACTAAATTTATTTACCGTAAATAAAAAAACTAAAGTCTTAACCTATTTTCTAACATAATGCAGCTTGTAATATGTGTTGTACAGTTGGTGGGTAGTTTAAAATGTTTCACAACGTCTTGCAGTATCAAAATTGATAAAGATGGTCAATGACAGACCTCTTTTTGGTTATGAAAACTTTTAATGGTTTTTTGATGCCATGGGAAAGCTTCTACCATGTTAAACTTGCGTGTCATTTCCACAACATTGCTTTTTGTAATCAAGATATCTAAAGTAAAATAATAAAAACAAACATTCACAGTTTAATATATTTGTAATAAAGGTAATTAATGAACATGTCCTACGTCTCTCATTTAAATGTTATGTTTTAGCTATAAAATTTTTGGCTCTTGTAACATATTTAACTTTTTTCACAATCATTCTTTGACTGGTTTCCACATAGAAAGTGTGTCTAACTACAAGTAGTTAAATGGATAACATTTTTCAACCTGTCCTTTGTCGACTAACTATACGCTGTTTTTTAGCCAAGTTTTAATTTCCATCGCATCACACAGGTCCTGAAAATATGCAAGTTGATAAGCAAAGTTAATCACTATGTACCCATGAGCGGCCACAAGTTGATTTGGGAGTACCATGTACCACCATGTAACCAGTGTTCAATGTGAATCAACAGCAGATCCTCAGATCGAGCTGCTCACTACAGTGACGTTTGTTTCCAAGCAGCTCATTTAGGTTTTAGATGAAAAAGAGGAAACAACTCCATATAGATATACTATTGACGATTTATTTATTATAATATCGTGTATAGTTAGCATTATTTAGTTATCAAAGCGGTTGCAGCAGTAATACAGTATGATTTATTTTGGCTACACGAAATATAAAGATATGTATTGTTATAAAAAAACATGACATGACATTTGTGTGACGTGAAAATTTGATGACAATACATAAAATTAAAAGTAACGATTTATAATAATGGTAATAATAACTCTCCCGATCAAGTGCATTGATAATAATATTACAAGAAAAGTTGGTCATTATGACAACATGAAAGCAATACCGTTTTTTTCAATAATAAAAAAACTATATTATCATAGATATGTGTTATTAATAAACTTATATGGAGTTGTCTCCTCTTTTTCATTTAAAACCTAAACAAATTGCTTGGAAATAAACTTGACCGATCAATACGATCTGAGAGTCAGTTCGCACTAGCTTACGTATATCATTATAATCGAGTGACGTCATAAATCACACTTGACTGCTTTTGATTTGCCCAATAAAGGCTAACTTGTAAGTGCTGTCGATACTAATGTGGCCCAAAGTTTGCCATGTACTGAAGGTGAAATTTAGCTTGCTGAAAATGGGGAAATTTTTAAAGATGAGAGAAAATTTTGAAAGAGGTGAACAAGTTGTTGAAGATGAGAACAAATTGTTGAAGATGAGAACAAACTTGTCAAGGATGGTGAGTTTTGTGGAAAAAAATGAATAGAAATCTTAAAGATGCAAATGGAAACATTGAAGAAACCTACGTTTTTGAAGTTGAGGTTCATTATTGGAGACCACTCTGCAGTTGAAGTTAATTTGTATTTCAAAACGGATCATGTAGGTCTTGGATGAAAAAGTGCTGATAAATTCATATAAATTTGATATTAACGTCTTATTTAAAATAATATTGTGTATTTTTAGTATCAACCAGTAATCAAAGCGGTCGCAGCAACATCATTATATTCATTTTCATTTGGCTACAGAGAGTATAATGTTATGTATTGCTACGGAAGACTTGACATCTGTGCGACCAAGGAGTTTGACATGACAATCTCATCACATCACATTAAATAAAATTAGCAATAATAACCATTATAATAATAAATGGCAAAATCATGGGCAATAATAGTAATAAACTCCCCATTCTGACAATATGAAGCTGAATCGTTTTGTTTAATGATAAAAGAAACATAGTATAAATATAAATTAACTTATAATAATTACATGCTTGGAGCCATTTGTCCTATTTCATCCAAAACCTAAATGAACTGCATCGAAATAGAGTTCACCGGGACTGCCAAGCTCATAGCTTGCACCTGTACTTTCATTCGGATGTTGGGCTGAGAAATGTGTCTTCAACAGTTTACCTGTCATCGATAAAAGCCTTTATCTCCAAAAGAAGCGCCTATTCAACGTCTTGCACACTCTTCAACATATGTAGTTTTATCTTCAAGATTTTTATTTTCCATCTTCAACAATTTGCTCTCAACTTCAAAAATTTTCCGTAATCTTCAAAAACTTCCCCCTATTCAGCACAATAAAATAAATGTTCAATACATGGCAGGTTTGGGCCGTGGGACGATACGATCTGAAACCGCTCATAGAAACATAGTAAATGTATGTCTCCTTGGTCAATTAGTAAGATCATCTATGTAAACATTACCCAAAAACAAACAGTCATGTTGATCACAAACCAACCAGCACGTTTTGGAACTAACTTTTACTAAAACTGTGGTCGACCTCTTTCAAGCAATCACCAATTGCGGCTTTGCTACTTGTTACTAGCAAAGGAGATTAGATAGCACTTAAAATTTGTTAAAACCGGCTACTCTGTTGAATTCATTTGAAGAATTGAAAAAAAAATGTCAAAAGTACAATTTGTTGCGTTGCACTGAGATTGTCTAGTCATTTAAATGTGCTACTGCAAACTGTGTCAATCAGATGACTCTGCAAGCATTACTATAAAAAATACATAATACTCATTTTTTGTTTCGCTTTGGTCCACCCTATAAATTTAGCAGTTTTTGCAAGCTGTCACTACAGTAGCTGCCACTACAGTACTGTAGCTGCCACTGTAGTACAGCCTGTTGATGTAACCCACGCAACAAATATCGGCCAATAGAAAATTTGTTAATTTTTTAAATCTTTCACCTTTTCAACCTGTGGTATGATCAGCCAGAGAGGCTACTTGAGATGTAAACCCTGCCGATTGACAGAATCCCCCCCCCCCCCCCCCCCCGGCCTTGGCGCCATAGTTTATATTTTGGAGTTGTCATATCCTATTTAAGCTGATGTATTAACCACTGCTCCACTACTGTTTGGTGCCATTTTTTTAAAGACAAAAGAGATAGCATGACTGCACCATCCAAAACAATCAGTATCATGATGCATAGCAACAATTGCTATGTATAAGCATCGTTTGGATGTTTTACTTGTTCTGTTGTAACAATAAACTCGTTTGTTTAGGAGTTGTGTACTCCAAATGTATGAAAAACTCCGTTTACTCAAAAAAGATCCCTGGGTTACTTTACAAATAATCTGCTGATCTTCTTTTCGCTATTGGTAAAAACTTGGATCCTAATATGCCGCGGAGTATATCCTGGTTTCTCTAATATTGCAAATATCACTACTTGGTTTATCACAACTGAACCACGAAGCCGAAATAAACTTACAAATCGCGTTGGTTATTGCCACTAACTGATAAGTCAGTGCTGGTCTACATGTTGAGAGAAGCTGTGACTGCTTACGTGGTGCAACATTTAACGTATCTGATCAGTCTGCCAGAAGCTTTATATAAACTATATACCATAAATAACGTCAACGGAAACGATAATTTTTGTTTTAGCAGAGTTGTCTTTTCAAGAGGAAAAAACACTGCTGATAATCCAAAGTTGATTTTTTTTGACGGAATTAACTGTGTTGTTTAAGGCATTGGGTTCCGACAGGTTTGATCAAGTCCGTGTGTTTGTACTCTTTCTGGCGTAGACCCCATTCTGGCAGCATATCACCAGTATCTTTAGAAACAGTCCATTTTTGGGTGTTAATAGTTTATAGTGCTCACTTGGCAACTGTACCTACTGCATACTAGCTTTCATGAAGGTCAGCTAAACATCTTTTTACAGCATTCCCATATTGAACGTTATCTTATTAATTTTCTGGATATTAAGATCTTCTGCTGCAAGTTGATGAATTGGACGACTGGATGGATGGAATTGGACTGGATGGCAAATTCAAACCCAATCATCAATCAAATTGATCCTATAAATTTTTTGTACAGGATAGTTCATTTTTTCAGTGTAGCTGTTTAGGGGGTGTATCCACTTGGAACGATAGACAAACAGATGTACTAACACATGTTTTTCATGTTTATACATATGTTTTAGTGCTTTCTCTTCATATAAAAGGAACAGACATCCAAGCCTAATGGCAGCTGTTAGCATCGGCTCACAGATTTATAGTCTAAACAATATATATCTATGCAAGCTTTCACAAACATTCTGCTGTGTCGGAGTTGAGGTCTCATTAGATGGAAGTTGAAGTTGTACCTAAAACTTTGTTTAGCCATACACTCTCTAAACAAAAAAAGTCACAGTGAACAATTCTATTGATGTTGTTTTTGAAAATATAAACTACACGCTGTTCCTTTCAGCAATCTTTTTCAGAGAGCTGTTAGCTGCCTAAGGCTAAATCAGCTGCTTGTCACTTTTCTACATGTGGCATGCAAGTAACTATTTGAATTTTAGTAGATATACCAACCAATCCAAAGATGAACCCTAAAGAATTTTGTAATGATTTTAATTTTTATGGATTTGAAAATTAAAATACAGATTCTCTTTAATTTAAATAAATAACAATTGATTGGCTATAATTGGCATACTAATGTAAGTGACGCAATCGCTGACAACAATTTTCTCCATGACAACATTATACATTTTTATCATCACAAACATTTATTACCTTTATTCTAAATTCGAGCACATTTTACTATTTATTACAATTATTAATTACGAAAAGCTTTTCTTCGAAAATATGTAAATAATATTTTGGTACAGCAAGGCGAGGCTTACACTTTTCTTTGTCCTCTTCCTGTCATCAATTCCTTGTAACACGATAATGAAATCATAGAAGAATTCTCACTCTACACTGATAACGAAGAATAGTCAAGCAGAAGATAAAAGAAACAACCACTTGGTCTAGCCAACGATCAGTGCAGGTGAAGCTCAGTGGAAAGTGAAACAGTTGTCTTGACCATCACTGCGTATTGTAATAAATTTCTGTCCTCTATCACGACACAACGGAATCCTCTTCTTCTCTCTCCTCACACTTCGAGGTCTATGCCGAATAGACGTTACCAACTCGCACGTGGTCCACGACCCAAACACACTACTAGAAGTTTTATCAAACCTACACTTTATTTGATACACGAGTAAAAGGGTATTTAATACTATCCATTCAACAACTGAACTCTCAATGTGCAGCAGCTCCTTTTATAGGAGATAAGAGGCTATTTCGTTACCTTATTAGGCACAGCCAATTTAAAAAACATAACACAAGAAATATACCAATCACATAATGCAATACAAAATATAATAACATAACAAGCCAATTAGCACAGAAACACATGGTGACTTGGCACTGGGCTCTTCTTCCCGCTCTTTTCTGGTGGTGGAAACTTTCTGCTCCTTATTTGGAAGTGCTGCTTCCTAGTCTTGGCTCCTAAGAGAGGGAAGGCTCCGGCCTCCGTTCTGTCAAGGCTCGCCGGTTCTTAGGGGCACAGGCTTTGTGAATCACCCTATTTGGATATAGGGTCGGGGTCCTGACCGGGAGTAGGACCAGGGTAGACCCAGGGTCGCTGCTATATGTTAATATAAGGGGATACAGGGTGGATACTGGCCCGGGGTACCTGGTATCCCTTTTGGAGAGGGATTTAGGTAATGGCGCAAGGGGGGAGTCCTGGGAGTACTATAACTCCGTTACCAGAGGGCATAGGGGGTGTAGGGAGGGTTTTAAGGTGGAGAAGGGTGGGGAGGGAATCTGACACTACTTAATCATCATGCAAATCTCCCACAGTATGGCCACAAAGTGCACGGCACTGAGTCCTTTGTTCTCTATGGATAGTTTGGCCGGTTGTCTTGACCATCGCTGCGTGTGACCATAAGGTGTACGGCACTGAGTCCTTTGTTCTTAGTTCGGCTCTTGCTGTCGACCCTGTCGTACAAGAAATACAAAACATGCAAATCAACACACTGCTTAGCAAGTAATTACTACTGTTGTGGGAGGTTGTACAGGTGTCAGCTACCACTCATACTCAAATACTTTACAATAAGTTGTTGTGATGGCACAAGAAAGAAAATGATGATATGTGAAGTTCTTAGCTAGTATGTTAACATTGGGGTCAAGTTAGTTTGTTCATTTAGACATGTAGCATCATTTATATTTGTAATTCAGCAAAGAATTTTTATGAAAGTGACTAAACCATTTAAATGACAGAAATAAGGAAACAAGAGTGTTAAAAAGGTGTTTTCTGATAAATTTTGGTTAAAGCTAGCAATGAACTTTATCGCAAGTGCAGAAATTCTGTGACCAGCTGTTTATTCTCTGTAACATTATCACCTGTTTTTTAAAGTTTTTTGTAATTTTCTATTTAAGCCGCAAATGAATTTTGACTTTAATTTGATAAAAAATTTGTTTATAAAGGCCATCAGCATTTTGCTCTTGACTATTTTTACTGAGGGCGACAGCTGAAAATCATTGATTTAGACTTGATTTACTTTGGTAACTTGGCATTATAAAACTTGATATTGTAGTCGTTTTTGGGGGCTTAAATCCACCAATCCAGTGCTGTGACCAGCTAGCTGGCTGGCACAGTGAAGTCGGTAGCATTCCGACAGTATGCTGCCACCAGTTACCTTTCACCTAGATGTAACGACAGGTTGGTACTACACCAAATAGGAAGTGAAGGAGTGTTCTCTACTCCCTGACTAGCATAGAGCCCTTGACTCAGACGCATAACTCAGTGCTTGAGGGTAATATGCGTTTTTTGCTCCATAAAAATACTAGTAAGTACAAGTCCCAGCACAAACTGATTATCATAGCAAAAGTTCTCCCTTTTATAGGCAGAGCACAGGAAGTGATTCCCTGTAATGGCCAATAACAAGAAAGTGAGACATAATATAACAAATAAACAGGCAGATATAAATACAGGCGAATAAGATACAGTATATAAGGTTAAATATATGTGGCGCCCAGAAGTAATAGGCAGAGTACTAGGCTAGCTGGCCAATCCTAAGCATCTTTACTTCCTGCTGTTGGTACATAGTCCTTCTAGGCTCTGGTCCTTTACTTTTTCCAGCTATAATGGTGGATATATCCTGGATATGGTCCTCCGCTCCTCTCAGGCTACTTTTAGATCTTAGGCTAAGATGACTCATTTCCTGCCGGCCTGGTATGGCTCCTACAGGGTCAGAACTGACTCATACAGGGTCGGTACAGGGTTGGTACATGGTCGGTATAGTACCAATGCAGGGTCGGTACCTTTCAATGCAGGTTCGGTCAGTTCGATATCTGTTATATTAGTCATTCTGGCCAACCAATGGCTATACTAGTGATGCCAAAATGATTGCTAAGTAGATGCGCAGATGTGACTGCTATGAAAATCTACTGCAATATGGCTACAGCTTGCTACTCGTCCGTATACGTTAATCACTCGTTTTTAAACACCTTGGGCCCATTTAAGCCCTAACACAGTGTGGAGCCTGCATTGATGCGAATCTATGCAAACACTATCAATTTTTGCAGCAAGTTCTTGTGTTCATCCGTGTGCATTTTCCTTGATGTTTGCACTACTTTAAGTTGGTTTTCAGCAATGCACACAAATCATGTATACAAAATAAAGTTTGTAGTATTTTTGTAAGATGTAACTTTACTCCTTCAGAAGAATGAAGACTTATAGTCATAAAAATTAGAACAGTTTTGATTGCTATTTAGTTGTAGTTAGTTCCCTCACTCTATTTAATGCTGGATGATGATGTTTGAAACATTCTATAACACACCGTCATATTAGGTTTACCTACACATCTGTAATGGAAGCAGGAAATATTTTTAGGACTAGCAACAGTTTTTCCCTGTGTAACTTTATATTTGATTGTGATTTGTTGAAAATTTCCGTTTTCCTACGGCCTCAAGTCATGCTACCTAAATCCAGCATTGGTGATAACTTTGCAATGATACAAAATGTACATTTGCACAGAAACAAAATTAAACTGCAGATGCATACATGCATATGCAGATATGCATAACAACATATACAGTAAATATAGCGCATTATTAATCTATTTATTCTTTCTGACCATCCCTTTGATCATATTTTACGTCAGCGATATGCATTCAGTTCACAAAGCTCTTGCATTTTGTAATGTACTTGATATGCACTTTTCCAGAAATAGCTTAACGCATTATTATCTTAATGATATTTTTAGAGATGATAATTTTTCTGACCTTTTTACCAACACGATTTTGTACTAAAACAATGAGGTGGCAAAAACAATCTTTGCAAGGAAGAGTTGAGATCAGTGTTTTTTAAACACTTTAACAAAGGCGCCAATAAAGGGTTTTTAACTGGTATGTTATAGCAGATCTTCATACCGGAGAAACTTGTTTATGTCCTGATGTCCAAACATCAGTTGATAAGAGTTGCAATAACTACTGAAGCACTAAACACGAATCAACAAATCTGACAGCTATATTACATCGCACTCTATTTCATTATCCAATAATAATATACAAGGTTGACCTCTTTAACATTTCCTCAGTCATCAACTTCACTTGTCTATTTAGCTGATGAGTATCCCAAACAGGGCAACTCCAAACTCTGCATTTAGACTAACTATGACTAACTTAACAACTTGGGTGGGATCTCAGCTTCAACCTCACTAATCACAATTGTAATAAAAATTGGTCAATTACTGCTCATACTTTATGTACTGTAAAACCAAATGTTGACAGCATTATACCAAACGATGGGTGAATGAAATCAATGTTGGGAACAAAAAGTCTTGTGCTGGACTGGCACTTTTTGGGTTTGGTGTACTGAAAGATAAGCATAGCTTCTTATCTATCTTTTCCAACCTTTCGTGTAAAATTATCAAGCTTAGACTATTCAACAATATCCATAAATATTAGGGCTCATTATAATTTTTCATCTTTCTAGACAAATGATAGTGCGTAGTATAAAATGATAATAATACGGATTTCTGTGAGCTTCTTAAAAAAATTGTTTGCAGATTCAATAGATTTTCCATAAGCACACCACAATTTATTGGCTTTACACAAAATTTAGTTCTACCATATTTAGATCTTTACAATACAAAAATTTGTATTAACTATTTAAATGCTCTGTTACGCCATGCACAATTAAATGCATAGATTAGAGAATGTCTGCGCTGAGTAACTTAATGTGAGTGTTTATTCACAGTGGCAACCAGTAATCCGCTTGGGGTGGGGGTAGGTGGACCAATTGTTATTGTAACTCGAAACTCATCAGAACCTAGTCTTGACATACTGCAGCACGTTTTGGTCACGTAGGCCACGAAACACCACTATTCTCAATTATTCTACCTTTCTCCAGAGGGGACACTGTTGGTATGGTTAGTGCCACTATCTAATCAATTACAACAGAGCCCTCGGCTTGTCTATGCTAGTCTTGGTGTTGTGGGTCAACAACATGTATTTATATTCTCACACATCTAGGGAGGTAATCTACCAGAGTATACAATGGCAAAGTGACCAGATGCAATGCATAGCAATTGGTAAATAACAAATAGCAAAAATCGATGAGTATGACAAGAGTTCTACCTTTTAAAGGCAAAACAGCAGGAAGTGATTAGGCTATATGGTTAAAGGGCAAATTACTAACACAGGAAGTAAATACAACAAATAACATAACAAGGCTAAATATACCGGCAAACAATAACAGAGTACAAAAGGTTAAACAGTATAGGCACCTAGAGGCAAGCGAGCGGAGTTATTAGGCCGGCATTGTTTACGGTTGCAATCATTTCTCCAGGTATACTCTAGGGCTTTCTCACAGGCTAGGATCCGGATATCTTGAAGCTGAAGGATGGATGCGTCCTAAATACATTCTTCTGAAGGGCTAAAGCTAGTTTCAAGATCCTCGGCTTGTGCATTCTTCTTTCCACGAGATGACCGATCCTGGGTACACTACACTGCATTGATCCCGGATCTGCGTGAGACTATCCCGAATTTTCAGTGGTAAATCACAGATATGCAGTGGTCATGACCGAGTTTGCAGTTATCAAGACTGGCCTTATCTTTTGGCACAGAGTAGACACACATTATAGTGGCTATTTTATGGCATGCACACCACTACCAGTGTCTGGTTGCAAATGCAATTATAGGTGAGAGGAGTCTCTGCGCCTATGAGGTTTTCTGCCTCTTAACAGTAGGTGTAGAACAAGCTTCTACATAGTTTTTAAGGGAAAAGTCCACCACAGTATGTGAAAATGTTTTGGAACTTGACTTTTGAACAAATCTTATCTGTGTTTATAATTTATCAATTTAAGTTCTACTTGCGCATTATTTAGTTTAAGTTGTCAGGCAGCTTTAAAGCAAAAACATAACGACGTACTATTACAGCAATGTAAATGAAGTTTCAGGACGTATGAATAGTATGATGTAGCATGCTAACTTTGAAACGAAAAGCGATAATAGCCATGATAATAATGGCATTGGTTGTCGATTTTTTTATTTTTGGAAGCCTTACCGAGTCAAGTTTCTACTAAAGTGCTATTGAACAGATACAAAGGACAAAGAATTTACCCAGTCTTATCACAAATTAAACGTTAATCGATTAGAGAGCATCTGACCTGCAATGGAGCTCGCTGTCAATGACTTTAACACAAGATTGCGATGCCGTTTACAATGACGATTGCGGAACTGGCAGGTTCTGGCAAGATCCTGCCAATATTCAATATTTACGAGTAATTGAAGCTAGTCAAACTATAGCTCACCCTCCACCAGTGGAAATGCATTACTGCTATGATCCATATCCAAAGGTTTTTAACGATGTATCGGGAGCGATCTTTCTTGAAAGGATAATTGATAAAAAGATGAGTTTCCCTAGAGATAAACGAAACAGATGGTTGACAATTGATGATTTGATGGATAAAGTTTCTGGCAATGCCAATGCTTTATATGCAAAACATAGCCATCATTTAAATATAGGCATGTTTTTTATTGTTAGAAACTGTTTTTGAAAGAAAGTCGCACAATTTCTCTCCACGGTCAATACTATTTCCTATTTTTAATACCCTCAATATACTTCTTCCATTACCTATCTGGCTCAACGATGTTTTTCTAGAAGATCGAAATAAGTACAAGAAGTCTTTGAGAAAGCGACGAAAAAACCTTACTCTTTTCTCCATATAGATACTACTCCGCAAACAGATGATCAAAACGAACTATTGGGAACTTTTGCCCCTGGCAATACTATGGTGTTATATGTACCAAAGTAAAAGTGTATAAGTAAAAAAGTCCACTGAAACATCTCATATCTGTTTTGTTAATCGATCGAATAACACGATAATACAATGACTAAAGCTTTACAACAGAAGTTGAAAAGAAACTTGACTGTGTTGTTGTCGCCAGGCAATGTGTTTAGCACCATTCCAAAATCTGTTATCGCTAATGCAAAAAAAAAATCTGATTATGACTTTAAGGGATTTCGCCAAAGACATTATAATTGGAACTTTACCATAATTATCATCTCAAAACAATCAATTGCAGCAAAGCCCAAAGGGCATTGCTTACCTAGCCAGAAAATCAATGACAGACAATAAAAGAGCGATTCTCCCAAAAGGAGGATTTCTAACTTCATCACTAGCTCCCATCATCAGTACTCTAGTTCCAGGTATACTTAAAGTTATAATGGGACGAAGATAAACAACTCCAAAAAAATTAAGGAAAATAGAGTGGCTGTTTTGGCTCCCAGTGACTTAAGTAAAAGAGGCAAACCGCCATTATCATAAAATCCAATTGGGATCGGTTTCAGTCATTGAAAGAGAATGTGAAAAATACTATATTCGGCAATGCTCCTCTGTACTCGGAACAGTTTATTGAATCACAGCGAAACAAGAAATAACTGAATGAATTAATCGATAAATGCTGGATAGGTGGCAAAAGGCATCTGTTTCCTCTTTAGGAGCTCTCGCAAGAGGGTAGGAGTGCAAGGGGGACAGCAGAACAAGTAATAACCAACAAGTTCTCTCACAATATCAACTATCATTTAGAACTTCAAATGGTGATTAATACAAAACCAGTTACAAAATTAGTGTTCTTTTTTTTATATTGCAAACATTTGTTAATCATACATTAACACTCAGCAATGAAAAATAAACAATGCTTTTGATAGCTGTTGTGCAAATGTTTTAAGGATCAAAAGCTCATGCACAAGTACACCCAGATACATGAGCAGACAAATATCTACAACCAACTGAATTAACTTTAGCAATGCAAAAACTCAAGTAGCAGCCATTGAAAAGCAACACATTTTAGAGCATTCGGTGTTTCTAGGAAACTGGAAATATTGTATATATTAAATACATAATAGTTTCTTACATAACAACATAATCAGCGTATCTTCATTAGTACGTTTGTGTAACAAACCGGTCATCTGTATAATTTATATCTTAGATCTGACTCTGCTTGTCTTATCTGCATATTCACTCTTTTCATCTCAAAAACATAGTATTCATCTGCAAGCAGAGTTTCTTTGTAAAATGCTCTAATCTCCTGCAGGTTCTTTATTAACAAGGAGGGCACAGTTGTTCGTTTCTTCAGCTGAACAATTTTCCGTCCTAAAACAGAAGGTTATTTTGAAGCTCATGCATCGCTTCAATCTTTTTTGATTTAATTTTCTAGATTCAAAAATACAAAAAAGTTACTGGGAACTGTGAGTCACTACTGAAAATTTTTGAGAAAAATACGTACGCTACAATTTGTATGAAGGCTTACCAAAAGTTGGCAATGGTTTAATTCCTTTCTTTTTGAGAATCGCTTTGACCAGTTTTTTCAAAGTTTCATAATCTGACACCAAACGGCGGTCATCTTCATTTCCAAAATGTTTCATCATAAACGCTGTGAACCATCTGCTTAATGATTCTGCCATTTGCAAACTTTTGTGCTGAGAAATATAGGTGTTTATGTCGCCAATAAGACAGCATACACTTTACTAATCACTATGGAGGAGAAGCAATCAATACATGTAGGAGATCTCACTATAAATGTTTATGAACAAGGTTCAGCCAGTGCGTACAATAAATGATAACTATGAAGTTTGATCACATCATGCGACCAATCAGACCAGTTGCTATCTGCTATAGTAATCAATCAAATTCATTTTCATTTTCAAACTATTTGATATGTTGTTTCTCTTTAGCAAACAATTCTACAGATGAAATCATAAAATTTGGCTACATTGTCCCCTACCAGTTTTTTCTGTATTTAGGTTTCAGTTTTAACAGGTCAATAATAAATTTATTTATCGCTAATAAAAAACCCAAAGTCTCAACCTATTTTCTAGCATAATGTAAGTCATAATATGTGTTGTGTTTGGGGGTGTCCAAAGAAATGTGAGACAACTTCTTGCAGTATCAAGAGTGATGTAATTGGTACATTACAGACCTTTGGTAGATTATGAAAGCTTATAACGGTTTTCTTAACGCCATTGGAAACTTGAACCATGTAAAAAAAATTTCTAGCCTCCACAAAATTTATTGACATGTAACCAGTTGCTGGAATCGATAACGATGAGCATGCATATCTTTTTTTTCTGTTTGTAATAAAAGTGATTAATAAGCGTTTCCTATTTCTCTCAGTTAAATGTTATGTTTTGGCTATAAAATTTTTGGCGCTAGTAATATATTTAATTTAATTTACAATCATATTCTTAGACTGGGTTCCATATAAGAATTGTGTTTAGTTTTAAATAGAGTCTGGTCATGCATTAAAATTTTTCGGCCCGTCTTTCGCTGAATAACTACAAAGCGCCCATTTTCAGCAAAAACTTTAACTTTTATCACACCATATTAGGCCCTGAGAATATCTAACTGATAATCTAGATTAGTAGGTGCCTTCGTGATGATTATATTCATTACAATTAGGCCTCGGCAGAGTAGTTTCACTTTAGCTATGCAACCGGAAGAAGCTTAGTCTATTGTTGAACTTATCATCAGAAATCACGACTTGCTTGACTATTATTCTGATGTAAGAAAACTCGAGCAAATAACATGATAAAAATGGTGTTGTCAAGAAAGCTCAAAGAATCAATAAAGCCTTCAAAAGTTCTGTTTAAAAATTGTTTGGTTTATTCAGTTAAAAAAAATAATTATATATCCTGTTCACAGGTAGAACCATAGTTTCGTTTTTCGGGTTTAATTGAACTTGCCATTGCAAACTAATGAAAGCTCGTCCTTGAACGATTACTGTGGTTTGCTTTCACAGTGCCTTTGTAGTTTGACAATTTATGTTGATGGCGCATTGTCAACATTATATACTCCGAACTTATAAGCCGCCCTGAATGAAAAAATCTTTTTTTAGTAATTGCTAAAATGAAATGACTTTCGTTTTAAGAGTACTGTTGGTGGAAAGTGGGCTTCCGGTTCTTTAATAATAGCTCTGCACAAAAATCTGCCGGGACTCCATTGTAATTGTGTCACAGATTTGGTACAAGCCATTAGTAAACAGCCAGTTTCCTACGAGACACCAATCAAATATGCGCTGTAATTCTACCCCCAGCCCTCGTAAAGGTGCTGTGCCAGTAGAATAACTTGCAATTCCGGTCTTGATCCCTGCAGGGCCGGCTGTGACCCCTGCTGATACTGGGCCGGCACATGATGGCCGCCTTAGCCAAGGATCTTCAAAACTATCTAGGATCTTACACTAACCCTGGAGCCGGAAGTACCCTTCCTTGGTTTATCAGATGTATCGACCAAAGGCTAGGTACAGCCTCAGAACCCTGGAGATCCTCTGATTGGACTATGGAGACATGACTCCGCCCTATAGCCACTTGGCACCATTTTCATTTAAATTTGTTCTACCTCTTGATTTGCTGGCTATTGCAGTGGATTTTGGGGGACGGTCGAAATACCACGAACAAAGCCTCTCTCAAACAAAGGTTATTTAGCAATCAATTCAACCGAGGAGTATCTCCAACTCCACAACTGTAACAGAGCCCATGACTCAGATTCAATACTTGATGCTTCAGAATAATAATCATATTATTGTTTCACTGCGTTCAGTGCAAAATAATAGTGGCAACGTATTGTGCTAACTCAGTACCGTCACACATAGCATCCTGGTGCAAGGTGCAATGAATACAGGCAAAACTCTGCTTTTCACGGGCAGAGGCACAGGAACTGGTTGTCCTAATTACACGTGTAACCAATAACATAAACATAAATATGCAATGAACAAACAGATTATACATAACCAGCAATCAGATATGGTAAATAAGGCTGAATAGATAAAGCGCCTAGAAGTAGTAGGCGGAGGCTTAGTAACAATACTGCTTAGTCATTGTCTGTATCGCACCACCACTTCCTAGGCTAGGTTCTAGGGCTGAGATAGCATACGTTCCAAGCCTGTTGGTATTTCTGATGGTAAATAGGTAGCAGATTAAAGCTACTTCATCTTTTGAGTCCACTCTTGGTCCTCAGGCCACATTGGTTCTTCTCTCTCTGGCCCGATGTAGACTGGCTAAGGGGTCGGCAGGATTGTTACAGGGCAGATAGTGATAGCTGAAGTGCCAGTAATGGTAGCTGCAGGGCTGGTCAGGTGTCTGCAGGGCTGCCTGCAGGGTTGGCAGGGATTGCGCCTACTTTCTTGCAAAGTTTCTGGCAGTGCCAGACACTCTGCAGTTGTCAGGGAGACTTTGGGGCACCTTATGTGGTACTTAAAAATCCACCACGCTATTTATATATCGATTTTCATCGGTCGATTTATTTCCTGGCAATGTATGCTTATATGTATTATGCTAACTACTTCCTGGCAGTCTGCCTATATAAAGGCTGATTTCACTTATCTTCTTTGCATTTATTCATGTACTGCCAACCTCCCTAGAGGGTTGCCACCCTAGAGGATTGCCACCCTAGACGCTTACCGCCCTAGAGGATTGCCACCCTAGGAATTGGTATTTAAAGCCACTATTAAAGCTCTACACTCTGTGTAGTTTTTCTGAGCCGTGGGCTCTGTACTTGCCAACCGATCCGGCAGTAACTATCATAGTTGTTACTCTCATACCGGCACAGTGTCTCCTCTGGAGAAAGGTATAAAACTGAAGGTTAGTGGAATTTTGGGAAAAGCAGACCCAAATCCATTACAATTGTGTGACCCTGATTGTGACTATTGTGACAAATGGACAAGTTTTTTGTCTTTCATCAAGTGCAAAATAGCATTTCTTCACCCTGTGGCCTTGTGAGAAATTTAGCGCCAAGGTTTTTGCAAGAAACAATGCGAGTTTGCAAAGTTAGCAGTTGTTTTATTCTGTAGTTATGCATTTTGATTAAAAACGGAAGTAGTAATATATGAGCAGATCTCCCTACCAAGTGTTTTTTTGTGGATTTGATCTTGGAGTTTAGGCAATGGGTTACGATGTTGGATGAATTCGCCGAGTTTATATTGTATTTTATTTGAGGGGTACTTGAGTGGCATTTGAGTGGCATTTAAGTGGCATTTAAGTGGCATTTGAGTTTTGATAATTTTTTTACTTAATTTGAACTTATATGGCATCTAAATTTTGAATGTATGGCATTTAGGTTATGATAATTTTTTTACATAACTGTATACATAATTATAACTCATAGGGTATTTAGATTTTGAATGTAAGAGATTTAAGGTCTGATAATTTTCTGTAATTCCGACTCATATGATATCTTGAGAGAGAGGAGAGAGAGGAGATATATCTACATTGAATAAATACAGTGATTAAAAATGAAACAATATGTGAATATATACATTTATTATGTAATAAGTAGGGAAAATCTCTCCATATAATATAGCTAGAGTCAGTAAATACTAAGTAATAACAATTAATACATAGTCTTTTTTTACAATGATGTCTTTGATGTAGCGATGTTATATCTTAAGAAGGGAGATTTCTGTTTTATGTGCTTTTGAATTCGTAATGAACTAAAATAAAAAAGTTATGTATTAGTATAGAGTGATTAAACAAAAATTCAAAATAATTACATAAATTTGAATTATAGTTTTAGTTACATTGGATAGTTTACATTATATAGAAATGACTCACCGAGTCACATTGTCCAACTTGTTTTTTTGAATTAGAGACTATCCATCGCTAAAACAAAAAATTATTGGGATAGAAATAACTACAACTACATCTAAATCGAGTTGAAGTATTATTTACAATGATTAGAGAAAAACTCTCACCGAGTTTTATCATGTATCTCATCATTTTTTTTCAGCAACATATCCTGTCTCAAAATCATCAAAATCTCCACGTAGAAAATCTTCAAGTTCATCAGCATCATCAATTTCTAATATTGTTTTGTTGTGCTTTGCTTGATCACAATATTGTTTCCAATACATTCGACCGAGGCTGTATGGAGAGCAAAATGAAAGATCGTATTCTGTCTTACATTTTCCGTGGGTTGTTTTTCCTCTGTAGATCATCACACCTGGAGTATATCGGTTAGCTTCTGAAGCATATTTGTCTGGTATGGCAAGCGTCTTCAACAGCGTTTCTCCGCATTGTTCAATGCTATAACGGATACAAATTACATTCGACTGTCCTCCTTTAAATCGATGAGGAACGAATCTATCAACAACATCTTGGTAAGGAAAAATAGCGCCGGGTTGAAAACTATTGAGGGTGTTGATGTTCAAGAAGCGTTTGAGCTGACCTTTACTCAATGTACTCAAATATAGTGATTCCTCTTCAGCTTTCTTTTTGCTTAGAGGATGTCTGGTAACACGTCTGACATCATACCAAAGAACGCTTTTATTTTTTGGTTTTCCCTTTCTACCCAAATATACAACGTTAAACGGAGGGGGGTAATTATCACAGTTGAAGTTTTTAGCTATTTCAACTGGACAGAGGAGTATTTTGGGTTCGAGTTCATTTATATCTGAAGAATCATGGTAGTGTACTTGAGAATATCTACACTTCTCCTTACTTGATGGATGTATCACACCAGTCACTCGCATAATGCTTGGGATAGGAAGATCTTCAAATGTTTTGCAAATCGGGACTTTTGGTGAGTCAATCACTTGAGAACCTTTAGACTTTTCTAATTCCCTAGCTCTCCTTTCATTGAGACATTCAACTGTTAAATGAGTTATAGCTGCACTCTCCATTGTTTGCTTAGCAACGGAAGTAGTTTGTTTTCTCACTGTTTGTTTTCGTTTCCTTACTATTCGTTTTTTTGGAGCAATTTTCCTTCTCTTAGGAGTTGTTTTGCCGTTTTTCATTTTATTTTCTGTTGGATATGGATCTGTGCTAAGGAGCTCTTCAGAAAGAGCATCCATAACATTCTAAAAATAAAAGGGTAATATTTGCATGAGTGGCTAAGAGTGTATTTATTACTTTGAGTGTCTTATACATATATATATGTATTTATGCCAAAAGCAGTTAAAATCATAGAGTTATGGTAGATTGAGAATGTGCTTATTAAACTATTGGGATGTGGAGACAAACAACAAAGGATGCGTTCAAATATATATATATATGTATTTACTTAATATCATACTGCTTTTAACATCTCAATTGGTAAGAAATAAAATATAATAGTTTGAGCAAAATATTGTAAAATAATAAAAAACAACTAAAAATTTTTCATAAATATGTATGAAACGCTTCTAACATTAGTTCTAAAATATCTACAGAAGAGGATAGAGCTTTATCTATTTGGACGTAATTATAAATATGCTTTCTGAATTTATAAAAAGTTTTTTTGTTCCATGTCATGTTATATAATTTTTTGAAAACTATTTGATTCCAAGCACTTCTTTCAATTTCTTTTAAAAAATTATTAATATTAACGACTTCCACCATTGACAAAACGATTTCGAAACCGTTTTTTATAATGTCATCAAAACGTTCTGTAGATATATCACGTTTCTTACAAAACATCCCCATACTCATCATGTGTTGAGTTATACAGAATATTATAACTTGAAATGTCAAACGTTCTACAGCTTTTTCTTCAACAACATCATTATTTATCACATAGTTATGATACATTTCTGGAAGGAAGTCCTTTAAGTAGATTGGATTTGTTGTTGCATTGTTCTAAAATACAAGCGATAATTAGATAACTAAAATAATTAAAGGTGTTCAATAGGTGTTAAATAGTATTTTTTATTAATTCTTACCTTTTCATCAGGCTGAGACTCCGACTTTAGATACAATGGTTGACTTTCTACGACTTGAGTATTCATTCTGAAAAAACAGAAAAAATTGGTTCAATTCTTTATAACCAATTCAAAGATAGATATGTCATAAAGCCTTCAGATAGTTGTGTTAGCTAGCGGAAATAATTGAATTTAAGTTTTACCTTTATGAAGAGAGAACTCTTAGTAGTTGCAATGGAAGATGTAGTAGATAGATGTTGCTCCTTTGCTCACTGTTGTTGAACTGGATGCTTTCTGTCTGAAACCGTTGTCTCTTATACAGGTGATTGTGTGAAAATAAATTTTTTATTCCCGCGAAAGCATTGGTTTGTATTCGCGTGAAAATAAATTGTTTATTCCCGCGAAAGCAACGGGTTCCATTCGCGTGAAAATAAATTATTTATTCCCGCGAAAGCATTGGTTTTTATTCGCCTGAAAAAAAAATGTTTATTCCCGCGAAAGCAACAGTTTCCATTCGCGTGAAAATTAAATGTTTATTCCCGCGAAAGCATTGGTTTTTATTCGCGTGAAAATAAAGTATTCATTCCCGCGAAAGCAACAGTTTCCATTCGCGTGAAAATTAAATGTTTATTCCCGCGAAAGCATTGGTTTGTATTCGCGTGAAAACAAAGTGTTCATTCCCGCGAAAGCAACAGTTTCCATTCGCGTGAAAATTAAATGTTTATTCCCGCGAAAGCATTGGTTTGTATTCGCGTGAAAATAAAGTATTCATTCCCGCGAAAGCAACAGTTTCCATTCGCGTGACAATAAAATGTTTATTCCCGCGAAAGCATTGGTTTGTATTCGCGTGAAAATAAAGTATTCATTCCCGCGAAAGCAACAGTTTCCATTCGCGTGAAAATTAAATGTTTATTCCCGCGAAAGCATTGGTTTGTATTCGTGTGAAAATAAAGTATTCATTCCCGCGAAAGCAACAGTTTCCATTCGCGTGAAAATTAAATGTTTATTCCCGCGAAAGCATTGGTTTGTATTCGCGTGAAAATAAAGTATTCATTCCCGCGAAAGCAACAGTTTCCATTCGCGTGAAAATTAAATGTTTATTCCCGCGAAAGCATTGGTTTGTATTCGCGTGAAAATAAAGTATTCATTCCCGCGAAAGCAACAGTTTCCAATCGCGTGAAAATTAAATGTTTATTCCCGCGAAAGCATCGGTTTGTATTCGCGTGAAAATAAAGTATTCATTCCCGCGAAAGCAACAGTTTCCATTCGCGTGAAAATTAAATGTTTATTCCCGCGAAAGCATTGGTTTGTATTCGCGTGAAAATAAAGTATTCATTCCCGCGAAAGCAACAGTTTCCATTCGTGTGAAAATTAAATAATTATTCCCGCGAAAGCATCAGTTTCCATTCGTGTGAAAATAAAATGTTTATTCCCGCGAAAGCAATGGTTTGTATTCGCGTGAAAATAAAGTATTCATTCCCGCGAAAGCAACAGTTTCCATTCGTGTGAAAATTAAATAATTATTCCCGCGAAAGCATCAGTTTCCATTCGTGTGAAAATAAAATGTTTATTCCCGCGAAAGCAATGGTTTGTATTCGCGTGAAAATAAATTATTTATTCCCGCGAAAGCAACGATTTGTATACACATGAAAATAAAATGTTTATTTCCGCAAAAGCAGTGGGTTCTATTCGCGTGAAAATAAATTATTTATTCCCGCGAAAGCATTGGTGTTCTTCCGTAAAAACAATGTTTCATTAATTTAACCTTATGATAAATGGCATGATTTTAGCTATATAAGAAGCACTGTTTTTACACAGAAAGCAGTCACTTCGACATTAGCAACTGAAGGAGCAAGATCTACTACAACATCATCTACTACAACTACTAGAAGGACTTTTCTGTTTGGAGGTAAGTCAACTTGATTGAGTATAAATTTAATTTTTATCGATTTGGATACTAACAGCGGTATGATATTGAGTAAATATATATATATATATATATGTATATATATCTTCAAATTGGTTTGAAAAAGAAATCATAAAATGGATTTTTACTTTATCTTTTAGAATGTCGACACAAGTCAATACAAAACAACTGAAGAATAAAGAACCAAAACCTTCACAAGATAAGGTGATTGATGACAATGTACTTCTTCAACGCACTATGATTCCCTTTCAAAGCGCCAGTCTGAATACTCTGGCAACTCTCATCATCAAAAGCGCCTCTCTGTTAAGTACTCTATCTCCAGCTTCCAGAAGAAACATTGAAAACATAGTCAAAGTTGAAGATTTACCAATACCTACAGTTATGCAGGTGTTAACCGTTGAGCTCCATGATGAAACGAACTGCACCATCATATACAACTATAAAAAGGATGGAAAGGTAGTTAGAGTGAAAAGCACTATTCCATTAGCAGCAGGATTACTTGTCAATGAAGCTTCGCAAATAAGACCGCTGGTTTTGATCTACATGGGTGTTGAAAAGACTGGAAAAGCAATTTTTCGTGCTGCTACAGAAACAGGAACTACTTTGAGGTGTAAGAATGTGTTTGATGTATTACCAGAAAAAAGTATGCGACAAATCAATGCTTATTTCGAGGTAGCTAATCTTCAGGATTTTCCAACAGATAGTGTCATATGTTTCCAAAACCCTGAAGTTATAACAAAGTCTGACAGGCGATGGAATGGAAATGAAGAGACTCTTCTAGTTCAATACAGAAGTGTTGTAGATGAAGAATTACTGATCGGAGATATGCGCATTCCTCATCAAATAGCTTCTGCTGTGACATCGGAGAGATTTGGAGTGATTTTGTTCAAGGGTCTGAGTCGAAACGCAGACAATTCAATTTTCTACAACATCAGTGTACTCGCAGCTCATCAAGCCTTCGTCCAAGCCTCGGAACTGGCTGATAATCCAAAATCTGAGGATTTTCTCAACCACTTCGATGATGCTGAAAAAGAAGGCTGTGGAGAACAAACTCTCGAGAAGCTAATCTATAACTCAAGGGATTCATATCACTATAGGTAAGTTTTATTAATTTTTACCATAATTTTAAAAAGTTGATTTGTGAAAATTTTGTGTATTCTTACAATGAAAAACCCCTTAAAATGATAAATTTGTGAACATTTTTGTAAAACATTTTTAAGTTATATTTATATTTCGAATTAAAAAAGGATTTTGTTGTGTCATCAGTGTATTTTTTACATAAAATTTGGAAAAATAACGAAAGGTGATAATTATTTTACAAAAATGTTCAATTTTTCACATAAATGATCAACTCATAACCTTTTTTTGTAAAACATTTTTAAATTATATATATTTCGGATTAAAAAGAGGACTTTTTTGTGTAATCAGTGTATTTTTTTGCATAAAAGTTTAAAAAATAACAAAAGGTTATAATTATTTTACAAAAATGTTTAGTTTTTCACATAAATGATCAATTGATAAACATTTTTTGTAAAACATTTTTAAATTATATATATTTTGGATTAAAAAAAAGGGTTTTTTTTGTGTAATCAGTGTATTTTTTTAGCTAGAAGTTGAAAAAAATCACAAAAGGTTATAATTATTTTACAAAAATGCTTAATTTTTCACGTAAATAACACGTTTTATCACATAAATGGCTTATTCATGAGTGTTTGTTGTAAAACATTTTTAAAATTATATATATATATATATTTATTTTTATACATTCCGAATCCAAATGAAAAAAAGGACTTTTTCGTGTGTAATCAGTGTATTTCTTTTACATAGAAGTTGAAAAAATAACAAAAGTTTATATTTATTTTACATTAATTTTAATCATACTATACTAATACATCATTTTTTATTTTAGTCCATTCTATCGTAAAAAGAAAACAGAGTAAAGAACTTTCCCTAAGAAATAATGAGCTGAATGATGTAACTCAGTGAGTTATTTTCCTGTTATATATAATGTAAACTATCTAATGTAGCTAAGAGTAAAATTTAAATTCGGTAAAATTTATTTATATAATGAATAACTTTTGTATTTTAGTCAATTATTGCATCACAGAGAATACGGAATACAAGAGTTCCTCCCCGGGTCTAATAATATACCAGAAGAATATCAAGGAAGATGTTGTTCAAGAAAAGCGCTTTGTAACCATTGATATCGTAAGCTATAGTAGTTTGTATTACAGAAAGTTTACTATAAAACAGTTTTATGAATGTAAAAACTAGATATGGTATTTTCTATTACAATTATTTACTTGTAAATTTTATTCATCTAGAGAGGTAATTTGGTGATTTTTTGACAGTTTTTAAAAAAGTTAAAAAGTACAAAAAAATCAAAAAATATTGAAAACTATATATTTCAATGATTATTTTTTAAAAAGTTCAAAAAAATGTAATAAAGCTCTGTTTTGAAACATAAAAAATTTAAAAGGATTGTGTAGGATAAAATTCTCACTCAAAAAATTATTGAAAATTGAATGAAATAAAAGAATATTTTCCCAAATACCAAAGTTTTGTAAATATAAAGTGAAAAACTCTATATATATATTGTTTTTAAAGTAATATCGAAAACTATATATTTCAATGATTATTTTTTAAAAAAATAAAAAAATTTAAAAGGAAGGTGTAGGATAAAATCCTCACTCAAAAAATTATTGAAAATTGAATGGAATAAAAGAATATAAAGTGAAAATCTCTATATATATTTATTTTTTTTAAAAAAATATCGAAAACTATATATTATAATGATTATTTTTTTAAAAAGTTGAAAAAACAAAAAAACTTTGTAATAAAACCCTGTTTTAAAAACATAAAAAATTAAAAAGGAATGTAATAAAAGAATATTTTACCAAAATACCACATTTTTCTTGTAAATATCTAGTAAACATTTCTAAAATATTGTTGGTGAAATTTACTGGAAAATGGTTTCAAGTGTGTCAAAGACTAAATATGATGTTTTCATTGAAATGTTTATTTTCAAAAGATCCAAATAATAACATTGAATCAATTAGTTAAATTTAACAGTCAAATTCTTTTTTATCAAGTAGGCTCAATGTTTCTATTGTGATTAATTCTCAAATATTGTAAACTTGAACTATCTAGAGGAGTAATTTGTCAATTTTGATGTGTTTTTTTCTTTTAAAAAAATTATCATGTAATACCACATACTTCAGTTCTACTTCGTTTTGAACAATTTCATGGGAGACAAAGAATAAAAAAAGTTACATTGATTTAGTTTTTCGAATTAAAGTTGCTATCGAAAATGGTTTGTTCTTGTTTAAAAAATTATTACGTAATACCACATACTTCAGTTCTAATTCGTTTTTAGAATTGAAGTCGCCATCAAAAATGGTTTGTTCTTGAATGGGTAAATCCATAGCCTCCTCCTCATCATGACAGAAGCTTTCTGATGATTGCATTTTGAAAAACAAATTACATTGTTTTAGTTTTCCGAATTGAAATTGCCATCGAAAATGGTTGTTCTTAAACGGGAAAATCCATAGCCTTCTCATCATCATGTCTAAGTTTTCTACCCCAATATCTCCAACCTCTCAGAGATAGAAATTGTTCTGTTTAAAAAAATAATGGAAATTGTATATATAAATGATTGTTTTTGAAAAAAATGGTAAATTTTTGAAAAAAATTCAAAAGGAAAATGCAGGATAAAACCCTCACTCAAGAAACTAATTTTGTATGATAGGTTGCTTACCTAATAATAAGAGAATAATGAATAATTTATATTTAAGCAATTATTGAAAAAATTAATGAAAATTGAATAGAATAAAGGAAATATTTTACCAAATAGCCTGTTTTTTTGTAAAGATATACAAACAGATAAAATTTAACCATTTAAAGGATGATTTCTTTTTTGCAAAAAAAAATAATGAAGATTTAATGAAATGAAAGAATATTTAACCAAATACCTTGTTTTTTTTGTAAATTTGTACAATTAGATGAAATTTAACCATTTATAGGATGATTTGTTTTTGTAAAAAAATTAATGAAAATTGAATAAAATAAAGAAATATTTCACCAAAATACCTCTTTTTTGTAGATGTAAACAACTAGATGAATATCTAACTTTATCCATTTTTTTCCATTTGGGATCATGTTTTGAAGGTTTTCAAGATAGTTTTAGTAAAAGCTTATGCATTGATTGTCATTACAAGTTGTAGTGTTTGGTATTATTTAATATTTACTGACTCTAGCTATATTATATGAAATTTTCCCTACTTATTACACAATAAATGTATATATTCACATATTGTTTCATTTTTAATCACTGTATTTATTCAATGTAGCTATATCTCCTCTCTCTCCTCTCTCAAGATATCATATGAGTCGAATTACAAAAAATTATCAAAACTTAAATGCCATACATTCAAAATCTAGATGCTCTATGAGTTAAAGTTATGTATATAATTATGTAAAAGATTATCAAAACTTGAATGCCATGCATTCAAAATCTATAAGTTCAAATTAAGTAAAAAAATAATCAAAACTCAAATGCCACTTAATTGCCACTCAAATGCCACTCAAATACCCCTCAGATAAAATACAATATAAACTCGGCGAATTCATCCAACGTCGTAACCCATTGCATAACCCCCAAGACCAGAACCACAAAAAAACACTTGGTAGGGAGATCTGCTCATATATTACTACTAACGGAGCCGGTCTATAGCAGTTAACATTTCCGTTTTTGATGCAGCAATAAACACATCGTCTCTTCATTATACAAGCAACCATGGTTGATGCAAGGTCATAATAATTGCAATATTCTATTATGTTGAATGTCTGTGAGTCACAGTATCAATACTTATGCCAATGCTCAATACCAAAAGTAATTGTTTATTTATTTCCATTGTTCAAGTAGAAACAATTACCTACTATCGTAACAATAATACAAAATTTAATTTTATTCTTATTAAGTTTTCAATTTTTAGTTTTTCTACATATAACTGTTGTGAGAGAGGACAATTCAATAGTTTTATTTTTCTCATTGCTACTTGTTTTGCCAGCATTTACCCTTGAGAATGCTTTAAATTAACATAATTCTTCGGGTTCGCTTTGCTGCAAGTACCTTCGGGTTCACCTAGCTGCAACTCCTAACTTATCCATCATTGATCAGTGAAAGAATCTATATATAATACTGTCTAAAAACAAGCACTGATGTCAATCAGCAAACAACAACTTTTGGAATGACTATTCACTAAAACTGTGGTCAACCAAGTTTGAACAATCACCAATTGAGGCTCTACTACTTTTGACTAGCAAATGAGGTTAGATAACCCTTAAAGTTTGCAGGTTAGACCAATACTCTAGTGAGTTCAGGCGTTCAAGAAAAAATGATGAACTTGCATTTTTAGATTTGCATTTTGGTCATTTCCTTTACATCTGCTACTACAAATGTTATCAAAAACGGTGCTATCGAAAAACATAATGCTCAATTTTTGTTTAGGCTTTCTATATCTATAAAATGAGCAGTCTGCGTCAGCCAATGTCTCCTCGACTACCACCACTAGTTGGGCACTACCACCACTAGTTGGGCACTACCACCACTAGTTGGGCACTACCACCACTAGTTGGGCACTACCACCACTAGTTAGGCACTACCACCACTAGTTGGGCACTACCATCACTAGTTAGGCACTACCACCACTAGTTGGGCACTACCACCACTAACTCTCAACCTTTCTAGCTATCTTTACCATGACTGATACTGATCTAACTCTTGTTATCAGCCTAATTAATCAAACCCATGCAAAAGGCTGATTACTCTACATATTATTCTTTTCATGTAATTTGAACTCCTTAATCATCCGTAGAACAGTAACTAACAGCCTATAGCACATTGTCTAACTGGTACATCATTGCACATCTTTATAAATAATGTTAAGGAAACATTTCCAAAAATAACTATTTTCTCCAAAGTACAAGTGAAATCGACCAGTTTTCCAAAGTACCCTATTATTTATTTGAGATTATTCATGCTTCATTTTAGAGTAACCCATTGCGGACTTGTTCTTCAGCCAGTTTTAAAGTTGTTTGTGAAAAATGAATAAATTAATAAGGAAAATAGGTAGAAACAAACCAGAACAGTTTAAATTCTTTTTTTCATATCATGTGTTGTTGATTCACACTATCAGCAACAAACCAAAAATAACTTTTGGTTCCAAAAAGTAAATACTGTGTTATTGATAATACCAGCTACCAGCATCTGCAAAATTATTTCATTTATTTTATAATTATTTTGTTTTGCTACAAAACCACGTGGCAATTCAAGTTTTTTCGGGGAATCTGCTGCATATGTAGTAATGAATGCAACTGTGCGTACTGTATATCAATTACATAATGTTGCTGGCGAATTCCAAACTTTTGCAGTATAGGGCATGTAACCTTTAGCAAGCATATTGGCAAACGTCTGAATGTCTGGTACTGCTCACTACAGCGTTGTCTCTCAATCGAGAGATGACTCTTTGTTTATTTCTGGCTCCAGTGATGCTTGAAAGTTTTAATCAAAGTTTTGCTACAAAATTCAAATTAACGATATAAATCCTTGTGCTAGATTAAAACCAAAGGCATTCACCCAGATTATACTGTAAAAAAGTTCTCTTTTTATGCAACATATAAACTATTGCTGCCAATGATGACTGATTTGAGCTTTTACGAAGTTTGGCTGCAGTGGAGTTGACCTTGTATAAAATTGCTCAAAAAACAACTAAACACACTTTGATGACGTCGCTTAAAGCCTCTCCACACACAAAGTGGTTTTTTTTATCATGGAAAGTGGAAAATGGCTGTTCATTTTATCCTTCACAAATAGTGATTATTTTCTGACACTGATTGGTCAATGGAAATAGCTCGTATTCACTTTTCTTCACCTAGGTTTTCCTCACCGTGATTGGCCATACGTTCGTTATTTTCATGCGTATAATTGTTGTGTATGGTGTGCAGTAACGGAATACGGGAGGAAAACCTCTCTTATAGTGTCAAGTTTTTGGCCATAAAACGCGCTGTGTGGCGAGGCCTTTAGCAATTTACTCATGCAACCCATATGTCAATGCGTGTGCATACTAAAGCTATGGTATAGTAGTACAAAGGGGAACTCCCTAATCAATACTAGCTAAACTACCAGCCAGTGGGCAGCTTATATAAGTATTCACAATATTGCGCAGTAGTTGTTGCAGCAGTCAAGTTATTTGTTCTATAACGTTCGTAAATAACACACGTACTGAAATAGTGAAATAAAGCAGCTATGGGGAATTGCGTGTCAACCGCAGATGTGAACAACCGAGGGCTAAATTATCAACTCCATAGAGTTGGGAAACAAAATCAGGGCAACAACAATCAACCACAAATAATATTTCCAGATAAAGTTATACCTGCAAACAAAACCAGTGATATTGATCTAGTAGTGAGAGCCGTCAAAAACTTGGAACAAATGATTACCGCAATTCTGAAACTTCCTGCAAAACCGTCAACTATATTTGGTAAGTTAATATATTACATAGAAGGCATAATTCTATAAAGTTGTAATAAAGAATGCTTATCTACCTCAGTAAATTTTATGTCATTCAAAGAGCAAAATTAACTTGGCTCGCCATAAAAATTTAAGCTCTCCATTGCGTTTCTTCCTAAAGTCAGCGGGTTCTATTTTTACACAGGAAATACATTTTAAAAATCATAATTACAATATCATTATTCTCCAAAAAAATGATTTGCGAGCAATCGCGTCATGGCTAGCAATAATGTACCTTGAAATGCTGGTCGAGTAGGTATTGTGGCTTTGAGCCCATGAGCGATCAAATAGGCCAAACACTGTAGTGGATTTCGGCTGGTTGACCAAAATGCCACCAACAAAACCTATCTCCTCAACTGAGGTTATTTAGCAATCAACTCAACAGAGGAGTATATCCAACTCCACAACTGTAACAGATGTAACTGTAACTCAATGCTCGGATTAATAATCATGTTATTATTTCACAGCGCTCAGTGCAAAACAGTAGTGGCAAAGTATCTTGCTAACTTGGTACAATCACAAGTAAGATGCTGATACAACATGCAATGAGTAAAGGCAAAGCTCTGCCTTTTATAGGGGGAGGCATGATGCGGTCCGCACCTCCCTTGCAGTCTTTTTGAGTCTGATTACTGCTTTCCTTGCCTTTCCACTAGGCGGGTGATGGGAATTCCCATCTAGACACAGTTGAGCGCTCTTATAGCCTGCCTCTGTGTTGTGCTTGCTTGCTTCATCTCTGCATCTTTTAACAGAGGGTTGATAGTCGAAGGGCAGCTGCCTCTCTCCAGCAGCAGGGCTCCCTTCTCCCCAGCGCAGGGGCGTAGCCAGCGGGGGGAAAACACTGTTTTGCCTCTAGCTCCTACAGTTGTTGTCCGATCCGGCTCAAATCTTTTTCCATCTACCTGTGGCGGGGGGGGGGGGGGGCTCTTCACAGCCTGGTATATTCCACCTGTAGTTCTCTCTACAGCGGGTGGTTGTATGGGGACGTCCTCTTCCTCCTCTGCTTGTGCTAAACGGACACTATCATTAAGTGGCCGCCCGTGCTTGTCCGTGCAAGGTAACACATGTCCGTCAATGATGATATGGGAGTCTGGAAACCGTAGGGCACACTCGTGTAAGGTGAGGAACGGCATGCCAATTATAGCATCTTCATTAATGTCACTAATGACGAAGTTAACGCTCGTTCTCAGTCTACGAAGCTGCAAGTTTACTCGCAAGGTACCGTAAAAAGGAATCCTAGATCCGTCAGCCATGAGTCCATGCACCTCGCTACGCTGCAGCGTGTCTTCTACGGACTGTGGCAATTGCTGATACAGATGTTTCGACAACAAGTTGGTTGTGCAGCCTGTGTCAATCAACAGGGAGGCTGCTCTACCGGCTAACCTTCCAGCCAGGAAGTAGCTGGCCTGGTAAGGTCGCTCCAGCGGTGGCGCTGCCATTTGTGTTCTCCTGGGGGTTTGTCCACTCTCTCCTAGAGTTACAGGACTATAAGGGGGTTGGCGAGCTTTCCGGCTACTGTCAGTCTGTATTCTCCTGGGGGGTTGTCCACTCTTTCCTAGAGTTACAGGACTAAAAGGGGGTTGGTGAGCAATCCGGCTACTGTCAGTCTGTGTTCTCCTGGGGGATTGTCCACTCTTTCCTATAGTTAGAGGACTAAAAGGGGGTTGTCAAGCTGTCCGGCTGTCCTCAGCGGGCGTCTGTGCTCTCTTGGGGGGTTGTCCACTCTTTCCTAGAGTTCCAGGACTGTATGGGGTGTCAGGAGTTGTCCAGCTGCAGTCAGCGGGTATTGATGCTCTCTTGGGGGGGGGGGGTTGTCTACTCTCTCCTAGAGTTCCAGGACTGTATGGGGTATCAGGAGTTGTCCAGCTGCAGTCAGCGGGTGTTGATGCTCTCTTGGGGGGTTGTCCACTCTCTTCTAGAGTTCCAGGACTGTACGGGGCATCAGGAGTTGTTTGGCTTGTTCAGCGGTGGTTGGTTACTGTCTGTAGTGTCTTGGGGGGTTGTCCACTCTCTCCTAGAGTTCCAGGACTATAATGGGTTATGGGTGTGGTCCGGCTTGCCCAGCTGCAGTCAGCTGCCGGTGGCGCTACTGCGGGCGCCGGCCGTTTCCCGTCTGTCTGGGAGTGTCTGTAAATCGAACTGCGCGCTGAGTTCGGGGGCAGGTGCCCATCATGTGGCCTGGTTGCCCGCAGCCCCAGCAGCGGGTTGCAGGTGCTGTCTCCAACTGTGGAGAGGGAGCCGCTTGTCTTGCCGCTCTCAGCGACTGTATCTCTTCCGCCAAGAGCTTTAGGCTGTCCATGACTGTTGTCATGGGATCCGGTATGGCAGGTGTAGGGGTGTGGAGTGTCTGTTGTACTACAGTAGCGGTGGAGACACGTTGAGACGGGCTCTTGGCAACCGTCCTCATCCATTCCTCTTCCTCCTCGTCGTCATCCTCTTCCAACATTCGTACATGAGCCTGGCGTTCTTCAAACGGCGTCTTTATCTGCATGTACTCATTGCCGGCCCTGACTGCTTCAGCTATGTCAACGGGCTGCATGGCCAACAAGTGCCTTTGCAGGTAAGCGTTTCCGACTGTGGTGCTGAAGATATCCAGCATCATCCTCTGCATGGGTCGGTGAGGTAGATCAGCATACGCAACGCGCACTAGGCGCTCTACTTCACTTGCGTGCTCTTGGAGCAACACCTTGTGTTGGCGGCGTAGTCTGGTCAGCCGGGACATAGCTTCCCTTGGTGTTAGCCCAAAACGTGCTCGTAGTGCAGTAAAGATACCCTGCAGATGTGGAGGCTTTCCACAGTCCAATGCTTTACCTCGTAATGCATCTCTCAGGTACAACATGGCCGTGTTCTCTGGCCAATCGTTCATCTCGGCTACCTCCATGAGTCTGGTGATAAAGTATTCGACCTCTCCTTCGCCGTCGAACTTTGGAGCCTTTAGCCTAGCTGGTGCATTGTCTTGGTTGGGCCTCATCATAGCCGTCAATGCTTCGGTCAATCTGTCAATTGCTGTGGCTTCTGGGTTGCCAGCGGGTGCTCGACCGGCGCTGCGTGCTCTCTGGGTGGTCATTCTTTGCAGATAGAGGATTGATCTCAACTCAGATGTAAGAAATGGTCAGTACAACTGGATCCCGGGCTGGTATAGGTGAGCTCCGGGTCGGTAGCTGTGTTTCCAGTGGCTCTAGCAGATCTAGGGGTTGGTCCAATGGATACTGTGGCAGTATCTGGCACTCCGTTGCTTGTAACAACCGTTACGAAACTTCTTGTACTGCTGCAGGGCGGAGCAAGCTCTACGAGCCTACAAGCAGTAGTGTATGGACACTGTAGATGGATACAGTGCCGGGGTCACTGTTACCAGCTGAGTAAAGGCTGGTTCACACGACGCGTGAATTCACTGTACAGTGACTGTTTCAGCGGTCGCCACAAAACAAACTGCGATGACTCACTGGTAAACCGCGCTCGTTGGCGTGAAATAGTGCGGGCGTTGGATGTCTAACATGTTGAACTTTGGCACCGCAATATTAGCAAAAGGTCACCGTCGCGATAGATGATTGGACAATCAAACATCGTTAATAGCAAAGGGCGCGCTGTGTGCATACAGCAAGAGTCGACTGATAATTGGATTAGCGAGGAATTGATGAAGAAAGCCGCAAACATTGGTTTGATGTATTTATTGTATACTTTAATATCTCCCAGATATTTCCCAGCTAAATGAAAGTGCTGATGGTGATAGTTAGTTATGGTATAAAAAATTAATAATTGATGGTTTTACATTAATTAAAAAAAAGTTATTTATTATTGTGCAGGATTTCACTGAGGGGGTGTGAGTTGGTAGCTCGGTCTACCTGCACAACCTCCCGCACTGTGATGGCAAACTGTGTCTATCGCTTCAGCAATACAACCCGCCCACAGGTCAACTAGTATCCTTAGGAGTGGTGCATTACCATCCTAGTGTACTGTCTATCTGTCGGTTGCGTTAGCTATTCTAGTGCAAGGCAGAGGCCGAACTTTGAAGGGCGAACTAGTCAAAGCTAGGTTCGGCCAGCAGAGGTTCGGCTGATCTGTTTCTGTGCTTGTGTAAGAGGCCGAACTTTGAAGGCGAACTAGTCAAAGCTAGGTTCGGCCAGCAGAGGTTCAGGCTGATCTGCTTATTAATTACTACACGAATAATAGAGCATTCGTTGTACGTGCATGTACTTAGCGCAGTGAAGTTATTGTTAGAGAACAAAGAAACTTCTGAGAGTGTGCAAGCTGACTCTGACTTTATTGATCACAAACATCCATATTTATGTACACTGTTACATAATCCAAAAGTGGTAAACAAAAGGTGGCCACACCTAGCACAGCAATTGGTTAGAGTGTGCCAATAGAGTATAAGAGGTGGTCCTAGGGTAAATGCATGAATAACCTCACATGGCAAACATATAAGTTTAAATGTTAAAAGAAATAATAATAAAATGCACATAGAGTGACTTGCCCTAAAGCGCGGGCATAGAACTAATACACGTAGACAATCTGGGATAAGCGTAGCATAGAACTAGGTAAGTGTTATGTATATAATTGTACCATAGAATGTCGTAAAGATGGCGCCGGTCCTTCACATTATTATTAATTAATCAATGACAACATGAAATAAATTATGTATTTATTATAATTATTATGGCTATTATAAGTAACAATCCATATCATTTGACAGCACTGTTTATTTTTATAACATAACAATAATCATTTAATTATCCCACTAGTAATTATTATTAACATCTACTATCTATGTATGTCACTGTGTGTCAGACATTTATTGATTATTCTTGTGTATTAACTTTAAATATTATGCAATAATAATTTATGATTTCACTGAAATTTTACTCCATCTTAATACATGATGATGTTCTGATTGCTTTTGATGCCCGTATTTCTTTTGTACTGCTCATAACTTAATTAAAATTTGTTCAACTTGTTCAATCATTTTTGCGTACTAGTACTACTAGTAGTACAATGATCCCGCGTGTTGCGTACACTGCAATTTTATTGGTTTAGAGCAAGGACGCTATCGCACGGAGACGTTGTGTGTGAACAACAACCAGATAAGACTGAGCCGCCGCTGCAGCTGTTACAAAAATCCAATTCACGGTAAAGTGATTTTCACGCGTCGTGTGAACCAGCCTTAACACTCCAAGCTGAATAACCTTTGGTAGCTGAGTCTGAATAGCTGATACACGACTCTCTCTTCTTTCTGCACAGTGCCGGTATCTCTATGTCCAGGGCGGAGCGAACTCTACGAGCATGTAGAAGATACGGTAGCGTCTGTACTGGACTGCTGCAAACGGAGCAAGCTCTACGGTTGATGCAGACAGCCTTTAGTAGTGGATACTGTGCCTGGATAGCTGCTGCAGGGCAGAGGGCCTCAACGAGCCTGCAGATAAATTCGGTAGTATCTTGTGTCAATTGCTTCTTCAGATCTATTACTTCGGTAGATCAATTTTCTTCTCCTCTCTCCAGATCTACACCCGGTAGATCACTTCTCCTTCTTCAGTGGTAGCTGGCCTGCAGTGCATTCGCAGGGCCAGAGGGTAGCTTGAAAGAGCACAGCGTGGGAAGGTACCGTTTATCCCACCGCTGCCATCAATGTAAGGATTCCGGTCTGTTACCACAGACATCCACTAATCTCAAGTATTATACCTCTCTCCAGAGGGGACACTGTGCTGACCGACAGTGACAACTGTGCAGGGTAACCGAATTACCCGGTAAGGCAAGAGCCCATGGCTCAAATAAACAGTACCGTGTAGTGCTTGTAATAATGGCTTTATTCTCTAAAGCAGTCATGAGGGTAATTATTCCTCTAGGGTTAGCAATATAAGAGCATATGCATTGGCAACATAGGAATGAATGCAAAGAGTAACACAGTGTGCTCTCCTTTTATAGGAGAGCTGATAAGTACAAAACATATAACAACCATAGCACAGGAAACAGGTTAGCCAATACAATTGATTATATAAATAAACAGCCAATCAACAATGCAGTATGGTTAATTAAGGGAGGTGCCAAGTGGCTAAGGGCGGAGTCCTTTCCCCTTATTGTCCAATCAGTAGTCCTGCAAGGCTCCCAGGCTGTATATAGAGTTGGGTCCATGAAGTTGGCAATCTAAGGGTAGGTACTTCCTGTTCTCGACCTTGACTAAGCTCCTACACACTTTTGAGGATCCTCATCTATGTCGGCCATCTTGTGCCGGCCCAGTACAGCTATACCGGGTCGGTAGGGGTCACTACCGGCCCTGCAGGGGTCACTACCGGCCCTGTTCACCAGTGCTACCGGCACAGTAGGACTTTCCACCCAAACAGCAGTTAACCGAACGCTGTGGGTGAAAGTCTAGCACATTGTCTCGCAAGGTTCTAGAGTAAACGACCTATTCACTACTAGTGTGCATCAAAATCTACCACACTATGTTGTGGATTCAGGCTTATGTATCTTCTGAGACCAGCTTGGGTTCTCAGGCTACCTTATTTCTGTTCTCCCGACACAGTATAGATTGGCTGCAGGGCGGGCAGGGTTGCTGCAGGGCCGGTACTGATAACTGCAGGTCCATTAGTGACAGCTGCGAGGCTGGCAGGGTTGGTATCCTGCCCTTTCTTAGGTTTCTGGCCGTGCCAGACTCATGGAAGGCTTGCCTGAGACTCTGCAGTTGTCAGGGGCCTTTGGGGCGCACAATGTGATCATACAGATCCACTACAATACAGTATTAGCTGTAGTCACAGCATAAGCAATCAGCTAGTGTATTAGTAACTATAAGAGACAGTGTCACATACTGAAGCCGTAAGAAATAAAGGCTTTATTACAATGTGTCATCTATGTGATATTCTAGGTGCATTCTCACTTTATTCATTGTTGTTGAATTTAAAAGACTTTGGTCACCGATTGTTAGTATTTACTGAGAGAGGTGCATCAGCTAGACCTAGCTAAATATTAGAGCAGGGTATGCAGTAAACAGATTTACCAGTTATGGATGCTGTAGTGTAATAATAAATATCAGTTTATCACTGCAGTGCAGGAGTTTGTCGGGTTTTACCAGGCATCCCAGCCTGAATAACCTCCAGATGTCCAGCATGGCCTTCGAGCCATAAATAATTTGAGTAAATTCAAAAGCAGTAACCCACAGATCCATCATCCCCAGATTTCAAGATCCGTGAAGCTAAGGCCATCAAAGACCAAGAAACCATTGAAATATAAACCCACTGGAATGGCCAAGGTCATATTATCGTGTGTCAATTTGAGTGCCATCTTGGATGGTGTTACGTCAGTTACGTGTACTTAGCAACTACCTAACAATAACAATGTTTTGTATGTAGATCTTTCGCCTTTGGCCAAGTACATTGTCACATAACAATATATCAAAATGGAGCTGAAGCTCTGCAGGTTCATGGTACCTTCTCCTTGATTGTGTAATTTCTAGAGGGGACATAAATTAACAGTTTTAAACCATCATACTATTTTTTTTATCAACTATAATTATATATCTATCATAATTAATTATAATTTTTTAACCAAAACCATCAATTACACACAGAGTGTATGCATACAAAAACACAAAAAAGAACAAGGTAATTAATTAGCAATATAATGCAATGTATGTTAAAAAGATTGCAAACTATAATTTTTCGAGATGATTGAATTAAATACAAGTTGTCTTTACAGGAAGTTACAACAAGAGTTATATGATGTTCACAAATCACTTCATTGAAAATTACGAAACTGTTATGTAAAAAAGCAATATATTTGTAAGTTACAAATTGTAACTAAATGCATGAAAATGAAAGCTGTAACTAACAGTTCAATACAACTTCACACATACAACTTCTAAATTTAATTAATAAACCAGAAATGTAAACAGTGACATAGCCAAGAACATGTGGAGGCACTATTCCGCAGCTCATTAGGCTCTTAGTGCTCAGTTTCAAACGGATCTTCAGGCTCATTTGGAGTTCGAACAACCATAAGTGGGAGATAGATAGCAACAGAGCTGCATTCAAAGGCACCTTGCATTTCCAGTACTTCTGATTGAAGCAACACACTTGATCAGTAATCGCCAGAACCTGTTCCTGTTCAACAGAAAGTTAACTGTTTCATTCTCCTGAAACAATGACAATAAATGTGAAATAAAAAACTGTTTGCATTTGGTGAAAAACACTTGACTCCAGCATAAATTATGTTGTAGTTAGAAATCGTTAATGTCTAAATCATTATATCAGCAGTTTTATTAAACGAATGAAATGTGTAATCAGGAATAAATATTTTTGTCCCAACTGGAATGTAGGTATCTGTTAGTTTGGACTGAAACCAAGACATTTGGTTAAAAGTGTGACTATGATCAACGACTTACCATATAAGTAACCTGAGAAGAGGAAGAGTGAAATGTAGTCTTAGATACTCGTAGGTCCTGTTGAATAGAGGTGCAGTGTCAAGTTTGGTTGCTCACCTATGAACCATGAAAACAGTATTAGATGAGACCATTATTCTTTAATCTAACGAAAAAGATAATTGTAAAACTTGAATATCTAAAATATTCAAATATGATTTCACTTTGTTCAAATATAAATTGATGGAGTTATTTCATCCAATGATTTTTAGTAGCGTTCCAGAACTTTTCAGCTCTTTTTTCTATATTTAGTTATTCAGCTAATGTACCATAGAACAGCTACTACAGTTTATAATTGACTATTAATCTTTGCCATCAATGCAATTGTTAGCATACGCAGAAAATTGAACAAAAAATGAAACAAGGGCGCAGCAACTATTAGGTGACTGTGCAATAAACTAGGATCAACAAGTGGAACAAATGTTAAAACAACTTGGGTTTACATATGTCTATACCAATTTTAACCTCATACTCTAGACATTATAGAAACGGGGGCTGCCAAATTTATGGTCCTTTCAAACTGTTAGAAAATTCTATCTCAACTGAGGTAATACTGAGAACAAGAATAATTACATTCACGGTGGATAATAACTACAACAATGATCTCAATAAACTGCAATCAAACCAAAATATTTTTCTTATAATAAAAATTACAGTATATAATATTATAACATACATGATCAATTATTGTTATTTATTTAGTAAAAATGATAATAATAAATTCACATGAATCAATGGATTGGTTGTCATTATTATTATAAAATATAGAATCATTATGGAAATTTTTTTCAATTGTCATACTGATATTTATTACCTCTGTATTACCTCTGTGACAATAGTACACTCTAAATCACTAGGTGCAAGTGGAGTGCCTTAGGAGGAAAACAGTGTGCAACAGTGTTATACATGGTTCCAGCATGTAGCTGCACAACAGTTATACGGTTTCTGCAGTACTATCATGTCATATATAGTTCTAGGTAAAAAGCTGTTGTGAAGCATACTGGAGGTTGCATATATGGAAGTGAGCTCTCCACGGCTAGCAGCGCGTGTGACTATCGTTGTTTTAGATCTGCTATTGATTATTTCATCATAACTGGATGAGAATATACTGCGTCATTCCTCGTCTTGCAGGATTTTTGTAAGCAACACTATCCTACGGTTTTGCCTGCGCCTGGTTAACGTAAGGAGACCTAACTGTTCTCTGGCTTCACTGGCACTGTCATGATCTTTTAGACCACTCACAAACCTAAAAGTTCTGACCACCTTCAGTTGAGTTTATAATAGCTTGGTTGGTAGGGCCCCACAGTGTATCAGCTTATTCTAAAATGGGTCCACATACACTGGTGTATGCAAGCAGTCGGCTGTTTTTGGGCTCAGTACCGAGGGAACATTTGATTTGATTTTACTAGCTTTCTCAGTTTTTAAGGCTATGTGTTACTCAAAATGTAAATTGTGTTGAAGGATGACGCCTAAGATAATTGGTGCTCTCCACCCATGAAACTTGCAAGAAGCCAAGCTTGTAATGTAACCGAGGCTTAGGATTTGGTTCAAAGCACATGGCATGCCACTTTGTAGGCATTTTCCATCATCTTTGTGATCACCTTTCTATGGTACTAATGTTCTCTTGGAAGGCTATCATAAGGTTATCATTACCTTAGCAATGGTCTGACCACAAGTACACATCAATACTCAAGTTTATCATAAATAACTGCTGCACACACAAAAAGTTATTGAGTAATAAATAATAATTGATTAATAATGATAACAATTAAAATTATTAATACCAATAATACAAATTAATAATAAATAATTATTAATTATGGTTTTATTATTATTATTTTATATTATTATTATAAATAATCATTATTTATTCAGCAATGATCTAACTAGACAATAACCACCAAGATAGATTTATATCAATTATATTATAAGTAACCGCATAATAATTATTAAGATAAATACTAATTATTTATAATTTAATTATTAAATAATTAGAATAGTAATAGTGTGTGTATATAATAATATATAAATTTTATTGTTATTTTAATAAATTATTAATAATAAATTTAATTAATTAATAATAATAGTAATTATTTTTATTAAATATTTATTATAATTAATAATTATAATAATAATATATATTCAGCAATGATGACATGTCCAAACATCATAACCACCATGAATTATACTCATTGTAAACAATTTCAACTATAATCAATGTTGTTGTTGTTAACGATAAATTCATTATTAATCAATAAATAAATAATAATAATTTGAATCAAACTAAACAATTATTATTAAATAATAATTTATTACTATCAACAACAGACACTGACTGATGAAATCAACAACAATATCACTCAAATTATGGTGCGCTGACCTGTTGAACAATGTTTGTTGAAATCTACGTGCTTCAATAGTTAACATGATTAAAACATCGAATTATAAAACTTTGTTTGCAAGCAGATAAAGTAGTTTCTTTCTGAAAAAGCTTAATTCAGCCATCAGCATTCATGCAACATAAATCGGCAATTAACACCTACAAATATGGCGCTCAAATGGTCACACGGAAGTTCATTGGTTAATACAGCGGATGGCCATTCCAGTGGGTTTATATTTCAATGCAAGAAACTAAGTCAAAGGCTAAGTCACACTCAAACAACAGCTGGATTGGATAGTAAGACATAGATTTCACCCCTCGGCAAATGGAATCTGTATATATTTAGCTGAGCTGAGCCCTAAGTCAAAATTTGGTGCTTGATTCACTGAGAGTTATGTAAGCATATGTTATCTCAACAACGCATTTGAATTGATTACAATGGATCTTTAATTTAGTAGGCGGGGTTTTTGTGTTATGTTTGTTGAGGTAGCGGCCAGGACCACCTTCCGAGACAAGTGGAGAACAGCAGTCAAGCGTGGAGAGACTGACTAAAACAGTGTAAACAAATGAAGGGTTTGTTCAAAGGGTTTGTGGAACCATATCTACATTACACAATCCGCCACAGCATGAGATTTCCTTCAGGCATGTGACGTTTGGTCCTGTGCCAATAAGCGAATGCAAATGTTACTTTCTGGACGCAGCCTTGAAAGGTGTCCTCTTCTGCTTTGCATATTACACATAAAATGATGTGATTTTGTGTACATCACATTTGCTATCGCAAGCTGCTTATCAAATAATTTATTGTATAAGTCTACCTGTGAATATAGTACAATTCTCAAGCTTTAGTTATGGACCAACTTGATTTTCATTTTTCAAATAACATAGAATCACTTAAGGCCTTTCCACACACAGTGTATTAAGAACGCAAATTTGGAATTTTGAGAAAAGTTTTCCTCCCGAAGTCCATTGCTGCACTCCACACACAACATTTATTCACATGACGGTGCTAACCAACACTTTATAATGAACGCATGGGTTTTCAAGACTGAGAAAATCAAAACAAAAAATGTAGATACAAGTGATCGGCATTGACCAATCAGTGTGAGAGAATCACCACAAATTGCGAGACCGGCCTGCAAAAATCAAACATGCCCTGTTCTAGACTCCCGTGGCAAATGGAGGAAAACTGCTTCATTGATGGTAAAATAAACCACCATTTTTCACTGTCCGTGACCAAATCGCTATGTGTGGAGACGCGCTTAGCTTGATAGCTAACAAAAGCTGGGTAATGTGTTTTGTTCATCAACGGGTTAGTTATTGTTAGTTATTTTCACTTCTAGTACCAAAGTTTGGAATCAAAGCAATCCAAAGAATAAAAGTTCTTTTAAAAACTATCAAAGCTGTTATAATGATGAAACTTGTAACCACATTTTCAATCAGGCTTGTCATTTCATTAGGAGCGTTGGATAATTGCTTTCAACTTTTGATTAAAAAAAAAGCATGTGTTACAATAGAATAGTAATCTTTAGCAATGTAAGTAATGCATTACTGTAAAGGGTTTTGTCAAGCTCACTGAATTCTAACAAAACTTTGTTGAGGAGGTGAATGTGAATTGCTACTACAAAAAATAGTCAGTAGAGTAGATAACTCCTATAATCAGTATAATAAAGTTGCGGTACCTATAGTTTCTTTCTAATGCTTCTAAATGTTAGGCGGTTTCGGCTAAATGAACCAAAAGTCAGCATCGCGACGAATGGGTGAATTTCTCTTGTTTTGGAAAGTACGAAATAACATTTTTTACGGTGTAAAATTTAGCGCCAGGGTGTTTGCAAGAATAACGCTGGTTCGCAAAATTAGGAGTTGTCTTTTCTTTACTTATGCCTTTCTATCACAAACTGAGTTTTTTATGGCAATCGATATTTTCGTCTTGGAAACAGCAACAGAAACCTCGAGTCGTCATCATGCTGGCAACGATTGTTGATGCAAGGTCATTATAATTATAACCATTTATTATGCAGAATTTTCCTGTGCCACAGTATAAATACTTTAGCGATACAAAAAATTATTTATCATAAAATTGATAAAAGATATTGTTTTATTATCGCTAAAGTTTCATTCTTCACCTTTTACGGCATACGCCTGTTACAAGAGAAGGCAACTCAATAAATTAATTTTCTTCATGGCTCCTTGTTCTGCATCCAGTTTTGATAACGGAGTGGAGTTCATCGTGTTTGCTCAGCTGAAAGCAGCAATTATCACCATAATCCCAATCCAGAATCTCACAATAACCTCCAACAGATTCTCATTTGATTCTAACCTCTGACAGAGCCTACTATAATTATGTTTAACTTCAGAGGCTCCATGGATTCCAGTCTCTAGATGTCAATTTTATCAGACAATGGACAACCAACAATGATATGAGCCAAACAGATTACGTGAATATTTTCTTGTTTGTTTGTTTGCGCTCTGCCTCAACGGCAACTCTAAATATGGATATCATGAGCTAGTAGTTTGTGGGAGCATGACCCGGTAGCCATGCCTGCAACACAACTACTCTTTTGTATAAGCATAGGGAATCTTTTACTAACAAGACTACATAGGTAATACAAAGTGTGCAATTAAGCTAGGGACCACTTCATTTCATGCTCATATATGACCAAGCAGAGGTACCTCACTTATAGGCAACCATGTTTGGAACCGAATCCTAGATCATCGTTGAAGTGCAAGTACTTTAACCTCGAGATAATGTTTGTACATTAGATGCCATCTAGTTAAAAATAATATAAACTACAACTATGGCAGCGTACGTTGGCTAATCTATAGATTTAGTATACAGTTCAAATAATCCAATCTGATGCAATCATAGACAAGCTACTAAAACTGCATTGGTTTCAAATTTGAACCTGCCCATCATTGTAACTTTCTATTTCTCAAGGCGTCAGAGCTCCAGCAGAATTTTTTGCTTTCTCTTAACTCCTTTAATTGTCTCTGTTTTTACTTGAAGTTATCAACGTCTAATGGTAATATTTTCATATCTCTAGCCTAGTTGGATGAGTCATAATTATGCTTCCGCTTGGAGTAAACCCAACAAAACTGATATTTATTCGTAAAATTTGCTGGGAAAAGGAAAAAAGGTCTGGATTGGGAGGAGATGGGAATGAAGGGGCGGAGTGGCCAGGGACAAAGGGTGGATTAATAGGAAAGTAGGCAAACCAATCTTATTATATGAATTTACTACAACATACTTATTGAGTGGCTAATTGTGTTTTAGAAAAGAGAACCCAAAAACTAGCAGACCTGAAAAAGAAATGCAAAAAGAAAAAGCTCATAAACAGTAAAGTAATAACAGATTTGGATCGCATAAGGAAACTTCGAAATCGTATCGTGCATGAGTATGGAAAGAACGGCCTAGGGACTTACGAGGATGATTTTCGTCAATGGTGTAGGAATGCTGAGAGTGAACTCAAAAGAGTACATGAAGGCAAAAAGTGATTACTACTTTATGCATCTCCTGCCTCTCTCTACCAATATGGCATTAGGTTTTGTGAAGAACATATTAGCAAGTTTGTTTAAATCATAGTTAATTTTATACTTAGCTGATGAGGTAAATGTTTATCAATTATTACAGACTTTATCATAGTTATTCTATTTTTTATTCTGGCTAATCGATCAACTGAGAAACATGTCTTAGAATTATTTATACCTTCGGATCGATGTGTGATTGCACATGTTTTGTTGACTGCCATTATTTTACACCGAGTTACATATACAGGTACAATCTATTGCCTAACTAATAAAATAATAAGCTGTATGAAAATTTTAACGTGATATTATTTTTGCGGATGACTTTAATAAAGCTTTTATTTTGACAGCAAAAATAAATTGTTGGTTTAAAGTAAGCCATTTCCTCAAGTTTCTTTCATTGCTTGGTTCCTAGCAGTGCAGTCACCACAAAACCCAGTTACTTTAACCCATCTGTTAGTGAGATGTTCACTCATCTTACAGCGGTAATCCTTCAACCCACAACCAACACCCAGGGTATTTATATTTTACATTGGAAAAAATACTTACCTCTTCAAAAAAAATTTAAGAAAATAATAAGAATATTGTTGCATTTTTCATTTATTTTTGCTTTGCGTTTGGTACGTAATTACAATCATCCTGAAAATCAAGGAGTTGTTTACACAAAAATTAATCCATATTTTTTGGTAGGAAATAGTCTAATTGTCTGGTACATCCGTACATTATTAATGTCGATGCAGGCTTCCTAGGTTCAGGAAAACATAACAAATGGCCGATGTCGTTGTTTATCTGAGATCTAACAACACAACCTGCAGTAAAAATTCATTCAAGCACAAACAGCCAGCACCCAAAGTGTCAGGAATTAGGTAGCAGACACTGATTTAACTGTTTTGGTATAACGAAGCTATTTAGAGACAGCATTCATTTGATATAAAACAGCAGCATACACAATATGTTTCAGTTAAAAATGACAGGATTCTTGCGTTGTTTGCTGTATTACAAATGTACATTGCAATTTGTAAGGTACAAAACAACTTTATTATGCTTTAGTTGGTAGAGGCAGTTGGTTTGGTATACACAGTACCTGGTAGAGGCAGTTGGTTTGGTATACACAGTACCAGAAATGAAGTAACTCAAATGATAGGAAAATATGAAAGACTCAACAACCAAAACTAGAAAGATGATTTAAAAACAGGTAAGCCTAACATTACCAAGCACTTGAATATATCACTACAGAAATAAGTGTTCACAAGTCACCAGTCACCATAGCTGACCACTACTTCATAAGGTCCCCCTGATAGCTTGTAGGCTTCAGGCATGCCTCCTGAAAGCAATTGACAAGTCTGGTATTGATTGCACTTAACCCATGTGCTAATATGAACAATAGAACCATTATTTAGCCATACCGGCACAGGGTAATTACTACATTGGCCTTGGGTAGCTATCTCGAGCTGGCATTAAGATGGCCACCATAGCCTGAAAAAGGAACTCTAGCATAAGGTCATCTAGGACCCATATCCTTGTCATTACTGTTTTCAGATGTTAAGATACCAAGATCCAAGGTAGTAAAAGACTGGGAACTCTAGGAGATAGAAATGCACAGTTACTACTGGCTGGGATGCCCGTAGACTCTGCCCCTTACTTCTGGGCACCAGTTCCTTTTAATATATTTATTCTGTAAGGTTGGCTGGTATTTTTATCTATTATTTAATGTTGTAATCCTGTATTGCTTATGTGTTTATAGAACTGTTTGGTAATCTAAGCCAAACACTTCCAGTTACTTCTTTTTAATCCGCCTATAAAAAGGCAGAGCTCTTGTACAGTTCGTTGCTTTTCATTACATTCCACTGTTGTGTAGCCACCTTTTATTCTGGATAAGAATAAATGCTTATACTACTCACAAGCACTGAGTGCATATCTGAGCCGCAGGCTCATTACTATTGTTAACGTCGAGGATACTCCTTTGCAACTAGTAGTAAGCGCCATTCAAGCACAGGGTCATCTCTGGGAGAGGTTAACTGTCTATTGTCAGGCCTTGAGAGGCTGAATGTCTTGTTGTGTCGGCAGACAGCAGTTTTCACTGTGACAATGTTGGTGGAGTAGTAGTGGACCACTGAAATCTGCTACAACATTAATATGTTAAACGTAACGGCTAAATAATACATAAAGATGACTCCATTAACTTCTTTATCCCCCCCCCCTCCCCCATTGAAAGCAAAGCATCATCATTTACATAGCAACATTACCTTTGGGCCAGCTACCTCAAACGGAAATGGGATGCCGTATTACAGCAAGGTCAGTGAGCAAATTATTTACAGTAGATTATTTTTGTACACCCCTTTGTGACTACATGTGTTTATGCTGTGCTCAGAAGGTTTTAGCTTCTAATTTCAACTCCAGGCCAAACAGAATCCACTGTCATGATTTACTCAATGCTTTCCAACACTGAAAAGAAAATATTTTCACAGTTCTCTGGATCATGTTTCTATTGTTCTAGATCCAGCATTATCTTTTTAAATATAAATATCTACAGCCAAATCTTTCAAGAAACCAACATAAGCAATGTAAACGCATAAAAATATTGTTTCACTTACAAATAAAACTGCCAAAGTAACGACAATAGAGCAAAAAGGGAAATATTTGCTGTTCCGCTTTCACAGCAATCTATACGCAAAAGCATGCAATTTACCAGTCCAAGTTTTTATTTACCCAATATATATGCAAAATGAGTACGACATTACAGCAAGTAAGTCCAGTAAAAAAATAAGCTTTGCACCGATTTTCTGCTCACAACAGTCCAATAAATATTACTATTTTTTTCGCTGCTTGATAGATATTGTAGTGGATTCTGTCAGTAGGGCTCGATTACCGTCCACTGACAACAGCCGTTCACAGTGCTAGCTCGTGAAACAGCAAAGCAACACATCTCTCCTAGAGGTAACGCAGGGTCGGTCAGGCCTGCTTAGTGCAACAGAGAAGTCGGTAATGACTTCATTACTAGTGAGCCCTCGGCTCAGACAAGCTAAGTATAGTTTTATGTAATAGAATACATCTATTGTTCACATATCAAGCTCTAGGGAGGCAATCGCCTAGAGAAGTCCACAACAGTAACAGTAAGTGATAAGTGGCAAAGTATATATGAAAAAGCAGCCTTCTATAGGCCGATCACATGAAGTGTATTGCATCATGTTGGTGCAACCAATAAAACATAATATGAAGTGCTGCAATCAATCAGATGACAATACATACAAAAGCACACAATGGTAAAAGGATAAGGCGCCTAGTGGCAAGGAATAAAACTATACAATCAAGTCCTTAGTCTAATTAGTCTTACAATCCAGGTAGACGGTAAGTGGAGGTAGCTAGGTCCTGGATTTGCCCTTGGGAGTTGATACAGGTCTTTTTCAACTCTGGCTAGGGTGGCCAACTTGTTGTTGACCCGGTATGCCATTGCACGGTCGGTAAGCTGCTGGGTCAGTAAGCTGCAGAGTCGGTAAGGAAAGCTGCAGGGTCGGTAAACTGCTGGGTCGGTAAGCTGCAGGGTCGGTAAGGAAAGCTGCAGGGTCGGTAAGCTGCTGGGTCGGTAAGCTGCACAGTCGGTGTGACAAATCATCTACTTCTAAGCAATGGCTACTGGATACATCACTTGGGGAGGCCTGTCTGACTAGTTAATAGTGTCAGAGTCACCTCTGGGTTAGGGTATAGGTATGTACAAGGCATGTGTGCTGCCAAAATCCACCACATACCTCTCGCCATTAAACACAGTAGTGGAGAACGTCTTTAATCAACAACATATAGCAAGCACACATGAGGTGGTAACTCCGTACCAGATATATGAAAATGTATATGTGTATGTATTGTGTAATTAGAGTTACAGTCCTTCTAGAAGCACTGGTTAGGACTCAGTATCAATTTTCTTCCTTTTGGCTGAGAGAAACAAGAGGGGCTAGGGAAGGCTAGGCAAGCCCTCGCGTCTGGAAGGGGTAGAGCAGGGAAATTTTCTTCTGTAAACAGGCTTCCGGGATCTGTTTTAGTGAAGAGTGGTTCCTTTGCAGGCTGGTATTCCGCAGCCTTGATGCCTTTGGCCACCTGGTGGCAATAGGCTTCCCCGTAACGAGTAGGGGGGCCCACATTTCGTTGGGGTCTTCCGGTCGTTGGCTCAGGTGGCAACTCTTTGACTTGCCGGTGTGGTCTAGTGGCGGGAGAAGAAGTCCTGGTTGACATAGGCTCCCGGTGCCTGGTTGGACTAGCGGTTGCTAGTGTTCGGGGCCGTTCAGGGGGCGGGATAGGACGATCTCTTCTTGCGGGTGATTGTGGTATAATGGTGGGTCTGTCTCCTTGAAAGGGTGAAGGAAGGGGCAGGGAAAAGTTGATCGGCTCTTGCAGACTTGGCCTCCGTCTCGTTGCACCCCGCATGTTGGGCCGCCTGTTGGGTTCCAAGGCGGCGGGGGCCTGACCCATGGGGTCAGTACACGGGTAGTACAACTTCAAGTGAGAGCCGTTTTGAACGAATCTTTGTCCATGCCTGGAAATCAGGTATGTATGACTGCTATATGCTTCTTCGACCTCAAAAGGTACCACAAATTTTGCCTGGAGCTTATTGCTCTCATCTTTGCGCCTCCTCCGATTGTCTACCCAGACTTGGTCACCGGAAGAAAATACAGTGGGTTCTTTGCCCTCTTCAGTTCTAATTTGAATCTGCTCTTCTCACAGAGTCTGTTGTACTTGCTCTAACCGTTCTTTGAGTGCTCGTGCATAGGCATGCACTGGAAAATTGTCTGATAGAGGAGGGCGATAAGCGAGCTGGTCTGGTAGGCGAAGCTCTCTACCCGACATCAAGAAATTGGGGGTTTCCCCAGTCACTGTGTGAGGTGTGGCCCTGAAGGCTCTCTTCAACTGTGGCAAGATCAAATCCCACTCATTGGGTTGTCGCCTCCGCAGCAGGGATCTCAAAGAGTCTCCGAGGACTCCATTGTTTCTTTCGACCACTCCGTTTGCTTGAGGATGGTACGAGGTGGTCGGAGTTTTGTCAATGTTCCAAAGGTGGCATAGTTCCTGCATCAAACTGCTCTCAAATTGTGCACCCTGATTGGTATGAACCTGCTCTGGGATCTCAAAGTATGCAAATACTTTTTCATCCAGAGCAGTAGCCACTGTGGCAGCAGTTGCATCGGGGATTGCTAAGGCGTCCTTCCACCGGGTGAAATGGTCCATTAATATGGAGATCTAATTGTTTCCCCTCTCAGTTTCTGGTAGGTCAACTGCCAGTTGCTGCCATGGTCGTCCGGCATACATGCATTGTCGGCCAGGGTTTGGTTTGGAGCCACCACTTTTTGCCAGTTGGCACACCTCGCAGCTGCGAACCAGCCGGCGGGAGTCTGCAAAGATCCCTGGCCAGTACCAGGTCAATAGCAATTTCTGTTGGGTCATTTTTACACCCTGATGTGTCAGAGCATGAGTTTGCCACATAATTGTTCCTCTCAAACCAGAAGGGCAGAGGGCACACCACTGAGACCTCTTCTTCACAGCTACTTTAATCTCCAAGACACCGTCGGGCCAAATCCTCATGGAAGATCGGCGACGAGCAAGGATGCGCAGCTCGCTACTTCCTAATTCAAGCTGCTCTTGAGTCAACGTATTGTTAGCTTGTACCGCTTTATACGTAATTGCCACCGGATGCGGGCCGGTACATTGAGTCTAAACTAGCTCCTTGTTGGAGGCTGTGGAACTTCTTTGGTTCACCGCCAGTACCTTAGCAGTGTCCCTAGAGGGTACTCGACAGCAACAACCTGGGGGCCCTGTCTGGGCAGGGCCAAGTTCTGTGGCTACTTCTATTTTTTGTTGGGCCGTCATTTCTCTTCTGAATGTGTTGAAACTGTTTGCAACTATCTGGGCAACGCCGGCTTAGCCCGTCGGCGTTGCCAAGATGGGAGCATTTCCGATGTTCCATTGAGCATTGAAACTCGGACAGAGTCTCAAGCCATCGGGCTACTTGACTGGTGGGTTGTCTTTTACGGCAGAGCCATAGCAGTGAGGCATAGTCTGTTTTCAAGGTGAACTTTTGGCCATAAAGGTATAGCCAAAAATGACGCACAGCTTTCAACACCGCCAAGAGCTCTTTCCTGTTAACGCAATAGTTGCGTTCTCCAGGGTTTAATGCTTTGCTATAATAAGCAACGACTTTCTCCTGGCCACCCTGGATCTGTGAGAGAACAGCACCGAGGCCATCATTACTGCCGTCAGTATCCAGTTTGTAGGGTTTGTGGGGTTTTGGATAACCTAGGATGGGAGCAGTACTCAGGCCGACTTTCAGTTTTCGAAAGGATTCTTCCTGCTCGGGCCCCCATTCCCACGGGGTACTCTTTCCAGTCAGTCTGGTGAGTGGTTTAGCTACTGATGAGAAGTTGGGCAGATACTGGGGGTAATAACCAACCGTGCTTAAGAATGCTTGAAGATCTTTCAAGTCCTTAGGAGGACACCAATGCTCCACGGCAGTGACCTTGTCCGGGTTGGTAGCCACCCCCGCCTCACTGACTATGGGTCCCAAGTAGCAAGCTTGTTTTTGCAACAGCTCACATTTGTTGGGCTTCACCTTTAAGCCAGCTTTTTGTAGCCACTCAAAAACCTCAGCCAGTCTTTCCAGATGGGTCGACAAGCTGGGAGAAACAACGATTATATCGTCTAGATACAGCAGAAGAGTCTTCCCATGTAAAACATGGAGAACTTTTTCCATGAGCCTTGGGAATGTTGCTGGGGCGGAAGTGAGTCCAAATGGCAAAACCTTCCATTTAAAGATGCCGACTCTGGTGGAGAATGCTGATTTTTCACTTGCATCTTTATCCAGAGGTACCTGCCAGTATCCGCTGACGAGCTCCAATGTACTGAAATATTTGCTCCCAGCTAAAGCATCTAGACTCTCGTCTATGCGAGGTAGGGGGTGAGCATCAAGCAGGATGACGGCTTTAAGAAGTCCGTAATCAATACAGAATCTACAGGAGCCGTCCTTTTTCTTTACAAGGACCACAGGGGAGCTCCATGCCCCTGATGCAGGCTCTATCAACCCTTTCTCCAATAGGTGCGATATCTGTCTTTCAGCTCCTTCCTCTTTCTGGGGGCCCAACCGGTGTGGTGGTTGGAGTATGGGCTTAGTGCCAGCCAGGAGGGGAATGCTATGTTCAGCAAGAGTTGTGCGCCCTATGTCGTGATCTCTTCTATTAAAGGTGGGACTGTATTGTTCCAATAGTTGTGCCAGCTGTCGGGCTTCTTCGGGGTTCTTGCAGTTGTGCAAGGCCTTGTGGTAGAGGTCCTGGAGGTGTTCTGGTACTGTATCAGCCAAATTCCTTGGGCAGCTAGGTATAGAAGGAGCAGAATCCAGCACATCTGGGGCTGAGCACTGCTCGGGTTCTACCATGGTGTAGCGGCTTATAGCTCTGCCAGCTTTCAACTCTAGGGGCTTGTCAGTAGGGTTGAGGCAACGCATGGGCAGTCGGCCTTGTCCGTCCGGTTGTTTGACACTAGCAGCTAATGGGGGGAGGCATCGGTGCAACCCTCTACCACATCAACAGGGCAGTGATTCTTGGCATGGATTCAGCACGTCAATGCTACTTCTGAGCAGGGGGGTATTGTAATGGTCCTTAACACTTGCACTTTGTTTACTAGCAGTCTGCCCTTCCGGTCAGTGCACTGGAGTCAGTGGCCACCCACAGTGACTGTGGTCTCATCAAGAGCCACTGCCCTGGATGAATGGGGAGGAAAGGCTTCCCAATAACGATGTCTTCACTGATACGCGCAACTGTAAAGGTTACCTCAGTCTTGAAGTCCCTGGGCCGTATTGGTACCTGGATGGCTCCATAGAATGGTGCACGGAATCCGTCTGCCATAATGCCACAGGGGTCGCTCTTCTGTCGAGTGTTTCAAACTGCTGGGACAGACACTGATAAACTTGCTGGGATAGCAAGGTGAGGGTGCACTTGGGATCCACAAGTACAGTCACTGGTCTTCCTTCCACCTTTCCAGGTAGGTAGTGGTTGGCTTTTGGAGACAAATCAGCGCTTCCTATGTTGGTACTGCTAGGGTCCAGTGGCTTCTGGCATTGTGGTGTTCGTGAAGGAGTGATGGCTGGTGAGAATCACTCGGGTGAGGATCTGGTTGGGGAACTGTTCTGCTTTTTTGTGGAGGAAAGATGGCTGGTCCGTTTGGCGGATCTTGTCCTTAATTTAACTGGGTTAATTTGTTCCACTTTTTCGAGCGGCTGGGTGTACCTTTCTTTAGTCCAATGGCATTCGTCCTCCAGGTTATCAATTGAATGAGGGTCCAGTCCTCCTGGTGGTTTGGGGGAGAGGGAGACTGCAGGGTGTGTCGGGCCCTGTTGCTCGTTGGAAATCCCAATCTTTTCTGCCAGAACTTGTATGGCCGCCATGGCGGCGGCAATGGGGTCAGCAGCAGGGGTTGGTGATGGACTGTGCACTTGCTTGACAGGGGTGTTGTAGGGAGCTGTGGGTCCTCTCCACTCTTCTTTTTCTGCCTCAAGGGCATCGTCTACAGTTCTCATTAAAGCAGAGCGTTTTTCTTGAGTCACTTTAATCTGAAGATAGTTGTTTCCTGCTCGCACAGCATCTGCCAGATCAGTGGGTTGCATAGCCAGGAGATGCTTTTCTAAATAGGCATTGCCAATCGTAGTGCAGAATGTGTCTAACATTGTTCACTGCGTTTGTCTTGGGGGGAGGTCTGCATAAGCTATATGCACCAAGCGCTCAACCTCACCTGCATGCTTTTAGAGGGTCGTTTTGTATTGTCTGCAAAAACTAGTCAGTCGGGACATCGCTTCCCAAGGCGACAGGCCAAAGCAAGCTTTCAAGGCAGCAAAGATTCCATGGTGCTGTGGTGGCTTCCCACAATCCAGTGCACTGCCACGTAGCACTTCTCGTAGGTGTAGAGTGGCTATGTGTTCAGGCCATTCATTGGCCTCTGCCACTTCCACAAACTGTGAAATAAAATATTCCACATCTCCGGTGCCTTCATATTTGGGTGCCTTAAATGATGTGTGCATTGCCAGGAGCTGGCCGCATGACAGCTTGCAATTCTGCCGTCAAACAGTCATTATCGCAGTCTCTGAATTAGGAACAGGTGTCCTACCAGCACTACGGACTCTCTGGTTCGCCATTGTCCACTCTATAGAGGAGTAACTCAACTGTATTCCAGTTAGTGGAGACATGAACTGCACCCCGGGTCGGGGTCGGTGTTTCTATCAGTTCTACCAGCAGTAGAAACTTGAATGGTGGATACTTGGTCAGTATCTTGGGCTGCAGGGTTGTAACAACCTTCACAGAGTTGTACAAAGTTGTGCAGCCTCGGTGAGTGAGTAGACAGGGCATGCGGTACACTTGCATAGTCGGTGTCTTTGGCAGCTGGCCTGTACAGCAGTAACAGGGCCGGTATCAATGTTTTGGGCCTGATCGAGCAGATACAGGGTCGGTGAATGACAGGGTTGGTGAATGACAAGGTCAGTGAATGACAGGGTCAGTGAATGACAGGGCTTGCAAATGGCAGGGCCGGTATGAATGCTACATGCGGAGTGAGAGTCTACGTCCTGATAGCTAAAGGTGACTGACCAGTGCAGATGACTACAGGGTCGGTATCACAGCGTGGTGAGCCTGATCTAACAGATACAGGGTCGGTAGGTAGCTGGCCTGCTGGTAGCAAGGCTGGTATGAAAGAGGAGCACAGCATGGGAAGATGCGTTTATCCCACTGCTGCAACCAATGTAGTGGAGTATGTTGGTAGGGTATGCCATTGCAGGGTCGGTAAGCTGCTGGGTCGGTAAGCTGCAGGGTCGGTAAGGAAAGCTGCAGGGTCGGTAAGCTGCTGGGTCAGTAAGCTGCACAGTTGGTGTGACAAATGATCTACTTCTAAGCAATGTCTGCTGGATACATCAATTGGGGAGGCCTGTCTGACTAGTTAATAGTGTCAGAGTCACCTCTGGGTTAGGATATAGGTATGTACAAAGCATGTGTGCTGCGAAAATCCACCACAATATCCATAGGTTTTATTCTTGACCTCTATCAGCTGGCTATAGGCGGCCATTTGGAAGCCTGGAACACATTATCTACAGAGCTTCTCAACTAATCATTTGCAGAAACAGCATTTTATTTATATTTCATGTTGCATGCGCATAAGCTGTGCGTGCAGGAGTTGTCTGCTGTATTGGCAGAAAGGAAACAGGAGAGAGCAATTTCTTAAGCAATCAAAAATAACTATTTGATTGAAAATGCTCTATTGACTATTGGTAGATCACCGAGCGCTGTGAAGTGAGATTAGGGGTGTCATGGGGTAAGATGGTAACCAGATGTCTTAATTGTTAATGATACATATGAAAATAATAGTAAGTAATTCTGTACTATTACATAACAAGCTATTTTTATGTCCTATTGGGAGAACGGGATATTGGAGAACTATTATTGTGGAAAATATACTATATGGATGAGGCGTCTTTAAAAACTACATTAAAACTAGATTAGTTTGTAACAATGCCATTTTTTCTTTGGTACTTTGCAAACTTGGAGTTATCTTCTTTATGATTCTTTTGGCAGTCTATAATAGTTTATTAAACGCTTATGATTTTTTAAACTAATGTTCCGCTCTATGCACAGGATATTGACTTACGAACAAACATTATATTTTATCCTTTGTCATGGACCCCATTGCAAATGCTTTAAATCACAATACAAAGTGTTTAGAGATTTCTTTTGTGCTCACTATTCAACATATGGATCATTAGTTGTTACAGCAGGCGATTGATTTGTTCGAGAACATTCGTTAGAAAGGCAGGTACTTTAATAGTAAGCTAACGCAGCAATGGGTGGTTGCATGCCAACTCCAGCTGGAAATAACAAAGGAGTTAATTATGAAGCCGGTAGAGATGGGGTACAATTTGCTGGGCGATCCAACAACCAGCGCAAGAACAAGCAAACAACAATCATATTTCCAGCTGAAGTTCTACCTGCAAACTCATCCAGTGATATAGAGCTAGCAGTAAGAGCCGTCAAGAACTTGGACCAAATGATTACTGCAATTCTGAAACTTCCTGCAAAACCATTAGTTACATTTGGTAAGTTAATATATTACATAAAAGGCATAATTCCATAAAAATAAGCTATCAAAAGACAGTTGCTGTGTTTTATTGATTGGTATGTCAGGCATGTCAATTTTTAATCCCGTAAGTCCTAAAATCAAACCTTCCAACAAACTGGAAGTTGAAAGTTGTTGCCTTTTAAAACTGACAAAAGTTTTTATCAATACAATTATTTGCATGTTTATCATCAAACTTGCAAGTTCAATGGCAGCACATGAAAACTAATGTTTGTTTATTTAATGAAATTCAAAAACCTGTTTTGAATAAGAATACTATTACAGCATACTTATTTGACGATTAACTGTGTTTTAGAAGAAAAAATCGAAAAGCTAATAGAAATGGTAAACGAAAAACTTGCGGTAGGAGATGCTGAACAAGTAAAAGTGTGGTTGACAAATATAAGGAAGACTCGCAACACTATTCTGCATGAGTATGAAATAGACAACTTACCTAATGAAGGAGAAGACTTTCGCCAATGGTGTGAGGGTGTTCATGGAGTACTCAGAAACATATATAACAGACAAAGGTGACTGTTTTGTCTACCCCTCCTTCTCCTACAGTTTCAAAGACTGATGTTTTGTGTAAAGACTCTTGCCATGTTGTCAAGGTTGTCTTATGTGCACTTATAATTTGTTTTTGATTTCTTCCATCACAGTTCTAACATACTGATCTTAACTAATTGATGGAACATTCACACTCTTTCAAATCACATTAGATCCTACACCTAACTGTTGCAGTGAGTATGTATCAACTAGAGACACAGTTTATTGTTGCACTTATGATAACAACTACACCAACTGATATCAGATATATTTATGCTGTGGAGTAATAGTTATATATTTTTATTTGTATTTGTACATTTTTGGTTATTTATATTAAGCTAAAATGTAAATGACGTATAAATGAACGTTTCGGTTTGATGATGCAATAGTGAAATATACTCTGGAAATTTTAGTTTGTAAAAAAATTACTTAATGTTCACTGTAGGAGTAGTTTTGATGTTGTAACTTTTTTAATTAATGTTTTTAGTCCATAAATGCAGCTTTTATCACTCGAGGAAATAGTTATATCTGGCTTATTGTGTTTGCTTATTCTCAGCTGGTTGTGCTGCCACCATCAAACTTGGTTAACTCACCCATCTGATGTATCAATTGTCTCCTTCTATAAATGAAAACTGCTCAACCCAATATCAACATGCATTAGACAACAAATCAATAGGTTTATCAATCATAACAAGTCACTAAACCCACTAAAACTCTGAAAAAGACAACAAAAATATTTCAGGTCGTTTCATGCATTTGTGCTCTGTGTTTGTGTAATGCTTTCAGTCATCCAGGATATGAGGGAGTTGTCTACTCAATAAGTATTTCCCATTATTCAGGGTGGGTCAGTTTAAGTCACCAAAACATGCCTTCATCTGGAATTTTGAGACAAACTACCATTAAGGGATCTGCATTTCTAGGTTTAGTGAAACGTACATGGTGAGTGTTGGGAGAAGCTTCATTCAAGCACAGACAGCCGACAACCAAAACGCTAAAAACATCATTTGACAGCAGACACTGATCTAACTGTTTACGGATAGAAAATATCAGCAGAGGCAGCGTTTTTTGATATAAAACAACAACAAACATAAATAAATTTTAAGTAAGCACGACAGCATTGGTGTCTGGTAGATTGTGTGGCAAATGTACATTGCTGGTTGTGGAGTAAAAAACAAACAATTTTACTATGAATCTTGCGCAGTATACACAGTGCAAAAATGAGAGAAATACAAAACAGCTCAACAACTAAAACTAGCGAAATGACAAAAATGGTAAAATACAAGTAATACAAGCTACATATCTACACATGTATCTACACATGTATAGTTTTTCACCCCTTTGTGATACAAAAAGGTAGACGCACACTGACAAGTTGAGTTGCTTTACATTAAAAGCTAAGTTTACATCATTTTTAACAATTAACCATGACACAACGATCTCAGGTAAACAGTTTTAGCACTGTCCAAAACAAAGATAAATCATTAGTTGCTTACATATTGTCAAAGATAGCATTGTACTATTCATACATGTATAATTTGGCCAACTTTAGGGATGCAGATGAGACGGTACGCATTGTATAGTACTGTAAAAGATTTCCACCCTCTACTACAGATACAATGGCCAACCCTCCACGTGCACCCCTTGCACACACTCTACTACCTCTCCACACATCCAGGATCTACTCCAAATGTAGATGTTAATGACTCCACAGGGTCCACGACCCAAAAAGACTAAACCAATGTTAGAGATAAAATCTTTGTCCAACAATCCATTTAGCAATATAATAAGTGTATACTATACAATATCCACAAGCTTTCTACTTCTCTCAATGCACAACAGATCATTTTATAGGAGAGACAAGGAACACTCACCCGCATTTTAGGAGTGAACCAATCACATACAATAAAACAAACAATGCACCAATACAATGACATAAAACAATAGATTAACAAGGGGAGCTAGCTCTCCAAATAAAGTGGGTCGACTTCCTTAACTTCGGTTCTTCTGTACTCCAGGCTCCCTCTCCCATCTATTGGTGGACTTGGTCTTGTGGTCCTCAGGCTACCACTTCCTGATGTTTCCTGCTAACTGGGTCAGGAAACTGGCCTGAGATATGCCCCCTATTCTATATATGATGGATACAGGATTAAGCTAGACTCGGCGCGTAGGGCCTGGTATAGCTGACTCCGTTAACTCGATATAGCTTATATACCGCATAAAACTGGGATCTCAGGTCCATGCAAAAGTTATGCTAGGGGACAGGGAAAGGGGTGTAGGCAGGTTTCGAGGCAAGGGATAGAGAGGGGTCGCGGTTATTGCCAGCTTAATCGCTAAAATCTTCTACAGTATGGGTAGTTGGAATGCAATTAGTTATGGTTGCATACCTAACAACAAGCAACTGTCTTCTTATACACTAGTAAGCTACATAATAAACATTGGTGTAGCATAGGGTAGTGGTAGAGTGCTTAGCTTAGGTCTATCGGTGGTATTTGGGTTTGCTTTCAGTGAGCGGACAGTCTTTTTCAAAATCTGGCCTATATAAATGCAGAAGGAAGGTCCAGGTGAGCCTTGTGTTCCCGATAACATGAAGCACCAGAGTAATGATCAGCCAATTATCGAAGCATTGTAGTGGAGTCATGCTACTTCATAAGATTCAATGAGAGGCAGATCTAAAAGAAATTAGAGTAGAGAGTCCGTGTGCCAGGATTGGGAGAGGAGATAAAAAAGTAACCAGTAATAGGAGGTGTTAATTTGTAGATATTTGTGGCTGGCACTTCAACAGAGAAGAGAATCTGTATGCCAAGAGTGGGAGAGTAAATAAAAAAAAGCAACAACTTTAGGCTTTTTGGTCAACAGGGGGCAAGATTGAAGCACATACATGCTTGCACCTAATCAAAAAGAATAAGTTGCTCACATCTACTTTTGATATACTACTTACACTCTTACTATTTATTTAATTAATATTTTCCAGCACTCTCCATAAACTATTGTCACATTTCTCTGAATCTGGTTTCCACTCCCCTGAATTCTGCACTATTCTTTCAAATCCAGATATCTACAACCAACCCTTTCAGGTAACTAGCCATACAAAGCAAGCAACCTAAATGCAAAAAAATAGCCTTGTACTTACAAATAAAACTGTTAAGGTCATAACCAAAGTGCAAAAGGAAAAATTTTGTTCGCTTCAACCTCACAGCATTATTCTCTACAGTATGCAAATTACCAGTGCAAGTTTTGATCTATCAGATAGTTCCACAAGCTGCATCTAACATTGCAACAAGCCAGTCTCATAGAACATCAATTATTTCACAGACTTGCTTGCTAGCTACAGTCCAAGAATCAATAATCATTCTTTCTGTGCTTGTTTCTTGTCTACTTTATAAATCTCCATAAGTCTTGTTCTTGTTCTCTATCAGCTGTTTACAAAACTCTTTAAGTTTACTGGTCGTGTAATAATATCAAACATAATAACGTCTGCAGCGCTGGAAAAGCAGAGTTGAGTGCTTGGGATCGTTGTGCAAATAGAATCCAATCGCATGATGGTGAAATTATAGAGAAATGATCCTATACCCTCTATCGGTGGCCATTTACATTGTAAAGGTCTAGCACGCTGAACTTTACTTCAGACACAGCTAGTATAACTCCGTATTGGTGTGCGCAGGCTTGAAATACTCTTGATTTAGCATAAATAGTCTTCCAACTTCAGTTGGCACTATAATAACTTCTATTAGTTCCTGGTGGGATAGTAAAACTGCATTGAATTCTCGGATCAGAGTTCCCCAGTAAACTTCTCATAACACCACAATGGCATTGAGCCAAACTAACCACCCATTAAAAGTATTCGCAACCTGTTCGTCAAGCAACAGAAAAAGAATAATACATGTTTGTTGTTCAATGCGTGGTATATGAAACGAAACATCAGTTTAGGACATTATAATTTTTCAATAAGTTGCCAAACAAATCATAAAGAGTACAACTCCCAACTTTTCAAAGTAAAAAAACTAATAACGGTACTGTTAAAAGCTGGAATAGTTTGTAAAGTCACCTTTCTATTCAATATATTTTTTTATAACGGTAGTTACTTTGTGGTGTTTTTATGGATATAAAATCAATCAATTAAAATAAACAAGTCAGGCACTCTGGTTATTATTTATTCAGTGTTCAGTTTCATTTGCAACCTGTGAATGATATAACATAATGCTCGTTGGTTATTAATAACCTTGACCAGTGCGAACCAATACAAAAATAAATTAACGTGTTGGTGATACAATAGCTTGCATTCCTTGGCTTAGAATTGATGTGCTCTCATTAGTTTTTCAAAAGCACATCTCATTTTCACTAGCAGTCGCTTGATCTAGATACTGTATTTAATTGCACATCAGCTTACAGATACTAGAGTAGCTTGGTTTCACCAATCACAACTCTCGAGCACAGAGGCACAGGTGTGTGTATCTATCAAGACAACGATTTTTCCAATTTCCCGCCTAATGGGCACAAGCTTTGTGCAATTTCATCACAATATATCATACAACCTATGCTCTACAGAGTTTACCGATTGATCAGTTACACAGCAATTTACATCATAATCATATTCTACGTTGATTGCGCATAAGCTGTTCATGCAGGAGTTGTGTGATCTCTCAGAGGTTGTTTAAACAGGAGAGAGCAACTTCATGATGAAACAAAAGTCATTTTTGTTTGAATATATTTTATAGACAGCTGGTAGTCAACAGAAGGCTGCTGGGGAAGGTTGGTGGGCGCCACATGGGTGAGATGGTAGCCAGCTGGGCTGCTTGTTTGTGAGTTTATAACAGCTACTAACTGAGCACCTACTGATTACCTACCCAATAATGTCTCTTGTTGTGACTGTTATTTGTTGGCTTTTAATTATTTTTATTAAAGATTATGCTGCTTCCAAGTCGATTAAAGATGAGCAACTAAATTTCAACATTCTTAAAATCCATCATAGAAATGAGATTTGCAGTCATAGATCTACATAAAACAATTGATTTCTTGTTATGTGACACGGCCTTATTCAAAAATAACATTAGCTTTATTGATATTAACCATTTTTTGGTGAGAGTTAAACCATCATCCGGTTAGGATCTTTCCCAGCGGACTCTCTATTCTACTACACCTCTCCACCTATGCATTCATCCTGCATTCACAGTGTTCACCAACTGTTAATCTGAGTTTAAACAACTTTTTGCAAAATTTTCCGGCGTCATCGAAACAAAAATATCAGGGACTGTTTTGAAAAGCTGTCTTTGGCAAAAGTTATATCATCATGTAACGAGCCAGTGAAAGCCAGTGAATGTTCTCAGGCTAGGACAATGTAATCAGATAATCAGATGACTTGTATTGACTTCTAAGGTTAAAATTCATTGGCTTATAAGCTTTTGAGCTTCAAGGTTTCATTCACAAGTTCCTCATAACAAATTACACCTGAGCTATTATTGTTGCTCAACCCTATAGTGTGTGCGTTGGAGATAAGGATGCATGCTCCAATTTCTATTTATTTCGTTTTGTCATATTCAATGCCTACACAATACAATTCACAACATCAACGATACTAAATGTACATACTTCAAATCTGATTACATGCAGAGGCAAGCGGTTGTAGATGAAAATTGACCTTGTGTACAGTCTTGTAGATTTTGTATTTCTAGAATCAAAACCATACATGTCTAATAGTGTAGTGGATTGTTATGATCACATTGTCTGCGCAAAAACTCCCCTGACAACTGCAGAGTGTCAGGCGTGCTTTCTTTGAGACTGGCACTGCCAGAAACCTTCTAAAAAGCAGAAATTAACTCTACCGGCCCTGCAGCTATCTATACCGGTCGCGCAGTAACACTTCCAGCCGTGCAGCCAATCTATACCGGGTCGGGGAGTAAAGAAGGAACGTAGCCTGAGAGACCAGGCAAGTATCAACAGATGTAGAAGCCTGAGTCCGCGATATAACCATCATCAGATTTGCCAGAAGTCATGGATCCCAAGCTATAACGCCTAAGAACTCTATTTATATTGCACCATCACTTCCTGGGCTGTGACTCAGCAGTATTGCTCTGGAAGCTCCGCCCCCTACTTCGGGGCACCTTATTATTTAACCATATTTTAACCTATCTTATTCCTTGCCAATTATAATCTGTTTGTTGATTGCATATTCATGTCCTACTAATTTGTCATTTATTACCTCTATAATTAGGCCAACTATTTCCTGTGCCTCTGCCTATAAAAAGCAGAGTTTTGTCTGTATTCTTTGCACTTCTATCAGGATACTGTTTGTGAGTGCACCAAATAGCAAGATACTTTGTCACTACTATTTTACGCTGGTTTGTTGTGAAATAGAAAAATGGTTATTACTTTGAAGCACTGAATAATGAGTCTGAGCCGTGGGATCTGTTACAGTTGTGGAGTCGAAGATACTTCTCTGTTGAATTTGTTTGCTAAATAACCTCTGTTGGAGAGAGGTTTTGTTAGTGGCATTCCGCCCAACCCCCGAAATCCATTGCAATAGTCGGTCAGGTTTGTTTGATGTGAGTAGTTACGTAGGAGCAGATCTCTGTCATGGTGTCTAAGGAGAAGAAGGTTCTCCTGGTTCCAAGTGTCTTTTTGTTGGCACCAGGTATCATAAGAACCTGAAAAGTACCTTTTGTTGCACCAAGTGTTATCGGTGTTTGTATTTTTTTTGTAATTGTTTGAACTAAGTATTTATTGTGCAGGGGTCGTTTATATTGGGATTTGTATGACGATTTAGATCATGGGGTTGAATACCTTATAAACATGGTATGTAGATTTATACCGATGTTTGTATTGTGAGTTTGATTGCTGGATTAACATCGTATAGTTAATGGTATATTTTTATTACAAGAAATAAAATTTAAGCTATTTGTTTCCATACATGTCCATGTACCTATCCATGTACATATCCATGTCCATATTCATGTTCATTTATGTACATGTCCATGTCCATTTATGTACATATCCATGTCCACATCCATGCCAATTTATGAGTATCTCCATATTCATATCCATGTCCATATTCATGTCCATATCCATGTCCATAGTTTTTTTATAATGTATAAGGATTTTCGCATGAGAGAAAAAGGTTCTTCGGTGAAAACACCTTTATAATATGTAAGGATTTTCACGCAAATAAAAATATCTTCTCGGCGCAAAAGTTTCCTTATATTATATAAGGATTTTCCTGCACAAAGAATGTTTTTCGAGCAAACATTTTTTTATAATACATAATTTTGCGCATATAAAAAACTTGTCTTCGAGCAAAAATTCCTTAATAATATAGAAAGATTTTCAAGCGAATAAAAAAATTTTCATCGAACAAAAATCCTTTGAAAATATATCAAGATTTTTGCGCAAATAAAAAAATTTCTTTGCGCGAAACTCTTTTACAATATATAAGGCTTTCACCCGAATGAGAAAAATATTGTTCTATTTCTTATATGTTATAAAGAGCTTTTCGCTCCAGAGTTTTCATTGGTTTCAGCTCAAGTCAATCAGTGCGACTTTAGTTATTTAAGAGCCACTGTTTTTACACAGAAAGCATCCACTCCAACAACAGTGGCTCAAGGAACAACATTTACTACAACTACTAAGAGGACTCTCTGCATTAAGGTAAGAAATAATAAATAATTATTTAACATTAGTTGAAGTACTCAACTATCTTTGAATTAATTATGATTAAATAATAATAAATAGCTCACATATTTTTATTTTTTTATATTTTTAGAATGAATAATCAAGACGCTGAAAGTCAATTGATGATTGAAGAGTCAGAGAACCGGGAATTTTTTCTCCACCATCATTTCTCATCTGGAAAAAAAAGAATGCGAATCCCAACCAAACAGAACTCTATTATCTCAAATGATGAAACGTCATGTTGTTGATTTAAAAGAGCAAAGACAAGAGGATGAGACTATAGATAATGACGAAGACTAGAACTGCAAAAGAAAAGTTGTGATGAATGTTGAAGATGACACACTCCTCTGACACAGAAAGTGATGTGCTGTCATTTCGAAAGAGCAAAGACAAGATGATGAGACTATAAAGAATGACAAAGACTCAAACTACAAATAAAGAGTTCTGATGGATGTTGAAGACGACACACATCACCGACACACCAAGATTCCCTTTCAGTACATCAACATCAACAACTTGAGCGACCTCATTGACAAGAGCGCCTCTCTGCTAAATACTGTGACGCCAGCAAAACAGCATTAAAAAAACAGCACCAATTTAAGATCTACCAATACCCACAGCTATGAAGGTGTTTACCGATAAATTTCGTGATGATCCGATGTACACAATAATCTACAAATATCGAATGGTTACCCGCTCACACCTCTTCCAACTTTCATTTAAGCCTCTGATTTGATAGATATTACACAATATCATGACTTTCTCTTCTACTTTGATGATAACAAAAAAGAAATGTATTCAAAACAACAGCTTAACTACCATGACAACATCAAACCCAATCATGACAATATCAAATCCATGTCGTTGATTTATGAATCAATCCTCATCCTTGCGACCGAAGATGAAAATGAAGAGGTTCAAGCAAGTCAATGTAAAGAGATTCAACTGAACCAACTGACAGGGATAATGGCTAGCACAAAGAAAAAAATGATTGTCCACAAGAGAGTGTAAGAACAAGTTGAACTCAAACTATACATTATCAACAACACTCAGAACCAGACTATTAAACAACAGTAAGTTTCAGCCAACACTCTCAAAAAAGACCCTTCATCAAATGGATGCTTACTTTGAAATCAACGTTTTTGATAATCTCCCCGACAACACAATCCTAACATTCAGCACACATTATCAACAACGCTCGGAACCAGACTATGAAACAACAGCAAGTTTTAGACAAGACTCTCAAAAAAAACACCTGTGGCCAAATGGATGCTCACTTTGAAATCATCAATTTTGATAATCTCCCCGACAACACAATCCTGACATTCAGTATAATCTCCTCTTGGAAGAATTTGAAGATAAGACGAGGCATTGCTCACACAGCCATCTACAGACTCATTCACTGCTGTTGAGTGACTCGAGTGTAAAAGAGGGAAAACCTTTGATGTTTTCTCTATTTGACAATTTTGGTGACAAGGATGACCAAAGTGAGAATGAAGATAAAGATGATTGTGAAGATGCTGATAAGGCAGATAGCTCCGATTTCGATGATGTTGATGACAGTGGTGATAGCAATGACAGCTATGACAATGATTACTGCAGATGTAAAAACAATACGATGAACACAATGCTGATATCAACTGTCTGAACAAGTTGTGTGGATCTTGAACTGCTTATGTTATGCTACTAATTGTAATAAATAGTTTTACTAGTTATCAACTAGATAGTTATCGTATTTTAGTTTTAACACAAACAAAGCAACTGCAAAGCTTTTAAAAGTTTTACTCTCACTGTTGTAAACAGTCAACTTCAAGTTTTTGCATTTTGTGCTATCATTGTTTTGAATTAGTTACTGCTGGTTGTTGCATATTTATAGTGATATAACCACCGGAGCAAATCATGGATAAAAGTAATACTTTAATCATAACTAGTTGGTAATTAAAAACAGTATATTGATTGTACATGGCATAAAATTGTGTAAAAGTTTTGTAGTAGGATATTATAAAACTGGGGATATATAGTATATAATTTATATTTAAGACTAATGATCATAATAAATATAGATAAGTAAATAAATCATAAATCTGCTATCAAAGCTGTCAAAACATAAATTTCTTCCTGACAAAACTCTGGATTTTTTCTCTTTTTCTTCTATTGTCATATAATTTTAACTTAACAGAACTACTAAAACCATTTTTTAATTGATGATTGCAAATCTAAAATTACTTTAACAGAGCTTAGGTCAATTTTTTCATTATTATCATTTTTAGCGTTTGATTTTGAAACGTCCTCTTTAGAATCTGAAGTTACAAGCACTTTTAATTCATCTAATTTCATTGTTTGTCTTTTAACTTGTCCATTAAGTAAAATCCTTAGATCTCCATTAACAGATTTTTTAGTTATTGTAAACCAACTACTACCAAATTCATAATCTAAAACAATTTTGTTTGAAAAACAACCCTCTATAGGATAAAGATGCTCTAATAAAATGGTTTTGAAAACTTTAAATCCTTAGTTGAAGCAAAATGGTTTGCATTAATAAATAAAATTATTGTAACTAGCAATATCAACAAAAAAAGATAAATTTGAATGAATAATGCATTTGTGTCATTGGAGATTTCTCAAAGTTGTCTCAGATTTTCCACATAAGCAGTAAAAAAAAAATAAACAAACGGGCATAAAAATGTTTCGAGATAACTTTACCCGGTCTGTTTATATCCTCAGTTTTAAATACCTTACCACAAAATGGGCAAGGTACCTTGTTGCTACAGTTTCTTAGTGTTTCGTCCATTAAAATGGTATAACACTTTATCAAGTTTAAAAACCATTGTAAACCCTTACTATCCATATCTACAAAATAAAAACTCTTGTGTTACATACAAGCAATATTTTGATAACAACTCAAATCATTTTTTTCCTATATACATTTACAAATAGGACTTACATTTAAAGGTAGCGTAAGCTCTGCTCAATTTATTCTCCCCCCTTCACTCTTTTCAATTATTGCTGTTTCACAACTTGTTAGCATTATGTTATGTTATGTGGCTGATCTAAAATATAAAGTGCACTTAGTAATGACTAATTTCGATTCATTAAAAATTAAATAACTACGTGATGAAAAGTTTTTGTTTTACCTACATTCCTACGTATTTTGCTCGTAAAATGTTGTACATAGAATAAAAAAGACACATTTGAGCTAACAAGTTAATAGCTACATGTAAAAATTTTTCTCATGAGGATCTCCTAACAACTGTGATTCTTTGAGTGGTGAGCAGATTATTAAATCTAATGTAGTTATCTGTTGTTGATTTTATAGAGTCTTTATTAGTTAGTGCATCTCGCAACAACTTTTTTGAAAGCTTAGTGCCAAGTCATCTGCCCTTGAGTTTTATCCTGTCAGCATCCGGATTGTCTTTCCTACAGTCTTTCAATTGATACAACATTTTTGCACCTATTGCTTGATCGTCTTTGCTAGCTGTCATGTTTGATACTTTCTATTTAAACTCTTCCAATCGAAGCGTCATTTTCTCCAAATCTTTATCACTATCATCGTCAATATTTCTGATACCATTCTGCTTCCAGTCTTTGGTGTCAAACAGCCTCCTTTTCCTAGGCATCATAAATTTTTTATTAAACCTCCTTCTAGGATTTTCCATACGTTCTAGTAAAAGAAACGCATCCTAACAATTGGTAATTGTGTTTCTAGCAAACGGTGAAGATGGTGAGAGTTTGGGTTTTTTAGAGAAGCTCCGGCTCTATGGTTATTTGTACTCTCCCCTAATCCTTACCACATCGCTCCAATAGTTTTCTGTGCTTTGAACGTTTTCATCTGACTTTTTGTACTTCAACAAATCGATTTCGGTTTCCATTGCCATTCCAAACAGAGCATTCTGGATTCTCTCCATATCCCTCCCCATTTTGTCTTTTGCCGAGTTGTCATACAATGATGATGCGAATTTGTCTTGGACTATTGGTTTAGTATCATTTATCTTTCTCATAGGTCTAGGATACTCTTCTTCTGATACAAGAAAGAGACGACTGCAAAGTTTTAAAGGTTGAAGAGTCATTTTGTATCGACATTAAAACCGGTGCAATCGAAGTGATCACAGCGTCTAAAAAACTACCTCTACTAGTCTGCATTAAAATCCTTCGTTTGTCAGCAATTTTTTGTTCTGTACCGATCAGTTTTTGTAGCTTCTTTCTGAAGCGCTGCTACTCGATAAACTGTGTTGTGTACCAATCAGTTTTTTGTACCTCTTTCTTGAAGTGCTGCTACTTGATAAACTGTTCCGTATATAAATAAAAGATTTTCTAATATAATGTTTTTGTCACACAGATAGATATGATTGAGCATAAATGAACTTGGATATAAGTAAACATATACAATTGTACATACATTTAAAAATGTACAACTTGTAAATGAACATAATTGGACATGCACATCGACATGTACATAAATGAACATAAATATGGACCTGGATATGTACATGGACATGTACATGAACATGAATATGGATATGGACATGGACATGGACATGGACATGGACATGGACATGGACATGGATATGGACATGGATATGAATATGGACGTAGTCATAAATTGATATGGATATGGACATGGACATGGACATGGACATGGACATGGACATGGACATGGACATGGACATGGATATGAATATGGACGTAGTCATAAATTGATATGGATATGGATATGGACATGGACATGGACATAAATATGGACATGGACATGGATATGAATATGGACATACTCGTAAATGGACATGGATATGGACATAAATGGACACGGACATATATATGAATGAACATGAACATGGGTATGTACATGGACATGTATGGAAACTACTAGCTTAAATTTTATTTCTTGTAATAAAACTATACCAATAACTATACAATGTTAATCCAACAATCAAACCCACAATACAAACCTCAGTATAAAGCTACATACCATGTTTATAAACTAGTCAACCACATGATCTAAATCGTCATACAAATCCCAATATAAACGACCCCTGCACAATAAATACTTAGTTCAAACAATTACAAAAAAAATACAAACACCGATAACACCTGGTGCAACAAAAAAGGTACCTTTCAGGTTCTCATGGTACCTGGTGCCAACAAAAGGCACTTGAAACCAGGATAACCTTCTTGTCCTCAGACACCATGACACAGATCTGCTCTTACATTACTACTGATGTGCAGTTATTCAATAAGTAAATAAAAAATCATTGAATCAACTGTCCGCATGCAAATGTTCAGAAAGACTAAAAAATTGTGAACTTTATTTGTATGAAGCAAGCTGTGGTCATAAATAATGTGTAATTGGTTAAAGCGAACGATGGGTTTAGATATCTCACATGAACATTGCATAATAATATCTACTTTGAATTGTTATAATCATCAGAAAACCAGTCAGTGCTCAGCAGAATATGATGAAAGTAGCCTATTTAAATAAGTTTAAGCCCTGGATTTGTGAGACTACAGAATATAGCTAAATCTAATAATAACACTTGACATAAAGAAATGAGGGGGCATCATTATCCAGTTATTCCCTCAGTAACTTTGTCAAAGTCGACCCAGCATGTTTTGCTTTGGTTTCAAAGTCGTTTCTTTCCGACAAGTGTAAGTTGTCACATTCATATTTATTCACAAGTCGGTCTCTGATTCGTCTGAGATAATGTAAGTCCTCCATTGTTGAGTGATTCACCAAAGTCTGAAGCTGATGTATCCGTTGTTCTAATCAGAAAATGACAATTTGCATCTTAATATATCACAACACAAAACTAACTTGATAAGATGTTGACTGTACTTTTACAGAACCCACTGAAACAAGAATATACTTTATTAGCTGGTTTAAAACTTACCAAAGTGCACTTTTGGGTGAATACCTTTCAGCTGAAGAACCTTAACTAGCAGTTGTTCCAGATTCTTACAGGTTAACACGGCAATCTCTATATCACTGCATAAACCTGAAGGAAAAACTTGCAGTGGAATTTCAGGTTTTTTTTTTCCTTTGGTGCTCTGAGTTTTTTCAGCGTCGTAATCATATTCTCGAAGTTTTTTACTGAAAAAGGACAAAAAAGCCCCCATTACTACGTTTGACGACAATTTTTGTATTGACAATGCGAGCAGTTGTTGTTGAATGAACTATCAAATGAATGCAGCCAATAATAGCGAAAGTAAGTAATTTGAGACTAGTCCAAAAAGCAAGGATAAAGAATGAGAGAAAAACGATACGTGTATAGTGAGGTGTAAGGAAAGACAATTCCAGCTAGCAGTGAATAGATTGAAATAGTGACGACTGTAGCAAAAAGTAAAAAATGAAACGTCTCAATTGAGTTGGCTGAATTTTTCTTAAGCAGGGCATTATTTGGGCAAGTGGTAATAGTATTATTGTGCAAGCATTGACTTTTTTTTTCTAAATTATGTATTTACAGCAGATTACCAAGTTTTATACATTCGTTCAAGGTAATAAATTTCAAAAAAAAATTTCTCTAGTCAACAAATTTTTCAAAATTTTGTTTCAGAACTAGTACAATGTTCTGCATATTAGTTACTCAGTTTTTGCTGCGGTATCCAGTAACAGCAAAAATCCCCTGGCTTTTATATAAATTGTTTTTGAAAGTTTCCATATTCTTTTAATGCGTTATGCAATGATCAAACAACCAATGTTTTGTAATCAATCAAATTAGCAACTGCTTTATACCTGTCAACAATTATTAATATTCTGGCGCAAGGTGAGGGTGTAATCAAAGCCGGATCAAACTTGCCAGCTGCCATACTACTAACCTGACTTCAGGTAAGTTCCATTAAGGTCACAGCACACTAAACTCTAATTTTATAGTTTTCACATAAGTGGACTGATGCAATGCACTAGTATTAGCCTAATAAAATATTTTTGACTCTGTCAGTTTTTACTGGTGTCAGACATCAAGGCTCGGTTTACACTAGTACGCTATGAAACATGGTAAAAATCGTAACAGCTACAGTTCGGTACTGGTTCGCTCCGAAGTGCCTGTTTAGACAATTATTTGTCCAGCCCATAAGTTCCGTATCCGTATTAAATCATTTTGTGCCTCGTTTTAGTTTTGGGATGATACGAAACCGGTATTGGTGCAAACTTGTCTGAACAGCTGGTAGTTTCGTTGCAAACTTCGGTGTTCACATTTCTACGGAGTGCGCAGTTACTCTATGCTGCATACCAGTGTAAACAGGGCCTAAGAGTATTCACGACCTCTGTTCACCAAAAAAAATGAAAAAAAACTAATCAGACAGGCAAAAAATAATTAACGGGCATTTATTTATATTGTTTGTAAGTCGTTATTGAAACTGAACACTAAATAAAATACGAGTCAGCTAATTTTTTAATTTTCATAGACCGGTCTTATATCCTTAAAAAAAATTCAAAATAATTGAATCCGTTCAAAATTTACTAAATTGAAGGAGCACCTTTAGAAACGGATCCAGTTTATAGCGGTTCAATCTTTATTATTTTTCGGTCATTTTGTAAATTGAGAGTTATCTTCTCTATGATTTGTTCGGTAAACTATAATGATTTATTGAACAATTATGATGTTTTAAACTTATGTTCCATTCCGTCTGCGATGTATTGAATTACGAACATCAATTGTATTTTGTACTTTGCTCAATAAACAGGTCGTGAATACTCTTATTGTCTTATGAAATGACTTTAATGAATAATTAGCAGTTATTTTCAGGGGTTTCGCTGATATTTCATTTGTTCTAACAGTCCAGATATTAGAAAAACAACACTTTATTCCTGGGCACACAAATTCATTTTACAATCTAAAAAGCAATTTAGTTCTCAGATTAGTTATTGTAAAAAATACACGAGTTAAAATCAATTTAGAACTTTTTAAAACTCTCACAAATTGAAAAAAAAATTTCAGTCTGAAGTAAAAGGAAGACAACTCCCAAATATGATTTTAATGTCAGCCAAGTTCCATTAATCACAAAACTCTATTTTGCTGGATCATCTGCAAGTGTTTATGGATTGTAAAGCAATGCTTTTATTAGCTTTAGTTACTGATAGCAGCAAAAACCTCTGGTTGCTCAATTTTAACAAATATAAAACTAAAAAGGTAGCAATTAATTATTTTACTTGTGATATAGCATAATTATTTACCGTATTTTGATCTCTTACTTTGGTGATTTCAAAGGTATACCAGATATAAATGTTATTTTTATTACTCACTCTTTATTTATCATGCAATAACTGTTTTGAACCTGTTTGTGACACTGATTAGGTAATAGACAACAGTTAACTAATTAATCAACAATGCTTAATTTGAAAATTTTAGCAAAATGGTTTTGAAGTTCCTACTGTAAACAAATTCCAGCATGATTCGATAAAGATCATATATGAAAATTAATTAATTTTAAACATTTTGTTTAACCGAATTATTATTGTGACTAAGGCTTGTTATTTTCCAGTATTTTTTTACCATTTTTGCATCACTTAATTTAGCAGGAGTTATCTTATCACGGAACAGATAATTCCTTAATCAATTTCTCCGTTAAATAAGAAGACAACTTAAAAGTCCCGGCAACTTGTGGAAATACAGACAGCTAAACATCGTTGCCAATAAACCCAAAGTCTAATGAGAGAGTTTTGGGGTGAGTAATTAGGTCACTCGCAGCAAATTAAAATTAAATCAATCGAGATCCGGACCAGGTGTCATCGGGCACATATTTCCAAATTTTCGACACTAATTGGAAATCTTAAACCACCAGTTTTTGCAAAAAAAACTTTTAGGGTAGTCAATAAGCGTTTAATGGATTAATTATGCAGTTGAATTCTATAAATTACTTTTGGAGGCATTGGCAGTAGTAACACAAACAAAGAAGTTAATTAATTCATCAATGAAGCATAACTTACAAGTGTCACTAGATACTTATCATGTGATTAGTAGCAGTCAAAGGTTTTTGCATATGATTATACTATTTTTATTTAACCAATGCATGTGTTGACGTGAATCAGATATGTCATGAGTTTGCAAAAAACTTAATCTTTCTTCACTCTTGATTGTTAAAATGTTTAACTGAGGATTTTCACAGCTTGTTGGTTGTTCATACATTATGTTATCGCATTATCAGACTATTGTATTGCAATCATTGAGAAAAATATAATACAGATAATAAGATTTATATTGATTGCTAATTAATACTTACTGTTGCATCATGAAACGCAATCATAAATAATAAAACAGATTTCATAATTTGAAAACAGAGAAAAAGTTGATCCTATTTAAAATCCATTCACGTAGAATAATCACAGCTTTGTAGCTGAAAGAGGTTTATATGTGCAGTTTCGGAACTTGTAACAGTTTGAAATGAGGAGTCGCCTTTTCACAAAGATAGCAAAGTGATCAACCTTGGACCAACAGCTGTTAATTCTGAATCGATAATTTTGATGAAAACAAAATATTGTTAAACCAACTAGAAAGCTGCAATGCCTGTTTGATTAAAGCTGTTTCAAGGGCAGAACTTATCAAATGCTTTTTTGTTTTTTTTAGATGTATTGGTGAAATTTTTTGGAGAAAAAAATAAAGATATATCAACTTCTGATGGCCAAATGACAATATCAGTGAGTACATAACTTATTTAGTTTGTCAATTAGTATGTAGAACTTTTTAAAACAAAAATTTATTTGATTTAGAAGGATTGATCAAAGAAAAACTTTGAGTTATAGCAGCGCCATAAATTTATGAATTAGGACTTCTCCCTCAAACGAGTAGTGAGATTTTAATAAAATTTCTCGCCAAAAAGAACCACGGATTTACACGTTTCAGGCAAAAGCCTGTGTTTGTAATTTTATTTTGATAATCACTAAGCTTTAGATGGTTAATAACTCATCATAAATGAGTAGGTCCGCCAAAAAACTTTGCTTTATGCAGATATGTTTCACTGAGCCATGTAGTTGACAAGTGTAAAATTTACCAATTTAGCTAGTCATTGTCATTATATGTCAATCACTTTTAACACACATTGTGACGTTTGTATCACCTTCATTTCAGCCCCCAGTGCCATGCCTTCACATTCACTACAGGATGTGAACACCTACCCAACATTCATCTACATCCTTTTATTATCGGGAGAGTTGGGGTGCAACACTTATGCATGACTTCCATGCCAGAACTTTTTCCTGGATATAAACCACAAATTTAGTTGTTTAACATAAATTCATCTAAAAATTTCACCAAAAAGCATAACTACGATCCAAAGTAACTTTCAAGTACATTACGTAAACTGATATAGTTATGCTTGTATTATATTACATAACAATTGTGCTACGCAATAATTTACGGCGTAAAAACAAAATTCTCAAGACACTTATGCAATGGGATAAGCTGTTTTAATGTCACTTTCAATAGGATCAGCTCTAAAGATTAAATTATCCAGGGTGCCACGCGTTTAGACACAAAAAATGTAATATATTTTATTTTAATAAGATGATGTTATGATAACATCTAACAGCTGGACTACCAGAGAATCAATTGTGAACAAGCTCTTTGAAAGTTGTCAATTATAAAGTATTCAAAGTGGTTTGTTAAGCTAAGTATACTCTTATTTACTGAGCTCTGATTGGGCCATTCTGATTATAGGGTTTTTCTCACTGTTTTTTGCGCAATAGGAACCGTGACCATCTTCCTAAAAAAGTCATGTGGTCCTGAAAACAGCTATCAAAGCCGGGTAGGGCTATCAAATACCTCTGTGTGCTTATTGTTGATTTGATTACATTTAAATCAATAGCAGCTCAACTTATTAAACTAGTTTGATAAGTTATTGAACCCCAAGTTAAAAACTCATTTCAAAATGTCAAGATAAAGAATTTATAGTCTTACAGCCTTGGAAGTGCCTACCTCACCTATAGCGTTTTTACTAAAAACAGCTACGGAGGTAGCAATTGTTTTAGTGGAGCTGCTTTTACTACTTGATAACTGTTTCATAAGTTTTGAGTTGTCCTTTTTGGCTAAGCAACTATGATGATTCAGTCAGTTGATCTAGATAGAATGAGTGATCTCTTCCGTTTGTACTCTCACCAGCGCAGATCTCAGTGCCTTACAATGTCTACTTTTAAAAGAACATGGTTGAAATAATCGTTATTTTGTGTATCCCTTAGTTTAGATGGCGCTAATAGAAATGCTTAAATAACCAATTGAACAGGGAATTATTCATTAAAGTTTTTTGATGCGAACAAAACCTGGTGATAATCTAACACAAAATGTTAGTAAGTAGCCGCAGATTTGGTACTAATAGATATTAAAGAGAACTATATATTTGACATGCTTTCAAAGAGTTCACCAGGGGTACTTGCATCTATCATGAACTGAACGACTGCTGTATGCAGTAACACTGTTTATTGGTTGGTGTAGCAGAAGAGGCAGTAGACAAGCTGAATGCTTCAAATAGCACCTCAAGCAGTCGTTAATTAAAACACGACAGACCAGTATAAGCATGCTCCAAACCACAGATCATAAGATATGGGCGATCACTGTAACCACAGAAATCTATGCAATGCTTGCGTTGTTAGTTAGTTTGTTGCAACAATAGTTTCATCTCATTCAGTTAGATCAAATTATATAGAAAAAATAAACACTGCCAAGGAAGTGCGAGCGAAACAAAACCACTTTGAATGTTCATCGTTGTTAACGTTACGCTCACCGACTCAAATTTGAATGTACTCATTAACAAAACTCAATACAATATGTGCCGTATGATTACCATGGAATGTTCTAGAGCCAGCATTATATTATTCAACTTATAACAATGAAATCTTGGCTCGCTCACTTTCCTTGAAACATCAAACATCGACATTCCGTAGCTAGAGTATAACATTTCCATGGTTACATAACCCAATATCAGAACTGGATGATTGAATTACTATATAAACTTTCCTTGACCCGGTGGAAACTATTTATAACTTGCATCCAAAGTTCACTTGGGTTTGAAATTTGATATAAAGTAAAAGACAAAACTTTTCACAGAGAATCTTTCCTAACCATCGTGTGATGCTATTTTAACTGTCATTTATTAGCAGTAACACCGGTCGGATTCAAATAAGTCACCTGATCTGCTCTTACTCTCCTCTACTCGGCGCTCCTCCCCGGCATCTTTCTACTCCCAGCTATCCCTACCCCCATCTACTTTTGCCCACCCTCCTCTGCCCAACATTTTTTGGTCTCTCATCAATCCTCACCCCTGCCTAGCTCTACCCACACATGTTTCTCTATCCACCTCCTACTCTATTCCTACCTTTTGCCCTACCAATGACTTCCACCCACACTCCACTCAACTGAGCTAAAGCCCATCTCACTCAACCCTCATCTCACTTTAACCAGACTTTCTCACGTCTCTCAACTCTCACTCTTTCCCCCTCCCTACTCTGTTAGATCTAGGACACAGTACACCAGAGCACTAACTCATAATTCATGGGGTGTTCTTGTATTAACAAGAGTTGACTTTTTGTGATTTGAATTTGTAATTCGCCATTTTGAAATTAATAGGAAGAGTTAAAACCACAACTATCTTCCACTTGCAAATGAAGGGAAATCGAATCTTTGAGCTTACAACTAAAAGGTGTAATACATGTTTATGGGGCAATCGTTAGATCTCTCGTAATAATAAAAAGATGCATGCATAAACTAGCCCATCAGACAGATTGATTGTCGTTTATAGTTATAGATTGTATGAAATGCAATCATTTTTCATTTCATTTTTAGAGTTATCTTCTCTATATATAGTTGAAGTTATTTTTCATGCTTGTAAGAAGCTACAAATTTCAGATTTGAACCTTTTTTTGTTTTTAATATCACTTAACAGGTCAATTGCAGGTTTAAGCTCAAAAAATATTGAACAAATAGGCAAAGTAATGATACTGAATTGTTCAAACTGTTACTATGTGAGATGAAAAAAATAGTTAAAATGGTAACAAGGCATTATTATTATTATTTTATTTTATCATTACATACTATCTATTGAGGTTTACACAAAAGTATAAAATCTGAAACAGAAAATAATTTGTTGACCTTTAATAAAATACAACTAATATGATGCTCATGTTAAATATAACTTTCCTGTGCTACAAAGCAATCACCGAAAGCCTCTTTTTATTTTTTTATGCTCAACTTCAGATTAAATTTTCTCTCTTAGGTCTTGATTCTGTTTCTTGTTTTATTGTCATTTCCTGTCCACTTAGCTTCCTTTGCTTTGAATAGAAATTATGTGAAGAAACTTAGTTATACACTGTATATGCTACAACGTATGTCTCAAAGTAAAATTTTTTGATGCAACGACCATCTTTCAAAATCAACAACGAATCTTTTGTTTACATTTGATCAATAGTGTGTACAGACTGGGTGAGGGGTGTACGCTAAAAGTAACATTGTTAGTTGTTGAAAAAAATTCTGTCTTTCAACAAACTGTCACTCTTGCTTGTAGAGGAGTTGATCAATGATAAAACTTAAGCATTCAGCCACAAAAAAATGGCTTTTGTTTATTTTGTGGTGAAACATTGCTATGTGGTGGACAACCAATGACCATAAGACATCGTAAAGAATCTGTTGTTATGCAACCAATACTCTAGTATCATTCCAAGGTTTCGTTAGGTTTTCTTGTTATAGCAGTACCACAAAAGTTAAAAACTTATTGCATTAGCTCGTTTTTAAGAAAGTGCATTTTCTTGGCTACAGATGGTTCAGCTAGGAGTGGTTTGTGGTAGTAACTGTATTCATATCGGTAAAGTTACAAAGAAACACTGCAGCTAGTTCAGTGCAATATGTCTTTCACTTTATTTGCTGTATTGAATTTTTTTTATATGTGCAATAAAGTGGGTAATTTTTATAAAGCAAAGAAATGTTCAACTAAAACGTTGGCAGTTGAGTCTATTTAACTCACCGTAACAAGTTCTATTTTTACCACAGAGCAACAACTAAATGAGTTGCACTTAAAGCATGATATACTTTCTATAGATTGACCTACATACGCTGCTTATGTAACTAATTGTAATGGTTTATAGAGTATAACATATAATTGAGATATTGACTGCGCAATGAGCTGTATGTACTGAATGCCATTATATACTGCAGACAATGTGTACGACTTCATTGTGTGTTCTCAGACTGTTTGTATTACCCAAGTCTATGTTTGTGACTGTTTAAATGGTATAGGCTGCGAAATTTCCATATGGCCTGAGTCTATGTTGCAGAAATCTTGTAGGGCCACAGTCTATCTCTGTTTTAAAGTACTTACTTACCCAAATGTCACAAGAAATACGGTTTGAAGAACTGCAACAGTGGTAATTTATGCAATACCTATAAACTTATGTGCGTTTGTTACAAGAGTTGAGGTACATGTATCAATTACATAACTAGATTACATAACTAGATTACATAACTAGATTACATAACTAGATTACATAACTAGATTACGTATAACTAGATTACATAACTAGATTAGGTGTGCCAATAATGTTTTCTTATGCTCTCACTCTAGAAGTTATTTAATCTACCTGCAATAAGCTCCACCTTGTTCTACCTCCACATCTGCAGAGTGCAAACGATTCCAAATATTATAAACTGTTTTATTTTTGCAAGTAATTGTTTTGCATTTAAAAATACCAAAAGCAATAGTTGACAGGCTCACTAAAGTCAGCAAGTATGCTGACCTCAATTTTTGATACTAATTTGGGTTTTGCAAAAAACTAAGTTAATTATAAATTTTGGATTTTGTATTAATTTTTTTCAAGAAAACCCTAAAATAGGTTATCTCCTCCTGAGGTCTCACATGTTTATTAGCTCCTCCTGAAGTTTCACATGCTTATTATCTCCTCCTGAGGTTTCACATGCTTATTATCTCCCCCTGAGGTTTCACAGGCTTATTAGCTCCTCTTGAGGTTTTGCATGCTTATTATCTCCTCCTGAAGTTTCACATGCTTATTGTCTCCCCCTGAGATTTCACATGCTTCTTATCTCCTCCTCAAGTTTCACCTGCCTATTATGTGAAACATTATGAGACATAAAACAATAATTTGCTAAAATTGCTAAATTATTTATGCTTTTTTTATCATGATAGCTTTGTTTTATTAAAAAGTAGTGACCTTCATTTTATCGTATCCAATAACATTATCAAGCTCTTCTACAAGCTAATAAATTACGTAAAAACTTTTGTTGCTTCTAGAAACTTTGAAAATATTATAATTTGTTCCGTAGTTCCATGCAATACAAAAATACCGCTTTTTAATATACAATTCTTGGTATTATCAATATAATTGTAACTCCTTCACAATATTATGCTCTGCAGTAATGGTGTTGTTTACAAATAAAAGCTATAAATTGGATTAAAGACAAATAATGCGTTACATTCTACATTCAGCCAAAACTTGTCAAAATATTCCAGCAAATCATCTCAAAAATTTAGATGTAACATTCCTTCCTCTCTATCAAATCACGTTTCTTGCCAAGACTTAGCTCTTTGCTGAATCACATTGTGGGAAGTCAATCACACCTTCCATCAACCGTAGGAGGAAAAATGTTAGGAATTTGCTCACAAATTTGAATTTTTGTTTGACTATTTGAATATGTAACAGTTGAATAGTGATTCCTGTAAAATCATTGGATACGGAATAATTAGCTAAAAGTAATTAGCGGCCTAGAAAATAATTAATGGGAGTGAGAGATAATTAGGTCACGGTGTGGGATTGGAGCGGTAGTAGGTACTGACAGCTGTGTCACAGTCAACCATCTGCAGGTGATATCATGATATGCATAAATCATCTCTCCTACCTGGACTTTGACATAAGCCAACGAGTTTTTTTTTTATCCGCTGAACAGGTAACACGCATGGCGCTCATGATGCAGTTATAATACTCCTGCTTTAGTCTGAGTTCTACTCAGCATGCATTCTTTTTGTAACCAATTGAATCAGTTTAAGATTATGTGAATGAAGCTCACTTTGCAAGATGGCTTAGTTTACGAAACTGTACAGATATGCCGCGTGTGGGTATTTCTTGAGCCAGCCTAGTTTTAATCAAAGAAAGCAAGTAGGTTCTCATAATAACAGTCATTTGTGTTTGCTAAGTTTTTTATTTCATCTGAAGCATTACTGCACCAATCTTTGGAGTTGTCTCCTCGCCATACGTTAGACTGCAGGCATAACATAGCTGCTAATATTAAACTGTTAATGAGCGCACAAGCATTTTACAAAGCTATAAGACTTCTTTGTCTACGATTTCACTTCTCCCTCATTAAATTTGTAAAACCATGTCGATTGTGTCTATCTAGCACACTGTTGGGGCGATACAGCATGATACAATGCAGTGTTGTATGGTAAAATGCTATGCAATCCAGTGAAACACAATAGAATACTGTATAGCTATAAAAGCTATCAATATCATCTCAATATAACATCGTAATGGTTGCGACATAATGTAAGGTGATTACAGAATTATATGCTACTTAATATCACTTCAAAATAAGGAAATAGTATCAACCTTTTGCCAACTTCTGTTGCTTTTTTAGAATAACACATATTTTTATGTATTTAATACTATAGAAAAAATATTCTCTCCTATGAGAACATTTAAGGATTAAATGTTCTAACACATGTTGCAATTGTTTTCAATCGAGTTGAGACTTTATGCAGGTGATTAAAAGATTAATTGAAGTTTATTACAGCATATTGTTATGTAATAGCGCATAACTTGCTTATGGTAAGCTATTGCTTGTACCAAACCTAACCTCTAAGTTCCAACTCAACGGAATTATTTTGTTTTAGTCGTCATATTTGAGCTTTCTATACCAAGGTTCTGTCAGAGCTTTCTATACCAAGGTGCTGTCAGAGCTTTCTATACCAATGTGCTGGCAGAGCTTTCTATACCAAGGTTCTGTCAGAGCTTTCTATACCAAAGTGCTGTCAGAGCTTTCTATACCAAGGTGCTGCCAGAGCTTTCTATACCAAGATGCTGTCAGAGCTTTCTATACCAATGTGCTGGCAGAGTTTTCTGTACCAAGGTGCTGTCAGAGCTTTCTATACCAAGGTGCTGTCAGAGCTTTCTATACCAAGGTGCTGTCAGAGCTTTCTATACCAAGATGCTGTCAGAGCTTTCTATACCAATGTGCTGGCAGAGTTTTTTGTACCAAGGTGCTGTCAGAGCTTTCTATACCAAGGTGCTGTCAGAGCTTTCTATACCAAGGTGCTGTCAGAGCTTTCTATACCAATATGCTGGTAGAGTTTTCTATACAAAGGTGCTGTCAGAGCTTTCTATACCAAGGTGCAGCCAGAGCTTTCTATACCAAGGTGCTGTCAGAGCTTTCTATACCAAGGTGCTGTCAGAGCTTTCTATACCAAGGTGCTGTCAGAGCTTTCTATACCAAGGTGCTGTCAGAGCTTTCTATACCAAGGTGCTGTCAGAGCTTTCTATACCAATATGCTGGTAGAGTTTTCTATACAAAGGTGCTGTCAGAGCTTTCTATACCAAGGTGCAGCCAGAGCTTTCTATACCAAGATGTTGCCAGAGTTTTCTATACCAAGGTGCTGCCAGAGCTTTCTATACCAAGGTGCTGTCAGAGCTTTCTATACCAAGGTGCTGCCAGAGCTTTCTATACCAAGATGCTGCCAGAGTTTGATAACAGAGAAATGCCTTTTATAAACGGCTTGTTTTAGTTACGTCATCTACTAATTTATAGTTGTTCTAAAGTAGAGAAATTTTGTTCGCTAACTATAAAAATGAAGCTTGGTAGCTATCAATACTTTTAACGGGAGATGGGTCAAACAATATCGAAGAGTTCTACATTTTGCCTAGTTTGAAACAATTGGATTTATGTCATAATAGAGACATTTAAAACAATGAGCGAAGTTGGTCATTGTTTTTCCAAATTCCAAAAGATTTAAACAAAAAAACTTTGGATCAGTTTGTAACCATAGAGCCGAGCCGTTTCCTTACTGATTTGTTGTATATTTTTTGCATAAAGAGGTTCAGCTAGTTCACTCTTTCACCAGAATACTATTGGTAAAGTTTTGCCCACTCATAATTGGGGGGTGATTGTTCTACCATACTGGTTTCATTATGGATTAATGAATACCCCAACCATATATTAAGATGATTTCATCCGTTGTTTTGTTTACTGGTTGAATATTATGACTCATTGCCGGTGATAGTCATCTACCAGCAGGTGCCTCTTATGAGAATCCTCACCGCTTGATATTCCGGAGTAATATACACGTTAAATTATAATTGTGTCAGTTGCTGGACTTAATTAGGTTGAACTTGATGTCTGTGGCTCAAAAATCTGCATAAAGTTTGGTTACTTCTCATTAGTGCAAACTACTTTGAGTTTCAAAAGCAAAACTTTGATTACACACAGAATGCAGAGTTTTGAGAAGTCGCAACGCTCTAATGAAATGTCAGAATTCTAATCTACGTGTTATAACACTGACTTGATTATTTACGTTACATCAATAGCAGTTTTTGCTATTTCAGGGTTTTTGAATAGTCAAGAAGATAGAAATGGAGCATTCAATACTAAACTATGAACCATGAAACCTTGGATTAAGACCAAAATAATGAAATTAATTTTCAAAACAAAACACTTCACTCAAAAGTTGCCAGCTTTTTCTGTACAGAGCATAATGGCCAGAAATTAGCAGTTTCTATGCTTTTAAATTCCATACCATAAATGGTTGATTTCCAAGTTTACAAATAATATCACAAAACTCAGTTACTATTTTATTCCACTTTTATCTGTAAAGGCTCCCTGCTGTTTGATAAACATTTAAAGGACGCGCATGCAGTGCAACCACAGCTCTTGAGGACAAAATTATTTCTTTCTAAGACTTTGCTCTTGTTGGTACAACAGACAGTTCGGGCTAACTAAACCCTTAGCCACAACAACTTATGCTATGCCATTCTATTGCAATTTCATACATTGTTTGAAGCTTGACGTAACCAGCTAAAGGATATCATACAAACCATTTCTGGTAGTAGAAGAATGTTGATAACAATTGAGTAACAATTTACCAAACAACAACACCAAGTTTTTCATTGAGTGATACTAATCATCATAACCGGAATAGTAGAAGAGGTTTGACTAGCTGGCCTAAAAACACCAACAATCGGAAACATCTAATCATATTATTGTTACCCGCAAACTCTCTTGTGTTCAACAACTTGTCGTGCCTGACACAACACTTCAAAGCATTGCTCTATTATCATACGCTTTTCCTGTAGATGTCAAGTGAATCATCAAACACACTGGAGCGTATACAATTCGTGGGTAGATCTTACAGTATTTATTGTGACCTAGCTGGATTAGGCAGTTATGAAATAAACAAACGTCACAACTTCATACCGCAAAATGTTTTATGGAATGCTTTCAAAAGCTTTTAATGAATAAACATAAGTTTGCGCAAGCGTTTCGATTACAAAAGTTAGCAATCCTAGTATTATAATCAAATGTCTAGGTGTATTTTGAATAGCAAGTTGTTTCATAACTCTACTTGCTTGTGATGTCAGATGTGTGAGAGAATGATGCATCGAGTGACATCAGAAAAAATAGTTGCACTTGAATGTAGTTTATGAGTAGATCCCAAAACCTCCAAAATATGCTGATTTCTAAAGAAAGAGACCGTAGAGAAACACTGTCCAAGGCTAATTGGTAGCTTCAGACGAGTGCCAACTGCACTAAGTTACCAGGTCTTTGTATTAAACCCTTTTTTAGTAACAAAATATGCTTGTTTTTATTTTTTTTGGAGCTTTTATTTTGTTTAACCGCAAAACCTGAGCATAATTAATTTGTAAAAAAAAAGAGCACAATTATCATTTTATGCAATGTAGCAATTAAGTGTTTTTCTGTTGCAACACTTCACAAATGGCACCCCTTAATAGAGAATTTCTGTTTTTATTATTGCTCAATTCATTATAATGTAGCAACAAAAAGCATTTTTCATGTCAAAAGTGTGCTTAAAGTTTTTTTGCTACTCCAAAGGGCTCTTTGCTCAAAAAAACTGAAATATTATTTCCTCAAGATTTTGTGTAGAAAAAAAGTTAAGTGGTAAAGTGGCAGTACGCTAACACGATTAACTTAATTGTATGGAATTTGGGTAATTGATATCTTTTTAATTGGGTAATATTGTACCGCTAGCTCACTGTTGAAACAAGTCTTTGTTGGAGTCTTAGTGAACATTGCCAATCATTCATTTATGTAATTTTTATGGCAAAGAATGCAACGCGCTCAAACAAGATGTAAAATCGAGCAAAGCAGATCTTATGCTTGAATTTTGTGGTAAGTTGTTCTTAAGTAACTTGAATTGAAACTTGTAAAAGATAATCAGCCATTATAGATTACGCAAAGCGTCTGCGCTGTGGCCTCCTCTATTGTTCTATTGTATTATTTTTAAAGAATATGGATAATCTATCTAGAAGGTGACACAACTAATCTTTTCAGGATTTTCTCTCGAGGTGAACCAGTTTTAAAAAGTTTTAGTTACCAATCAATGACAAATATATATGGCTTCAGAAGTGTGCAACTTGGTGAGGGAATAAATCATCGTTTGAAGTTCTGAGCAACCCATTTTTTTCGGAAATCGTGGTTTTTTGTTTATTTCATGAAATTAATTACCTTTCAAGGCTTTAAATGAATAATACCATCGTACTTAATACGCATGCCAACATTTTCCTTTCTTTAACCAAAAGAAACTGATTTCGCTCCCATGAATAGTCGGACATGACGTTTTGTGGAATTGCTTAACCAAACTAGTCTGTCAGCTAATTGTCACCAATCTGACCATATAAGCTTGTGCCACACGCAGGTGTTTACATTGGCTAGGTCACTGACTGATTTACTAAATCATTGTCGCAATTCATTAAAGCAACCCAGGGGTAGGATTATCTATGTACTTGAATAAAGATTAAGAAATAATCCATAGTTTAATAAGACCATGGTCACATGATATGATAGTTGGCTTTCGGTGATTTAACCACAACGGTTTTCAGATCTACGATGACAAAGAGATCTGATACAGGTTGTGGTATGATGTTTGTTGCGCAGTTTATTGCTTCCTGTTATGTAATCGTAAGCATTGTAATCCTATTAATTTTGTTAGGACGTTTTGATACAATTATTTATTCTATTAATCTCTTTCAAGCATTCAGAACAGTCTTACATCAATTTGATTTTGGAATTTTGTAACGAATGCTGATTACAAACAGACAAAAAATAATAAAAGTGTAATACCAATAAAAACTTGAAAATGACCAGATTGAAACCTGTCATTGGAAATAAAAAAATGATGTTTAAGACCAAGGATGTCCTCAAAGCCTCTGCACTTTCATACATCCGTTCTTGTCATAATTATTTTTGATGCAAACCCAAGAATTTGAGTAGATGGCGGAAAGAGACATTCGTTACATCAAGAACACATTTACATCAACCAGTGTCATGCTTCATGTCAGTGAATACACTTAACTGTTTACCAAGAGATGTCAAAAGCTGTTATAGGTAAATATAGCTATGATTGCTCCTCCAGCAGTTTAAATACATATTATTCCACTTGACAAGTAGCTATACGTATGTATTATTCTGTACCTGGACACAAAATAGACAGATGATGATTTCATCAGATATGATTATTTTCAACAACGTACTAAACTAACTGTCAACCCTTTTTCATTATTGGTACAGTCTCTTCCATGACATCATTAAAGCTCTCACATTCACCAAATGGTCAAAATAATATTTCGATTCATAAAAACGTTATCTTTAGTACAAACCGTATGATCAAACAGGAAACATGTCAAGTATTGGCGAATGAGAAAGTTTTTATTCGAAGTAAACTTCTTAATAAGAGAAATTATTCAATAGCAAAGACTGTCCTTAAAAAATGGTGGAGATATTCAAATGAAATTGTAATTACAAAGTAGCTTATACCGTCATCTTTTCATCTCAAAAGCGCAAATCAAGATAAAAAAAGTCTTTGCTTAATGCAGTAACAAGATATATAAGCAAAAAATATAGAATAGTTGGATGTTTGTGTGACCAGAGAAAAGTTTAAATTCCAAGAAGTCTAAGGGAGTGGCTTTGAATTAGGTGTTGTTACCTGTACATAAATCAACACTAGCCATAAATAACAAACACCTCGGCAAAGACTTTTGGGTTATTTTTCTGACTGGCCTTGCTCTCTGTAAGCTTTCTGGAAGTTTTCTACGAGTAGCCATATTTATTTTGAGTTTTTCCTAGCAACATTTTTTAAAATATATAATTACCACAATATGAGGTAAATATTTGTACCACGTAAATGAATAGAAGTAAAAATTGAATACTTTGATAGTTTATTCAAATAATGTAAGTTTAAAAATGGAAAAAACTTGATGAGCTGCGTTTTAGTATTCACTAACATATTTTAAGTAGTAATTTGTAACTTTCATCTTGTGTGCAAAGATTGCTTATTTTGTGTGCAAAGCTTACTTACTTTTCTTGAACATTTTATTTCTTCAGTTCATTTTGCTGATCGGATCATAAGATTAATTTTAATAAAAACAAAATTTAGCAAATCAATTGTAGGCAGTTGATTAGCAGAGACCATTTTGGCAGGATTTTAAGGTTTCCATGAACTTGGCAATAACAAAGATTGAATGATTGTAGAATGTGGGTGTTTGTTAGCTATCAACAACTTTAATGCTGTGTTGCGTACCCTCGCCAACTTTACGTTTATAAATATCCAGTCTGCCTCCTCACTTGAGGATTGGTTCAAAAAGATCAGTAAACAAGCTCCAAAATATCAATTTTCAAATGCTTTTACAGTGTCAATGAGGACTATATTTTGCTAGGTAGTCTAATTTTTTTCGTTTCAAACGAAAAACATTTGATAGCTTATTAAGGATTTTATTTAAACTGTTTGGTTTAAACTTGAGGACTTAAAATGTGAGCTGAGTATACTTAAGAAAGGTGTTAAGAATAAAAAAAATTTTTGAAATAATATTTCAAAATGAAAAATTGAAAACTAAAGTAATTATTTTCAAACAGGATTTAGTTTGACCAGGTGTGAGAAACTTTCTTTGAAACAGTTTTTTTTTCGCTCCCACCAATAGTTTTTGAAAAATGTTTACAGGCAAAGATTGCTAAACTTTTTGTCACAAAAACTAGCACAAATTAACCCTTCTTAGGATATTATGATTTTAAAAGCAAAACATATTATTTAAAAATGGTAAATCAGGGAACTCATACTAGACAGATAGTGATTCATTCTTTTCCTTTTCTTTGGCAGCCCAGCCCACTCCAAGTATTTCGTTTCATGTCGGTGGCCGCCTCAAAAAAAGTAATTTGCTGCAAATTTATTTCATGTCAATTGCGTCACTGAATGGTATGTTTTACTGTGCCAAAGTTCAGCGGGTTTCTCACCAATAAATTAGCGAATACTTTTTAAAGCGCATTTTGTAAACACTTCAAATAATTTAAGCTCAGTTAAGCATTCAATGAGGCCATATGTTTTATAAAATACCTAAAATAACGACAAGTTATCCGCTTTTGATTTTTCAGTAATTGACCTATCCTTTTAATTAAGTTTTTTAAAGAGCATCTTTGGCAATTACACTTTACATTGTATCTTAAAATATTTTTTGTAAGCCAGCTCAATTTATTTCGCAAAAGTAGATAAATTTAGAAGTTGTCTCCCTTCTTTTAAACAGAAGCTAGGACAACTCTTAATAAGTTTTTGGAGAATGGATATAAATTTTAATAAATCTATAAATATTTTTTGCTTCACATTTGCTGCGCAAGCTTTGAAACTAGATATGTACAGTTTCTTTCTTGTCAGCAATTAAATTCTGTTTCTGTTTTTATCACCATAGCACAGCGATAATTGTCTTTAGCTCTGCAAGATACAGTTGTTGACACTTGAAGTAAAGAATATATCATACTTATTCAAATCAATAATAATGATAATAAACTGATGTAACATAAAAAAAATGTAATTGTTAAGTTTAAGCTAGTTGTTCAAGCAAGTCACGAAGTGAATAAATCCAATCTATCAACCATAATCGCTGAGTAGTTCCTCTTCGAAATCAGTCGAGCGAATCTTGCCTCTATTGTTGCTCCTATGTATTGCAAATGGTTAATCATCAATTGTCCTAGATAAATTGTTAACCGTGATTGGACAATAGCATTGAAAGCTTAGAGAAGATATATAAATGAAGAGGGGAACCATTATCAAGTTAGTAACGATTTTAGACACGACTTTGACACACCCTGGACTTCGGGGTGACAACACTAGCCAAGTGTTATATCGGTATAAACGCTGTAGACATACACTAAAGGACTTATCTTTCAACTCCATTACATGATATAATATCATCTTTGGAAACTAACGAAGCTTCACGGCTGAACTCATTCACAACTCTCTTCAACATATTCTAAATTTTTTCTTTCAACTTACGACAGGAACTTCAACATGATGTCCAATGGCAGAGAAGATCACATTAAAAGACCAATGAATGCTTTCATGGTTTGGTACGTATCCTTTAAAAATGCTTAAATTTGGTGAATTTGTTCAACATAACCTTTTTATTAATTTTACTAGAACTGAAAGTGTTGCGGTTTAAAAAATACATGGTTTTTCATAATTTTATTGAAAACCGACCATCTACAATCAAACTCCAACTAAAACTGAGAAAACCCAATTCTGCGCTTTTCTGTTTTTTAACTTTAACTTATTTTTCTAGTTAAATATTCATTTTTATCTGGAATGTGGCATGCAGAAATTTGCTCATTAGATGTCTGCGGTTTCATAACGATTTTGGTCGGGCGGTGCCAAGTTTAGTGCCTGGCGTGGCATGGTACGACCCATAGCATTAATCACATAACAATACCCTGATTATTCATTTCCATTTTTTATTTCATCGCTACTATTGTTAGATCGATGTCATACATGACAAAGCCACCAACTGGTTGCCATGGCAACTGTATATCGCAATACAGGATCTATTGTCCTACACAGAGCTATAGAAAAGTCTCTGCTTGTCTAATGTCTCTTAGCACCTGGTAGAAGGCATATAATTCATGTTGTCATGGCAACTAGGCAATAATAATCTCATCATTCAATGGTTGAACCGACTATGGGAAGCGCTAATCCTTTTCAATACAAGCTGATATTAACTTGATGTTGTCCTCATGAGAGATGTTTGTTTATAAATTATCTAGAATTAATTGGTAAGCGCAAAACGGAGCTTGCAATTATTGTGGTTTTGTATTATTTATAGGTCTCGAGCTCAAAGAAGGAAAATGGCTCAGGACAATCCAAAGATGCACAACTCAGAGATCAGTAAGAGACTTGGTGCTGATTGGAAGACCCTAACTGAACTTGAAAAGAGACCATTCATCGATGAAGGTTTGTTTTTCTGACTTGTATTATTTGTTTTTACTGTTATCGGATGATATTTGTGTGCTCATCGTATGCTGTAATTATTTTGTTCACTAATTTTATTTGATTATTTTAGCGAAGAGACTGAGAGCTCAGCACATGTCAGACCACCCCGAGTACAAATATAGACCAAGACGCAAGCCTAAATCTCTGTTGAAGGCCAAGGACACCAAATATTCAGCTGCATATCCCATGATGCTTCCTTCCTCATTCTCCTTTCCCACATCCATCTCACCACCAGCAATTGATCCAATCACCATTGAGAAGATGAGAGCTGCTCTCCTTTCCGCAGCACCAGTCAGTTTCTATGATATGGCTAAACTAGTCGTACCAGGAAACACTGAATCTATCTCAAGTCTAACAAGCTCTCCACTTTACCATCCATACAATGGACTATCATACATGCCATCCTATCATGAGCTGCAACGACATTACATGATGCTTAAAGAAAGTGATTTGTATAGACCTTTAGCCGGAATAGCTCATTAAAAATATCTATAATGTATTTTACAAAACTATATTATATAAAACAACTTTTCAACTCGAGTCAATCTTCTTGGCTCAAGAATATTTTTGTAACTCCAAATTTTTTGCTCCAACTTGCTTCTGATGATACAGTGTCAATTTGACCTGTTGATATACAATTTCTTTGACATACCCCACAATTTGTGGGGAGATAACATAATAATACATTTTGTAATTTGATTTTCAGCTTTTTGCTAAAAGCATTTCCGATTATACAAGTTTACAATCAAACGTGTATGTATTTTTGCTAAATAGTTAGCACTTATATATTACTGTTTTGTTTGTATTATCATTACAGTAGTTTTAATTACTGTTGTTGTTGTTTTTTTTTGTAAGACATTTTAAGATATTTTGAGAAAACTTTTAACATCCGTGTTTGAGAAGGATAAAGGCTTACAAATAAACACAAAACCCATTTACGGCTAATCTGAATGTCTTATTGGGCGTGCCATAACAGAAACGATGCGTATAGCATAATAGGCTTTTATGGGATCAATTGTGATATGATGTCCAATTCGTCTGGCCATTTAAGTCTATTGTGAAATATGCTCACTTGTAATATATCGCAGGCAATTTGTTATAAGCAGTGCCTAGATTACCACCGCATATAATTAAATCTGAAACCACAAAACCATCAACAGTATATCATCAGGAATGTATATAGCCTTCGTGGCACATAGCTATCTGGTTTACATTTCTTTTCATTTGTTGAGTATTAAGCTAAGACGCCCCCATGGATTTTGCTTTAGTACACCATGTTTATTCTATGCTACAACTTTTTGAAAAAAAATCACTTTCACCGTATGCGCTTTTATATTTAGATATGATGATAGAGAAAGTGTGAAACTTTGGAAGTTGATACTAGTTGACTCAGCGTGCAACACTTTACACAGCAAATGGGAATGTGTTGATCTCATTTTTACCTGTTGATAATCGACCATTTTCAATTTAGCGATATAACTTTTATGTTAATCAATTTGGAACAAAGTCTCATACCATCTACAAGTGAAGAGTTTGATTTGATAAAAAACCTTGGTGAATAAAATTAGTGTAAAGCGGCGATAGTTGTTACCATGGAAACAAAACCGAAAACAAATGCTAATTAGATGCATATTGTTCCACCAAAAATAGAGAACCCTCTGTGAATCACAATCTAACAGAGCTATGTTCCAGCGTAAATGGACCTTGACTTACTCCTTGTCAGAACTAACGATCACTTTGTTGCCAACAATCTAACTTTGCAGGATCCATGCAACATAGAGGCTGCTTCGCCACATCGACCTGGTTGTAGTGGTTAACTCGCACTTCTTAAATCTGTCCAAGATGTTTTCTTAATCTTGTATTCTCAATGTGTTTGCGGTAAAAGTCACCAGATAGACTGCGGTTTAGTGACAGGGATCATCATAACACACTTCCTTGTAAACTCAACTTAACTCTGACATAAAATGTTTTATGAAGTTGGTGCAGCTGAGCATTGGTAGGTACATGAGAACTTGTTTCCTTTGTAGATGTAAACCAAGCATTTTGACACTCAAGGCTGGCACTGGACATCTATCGAATAACAATAAGATTAAACCTGTTTTTTTATCCTTTAGATATTATAGGAGACTTAGCTATAGGTGTAAACAACAAGCCAAATGGAAACTTAAGGGCAGTGGTTAACTATATGGAATAAACAGAGATTGACTTGTTGGGGCAATTTGTTCGCGCTCACCGGAACAACCAACACGATTTCACTAAAGCGTTCCACACAACAGAGTGCAATGAACCATTGTTTGTCTTTGATTTGAGTCACTGTATTACAGCAACAACGATTGTCATATTTTTAGTATGGCATACAAGCAAGTCAATGTCAAAATTGTTATTTTTTGCAAAGACTCTCAGCCTTAATCGCATGAGAAAGGAGAATAATGTGATTGTGTGGTATTTTAATCCGCATAAGTAAGACATCGCAAAAAAAGGGACATTGGTATACCCTGACCTGCGGGGAGAGAATTGACGAGCCACCTGCGCTGAAGCACATTGACAAGGAGCTGTTAAAAGCCAATAGCTATTGCTGTTCTTTGCAAAACGGTTGATTAGCGATAGTTCTTTGATCAACTTAATTTTATCACTCTCCAATACTGCATTACATTTCTAAAATATGTTCACAAATGAAAATGAGTCTGGTGGAAGTGGATGCTGAAATTAGACTTGAAGAGATTCTAGATTATAGAGCCAAATCAACGTTACCATTGTAAGACGGATTTGTGGTTGAATTGGCAATGTGAAGTCTTCTTTTAGTTGATCAAATACGGCACTGTTGTGTGACACAAAAGTCATAAAGATAATTGAAATGGAAGCATCAAAAGTTAGATAACAAATTACTTGGCTATGAAAATAAGAGAAGATCTTTTAAATCCCTGTTTTAGTGATTCAAAGGAATTATTTTCCAATAGTTGTCTTAATCAGGTTTTGAGATGAGGGTTATTAATGCGAAGCCTACTTGAAAGGGCTTTATAACATTGTGGCTAAACAAAAGCATCCCAACAATTAATAGGATGGTTTAGGTGGAAGTTAAAATGAATAACATCAGCTGAGAAAGAGGTTTGTTGATGGAGCTGTGGATAAGGTCACATAGTTGATTAATTGGTAGTAAAGCACCCATAGTGTGGGTGAGCATTCACTCTGACTTCTCATGGGGACAATTCAACTTGATTATCCTGCATGATCCAAGCTTTTATTATACAACATTTAACTTTTTGAAACGTGTAAAGCCGGACAAAGCTTAGTTGTTAAACTTCCAGCGGAGTTTTGATGAACTTGGACATTTCTATTGACTAGTTGTGTTGCTAAAAAGTGAGATCCGCATAGGGCATGTGGTTAGTAACAGTTTGGGTGGTTACTGTTCATGGCCTACTTAATAATGGTTTAGTTGTTTTCATGTACCTTTTCATCACAAGCAGCTGAGCACAGCTAATGATGGTTACGCAAAGAGTTTGATATATCAATTGAAATGATAGGCATTATCATTGAAGTCATGAAACTTGATGCATCTTTGCAGCCTTTACATAAAAGATTTCTTTGTTTTACAATAGCGCAGTTCTTGTTTCATCATTTCTCGTAATCCTTAAACAAAACATACCATGCATTGCATAAAGGATATCAGTGTACACTTGACACTGATGGCTCAAGTATCTAGCCTCATACAACACAGCATGCTTTAAATGCTATCGCTAATGTCACGCCCAGGGTATTACGAATAACAAAAGTTATACCTATAAAATAGTGCCCTAACAACTTTTTGGTTGTCGACCTAGCCTATGCACTTTGTGTTCGGAAGAATGAGACAGCAATAGCCTTGTGGCAATATCTTTACTTAACTTACGATATATTGAGTAAAGAATGAAAAAAACTAGGACAGCTTGACAAATTAGGCTCTAAAACATTCTATGGTTAATGAACCTTAGCCAAATCCTTTTTGAGTAATATTTATTTGTTTGCGAGGTTTTGGTTTCCTCAGACTGTAATATAGCACGTCTGCATAAGCAAATACCAGTGTCATCAGGATAATCGCTAGTAATTCTACACTTTAGTTCTAATCCCAGCAAAAAAATAACACAAACATAATCTTTATTGGCGCTTTATTGCACCAGCCTGGGCTAGGATATTGGTAGAAATATTGCAGGTTTATATGATAATTATTATTTGATACATAAGGTTTTTGCATGCGATATGAAAATTTTCAGTAATTCAAGAGCAGTAGATGACACATTGCTAGGAAAGCTGATGCATGATTATATTTAGATGGTACAAACTTGATCGATCGCGTATCAGTGTCAAGTATCTGGTTAAAGTCATTTAGTGGACGCTAACAGAAACTATGTGGACAATATAACCACGTCATTCTTTTCCTCGGCTGATCAGAACCTTTTCTTTAGTAGAAACCATTGATTGAACTTGTAAGTGAAATGGCCTAGTAATACATGCTCTAAGCTTAGAAAAGAATAGTTATGGTTTTGATAAATACTAGCGGCTTGTTTTCCGCAATAAAAACTAAAACATTTGTCAAATCATCATTGGCTATTAAAAATCCACTAACTCTTCTAGTGTCATTAGTCATTCAATCATGTGGAATTCACAAAAATATTTGACAAAGGCATAAGAGACTTTGAAACAAACAACTATAATTGATGCACATAAAAAAATCAGAGACAGTGTCTGCACATATTGTTTTGCATTATCTATTCAAGATTTCAACCTTTTTCATCCTTTTTGAGGTTTTCCATGTTTCAACACATCAAAGCTTGTATAAACGATAAAACAGGACACAAAAAGATTAATTAGCTTTGGGTTCTTGAAGCAAATAAATATTAAAATAATAATAATTAAATGCAGTAAACATTTCAAGAGATAATAATTAGCATGAAATTATAATAAATAATTAAGTTTTAGGATCGGATGGCGCAAATGGTTTATCTGAGAAAAAAATTAAGTATATGGAAAATTATTGCTCACCACACCTTCACCTGTTTGTACCAACCGCAGCTTTTGTTGGTAAACGTCAATTTAAAAGATCAAACAGTTGTGGAAGTTTCATTAAAATACAACCGCATTGGTAGAGCCAAAAATCAACTTACGGCTAACATTTATTAACAAAAAAGGGAAGTTTTTCTGTATAGACAAAAGTTCCGACAACTTGAAATGAGTCATTGCCATATGGTAATGGATTAAAAAAAGTTGCAATGTTGGTAAAGCAATGGTTTATGTTTTAAATGGTACCAAAAACTATCCAGTAAAATGGTATTAAAATTTTGGAAAATAAAAGTTGTGTACAGTCATGAAAGTGGAGAAACAAAGAATAAGATGGAATAATTGAAGAGAAACGTAGTGGAGTCGCAAGAAGAATACAGACAGATATTGGAGAATAGAAAAAGGGAGCTAATTAACATTGAACGGAAAAAAACGACAAAACAAACATATAAAGGAAGCCAAGGAAGATATGAAGAAAAAAGTTATTAGAGAAAATTTAACCGTGGAAATATGAGAAACCAAAATGCGTGAATTTTTACCCAAAAGAATCCTACTGGTGCTGTGATATTGGCATATTATCTACCAGTTTTGAATTTGAATATTTAGTGCCTTGTTGACCTGCTAAACTGGGACAGCGAGTGGTAACTAAAACAATGAACTAAAAACAATAGTTTGCCATCATCTCAACTTTGGTTCAGTTTTCTAGCAAACATCAAAATGTGACACAAAGTTACATTTCAATACTTGAAAACCGGGATTTGTCTGAACAAAAATTCTTTCCTTCAGACTTACTTTATACATTTAGTCACCAGATCTCAACAATTTGATGATACTGATATTACCATATTTCATATGATAACCAATATATATATAATGGTTCTCATTCACAATAATGGTATTCTTTTTTACAAATGTCGCAATATTAACCACCTACTCAGTCATGTGATCGCTTCTGATTGGTTGTTGAGCTCAGTTACGTAGCGTACACATCATAGATGCAATATATAATGACATTTCTCCTTACAGAGGTCTACATAGAGATCTACTTCTTGGTGTATGGTTGCTAGTTGGAGTCAAAAATACAAAATGAAAGCAAAATCAAACTAGTTACTTCTTTGTTTCATTTGACTTTTATCTTTTCTGTTCTCAAAACTAAAAAAAAAATTGGAGGTTTGAAGACAAACTGGTGACCCAATTTGGTAAACTACCAGACAGTTTGAACTAATACATTTAAGACGATGTTGATTGCATCAGCCCATCAACCACAAGTACGCAATAGAATGCAGATAAAGAGGCCAATGTAGAGGGCGCTAATTCTTTGGAGATCTTTTGGCAATCTCTGAGTGTGTTAATGGATATTGTAAGAAGCTATCAGCTCATTTTCTATAGTTTATTCAAAAGACTCATCAATAAATCACCAACTCACTTGAATACCTCAACTAGCCCATTCTAATTCACTAGAGCTGTATAAGAAGCAACAATGCTAAGATTTATGGTGCAAAAACCTTCAACCATTTGCTGAAAAACAACCTCAAATATACAAGGAGGTAGATTGAAGTTAGATTGATGCAATAGACCACAGCTCCCATTGCCGTTCTTTGTGATAGGCCATTAATTACAAATCAACACTTTTATCTTTGTATTGCCACATCAACATTAGAGTTAAAACTCTCGTCAAAAAGAAAACAAATTGAAATGGTTGTTATAATATTAGTTTGTAAAGGATCTGTGCAATCATTCAGAGAAATTTTAAAGCTGTCTGTTTGCCTAGAAAGTGCCGGAATCCAATAATTTTCTTCCTCTAGTATGCTGATAATTCTGATAAAATATTTGATAGTTAAACATAGAAAAATGCCTAGTTTTTAATGTTTATGAGTCTCTATTTTGTTTAAAAGATTCTGTGAAAAAGAAAGATTGAATTGAAAATGGTGACAAAATATAGTGCCTGTATGTAGCCATTACGGTAGAACTTCATATAAGCAAATTCGGGGTTTATTAAAGTTTTGTTGGAGTTGTCATCTCCAAACACAGGATACTTGGCAGCAACTCATGGATCTATAAAAGGAAATATCACAAGAGTAGCTTGTAACAGTGTATGATATCATTCAAAAAGGACATAAAACTTAGCATTGTGTTGAAGAGAGTACTCTAACTCCATCCGTATCATCCTCTGAAAATAAGTAACCAAGGCTAGACTAAGTGCCAGTGCACTAAGGGTTGGCTCAATGTATAGTGATCGCTGAAATGAAGGAACTAGCTTCTATATCCTGGGCAATCAGTCGTGTAATGGCTGCAATTGGTATTCATTTTAGAGGAGCTTCGGCGAACCATTAAATATCAATAATGTATATGGAGTTGTAGAGGGAGAGAAAAATACTTTCTTATACGCATAAATGTGCCCATATCTACATTTCGTATGTAACATCTCAAAAAAATTTTATCACGAAAGAGAAATTTTGTTTCTACAAATTATCAGCTGCAGAGAATGGCAAGCAGCACCCAAACGACTGAAAAAGAGTATTCGGTGTCCGTTAAATCTTTCATTTGTTTCTTGCAAGAAACAAGTCAAAAGATGATCAAAATACAAAAATTTAAAATAGTGATTTAGTTTATATAATACAGATTTTTGGATTATATGCTTTTTAACATACTCAAAGAGCAAAATATTTCAAAAACATTGTTTTGATATTGAGGTGGTAGGAGTTTGTTGGAAGGTTAAACAATTCAAACCACAAATTTTACCAAAATGAACTACATTCCACTTTGCTATCTTTGGTATGTTAAAAAACGTTTTGTCAAGTCATGGTTTTGCAAGCCTACCAAATAACTTCAAATTATGAAACGGCGTTAAGCCGCAATCATTTGTTTGTTTTCTTAATTACAAAATGCTCGAATGTTATTCATGCCATACAATTTGTGGGAGTCTTTTGTTAAAAACTTATATAAAATTTTTATTTTTATATGCAATTTTTTTAAATCAGGTTCAAATTGAGCATTCAATTAATTTTTTGCGCAAACTACTAATAAACAAATGATATTTGTGTTGAAGTGCATTAGAATGAGGTCACTTGCCATTCACGAGGGTAACAACAGATCTAAATGAGGAGACAGATAAACCGCATATAATCCGAAATATCTGATATTTAGGACTTATTATTACTTCAATTGAGACTAAAGAACTGTTGTGTTGAGTCTGGCGATTATGGCTATTTTTTTAACATTTATAAGCAACATCTAACGCTTTTCTCACGTACTATGGCTTAGGGGTGGGCATTCGCCTCCCGCACGGCTTAGCTGATTCTTGAATTGTATTTTGAAAATAAGATTTATTGTAGGTGGTAATATTTATTTATACGGACCCTGGATAGCTTGTCTACCACGTTAAATAATGGTGGGGGGTTCTACAAGTGGAGGGTCTACAAGTGGAGGGTCTACAACTGGAGGGTCTACAAGTGGAGGGCTATTGGGACTTAAACTCACGATAGTAGCAAAGTAATGAAAACTTTAAAAATTGCCTAATAATCTTCAAAATAACTTAAACTAGCAAGAAACCTGGACCATGTTGCTGAGATAGAAGAAATTGTTTTTTTTGCTATTGCCGAAACTTTCATACTTGGGATATAACAATCATGCTATAGGGAATTGAAATAAAAAGCAAGTCAAAAAGATGACAAGAGAGGGCAATTACTAGTAGTAATATATGAGCAGATCTCCCTACCAAGTGTTTTTTTGTGGTTCTGGCCTTGGGGGTTATGCAATGAGTTACGACGTTGGATGAATTCGCCGAGTTTATATCGTATTTTATTTGAGGGGCATTTGAGTGGCATTTGAGTGGAATTTAAGTGGCATTTGAGTTTTGATTATTTTTTTACTTAATTTGAACTCATATGGCAGATAGATTTTGAATGTATGGCATTTAAGTTTTGATAATTTTTTTACATAACTCGAACTCATATGGCATCTTGAGAGAGAGGAGAGAGAAGAGAGAGAGAGAGGAGTTTTATCTACATTGAATAAATATATTGATCAAAAATGAAACATTATAAGATTATATACATTGATTACATAATAAGTAGGGAAAATCTTCCTATATAATATAGCTAGAGTCAGTAAATACTAAGTAATACAAAGCACTACAACTTGTAATGACAATCAATGCATACATACATACATATGGTATCTTGAGAGAAAGAGAGAGGAGAGAGATTTTTTAGTTTTCTATACATTCATGTATATATGGTTAATTATGTACATATTTATGGGTATATTTATATCTACATAGAGAGAGGAGAGAGGAGAGTGGGTATATTTATATCTACATAGAGAGAGGATAGAGGAGATCTATCTACATTGAATAAATATATTGATCAAAAATGAATCATTGTATGATTATATACATTTATTACATAATAAGTAGGGAAAATCTTCCTATATAATATAGCTAGAGTCAGTAAATACGCATATGTCCATATTCATGTACATGTGCATAAATGGACATGAATAGGTACATGTCTATATTCATGTCCATATTCATGTCCATATTCATGTCCATATTCATGTCCATTTATGTACATACCTATGTTCATATTTATGTACATGCGCATGTCCAAATTCATGTCCATATTAACATTTTATAGCTATGTACAGAGGAGAGAGAAGAGAGGAGAGAGAGATTTTTTAGTTTTTTATACAACCATGTATATAAGGATAATTATGTACATATTTATGGATATATTTATATCTAGATTGAATAATATACATTTATGACATAATAACTATATTGAATGCTATAAAATATGTTGGAAAATCACCAAATTAGTCCTCTAGATGGTTAAAATTTACAGTATTTGGGAAATAACTGCAAGAGAGGAGAGAGGAGTATTTGGTAGAGGAGAGAGGAGGCTTCAAAAAGAGCTACAAATAACTAATCAGTACACAACTCAGTTTATTAGGTAGTAGCGCTTCAAGGAGGTACAAACACTGATTGCTGACAAACAACAAATTTTAATGCAGATTGGGAGAGGTAGCTTTTTTTAGACCCTATAATCATCCTGATTGCACAGGTTTTAATATCAATACAAAATGAATCTTCCGCCTTTAAAATATGATAAACGTTATTTTGCTATACCAGAAGAGGAGTATCATAGTTTGATGGAAAAGATCAGTGGGGCTAAATCAACCGACCAAGACAAGTTTGCGTCATCATTGTATGACAACCCGACAAAAGACAAAATGGTGAGAGATATCGAGAAAATCCAAAATATTTTGGTTGAAACGAATGAAATAGTAATGGGAATCAAAAACGAGTTGCTTGAGCGCAAAAAGACAAATGAAAATGTTCAAAGCACAAAAACCTATCGGAGTGATGTTGGAAAGATTAGGGGAGAGTACAAGCAACCAAAGAGCTGGAGCTCTGCTAAAACACCAAAGCTCTCACCATCATCGTTTGATAGAAACACAATTGACGGTGATAGCAATAGAGATTCGGAGAGAATGATGCAACAATTAGAAGAGTTTAAAAAGAAAGTATCCGACATGACAGCTAGTAAAGACAATCAAGCGTTAGGTGTAAAAATATTGTATCAATTGAGAGATTCTGGAAAATACGATCTGGATACTGACAGGATAAAACTCAAGGGAAGATGGCTTAGCGCTAAGCTATCAAAGAATTTGTTGCAAGATGTACTAACTGATAAAGACTCAATAAGATCAACAAAAGATAACTACAGTAGATTTAAAAGTCTGCTCACCACTCAAGGAATCACAACTGTCAGGAGATCCTCATGAAAAACTTATTTTAGCTACCTAGTTGTTAATTCAAACATCTTAGCAACAACTTATTAGCTCAAACATGACTTTGTTATACTATTTTTTTTGGTTAATGTCATTGTTGAAAAGTCTATGTTTATTGCTAATGCTTGCTAATACATTACTGCTTAATCCTTTATCCAACATCTACAATAATTCTTAGTAATAGTAGTGTAATGAGACTGAGTAATAATCTACACACACCTTGTTCACTCTGTATGCTGTAGTATATGTTATTCCTTTAGTTATCTGCAATTACTTCAATTGGATCTGATCCAGATGTTTTATAGTCTTTACTGCTGCTGCGTTTTGTCTCAAACAAGAGTCCAAAGTAGGAATCGTGTCTACAAAATACAAAAATTGCCATCTTAACTATCCAATCTAAAAAGACAAAAAATAAGAAATATTTTAAAAAATGTGAGCTATTTATTATTATTTAATCATAATACAAAGAAGATAACATTTTTATCAATATCCAAAGACAGGGTTTGTAACACAAACGGATTTGGTTGTAGGAGGCTATTTTCTCCATAGTGCAAGTAGGTAAGTTTTTCAACTAGTGGTAAATAAATATTTATCATTCTTTTATTATTTAGATCACAAGACTTGAACAAAATTCAATAAAGTAACAATGAAAACCAAATGAAATCACAATAATATTAACAATAGTAATAATAATAAGAATAATAATCATTATCAGTAAAAATTATTTTTCATATTAAATACAATGAATAATAACTGTTATATGTTGATAATAAAGTAAAACAATACAATAATGAAAGTTGTAATCATTTTTTGGCTGTAAAGTTCTAAATCAACCTGTCGTTCAAGATGTCATTTAAGGCTAACCTATTTTTTCTCTCGGACCTACGACAATTCTGTCAATCAATGCCAAAAGACTGCGATCTTGAGCGCAAACAGGATAGGTTCTATGAGCATAAAATTATCTAGGAGAGATACTTCTATGGTCAAGAGAACGACTCCATATCGTAATATGAGGATAACTCCATAGTGCAACTAGTTGAGTTCTTCAACTAGTGTTAAATAGTTATTTATTATTCCTTACCTTAATACAGAAAGTCTCCTAGTAGTTGTAGTAGATGTTGATCCTTCAGTCACTGTTGTTGAAGTGGATGCTTTCCGTGTAAAAGCGGTGCTTCTTATATAGCTAGGTTGTACTAGGTACCGATTGACACGAGTTGATTCCAATGAAAAGCCTTTATAATATATAAGCAGGTCTTTACGCGGAAAACTCACGCGAAAACCGAAACTGAAAAAAAATTCTTCGCGGGAGTTTTCCTTCTTATAAGCCATAAAGGTTTTACGCGGAAAACTCACGCGGAAAGTTGAACAGTAAAAAAATTCTCTTCGCGGGAGTTTTCCTTCTATATACTATAAAGGCTTTACACGGAAAACTCACGCGAAAACGGGAAATACAAAACAATTCTTTCGCGAGAGTTTTCCGTCTTTTATGTTATAAAGGCTTTATGCAGAAAACTCACGGAATTTTTTTTTACCGTTAGTTTTCCGCGCAAGGCCTTTATAGTACATAGAAGGAAAACTCCCGCGAAGAAGTTTTTTTATTTTTCCGTTTTCGCGTGAGTTTTTTGCATAAAGCTGTCATAACGCATAAGAAGGAAAACTCCCGCGAAGAAGTTTTTATATAGTTTTGGTTTTCGCGTGAGTTTTTTGCGTAAAGCCTTTATAACATATAAGACGGAAAACTCCCGCGAAGACCTTATATAGTGTTGGGGAATCCGGCAGCACAATCATAACAGTCGACCCAGGACATTTCGACCTAATCAGGTTCTATGAACAATCGTTCGGCTTCGGCCTGATTTTACTTACATTACAAACAGTCAGCTAGTTATTAATCACTCATACATTTTATATCTCATATATATTATATAGCTTTGCGTAGAGAGGCAGCTTTTTAGTCAACAAATGCACATGTGTATATTTAATCAACCATTATGAAGTGCTGCCCCTTCTTTTGTTATCTAGGCCAATCAGGCCAGGTGGGTGTGACCACCTTTTGTTCTATGTTGGCAGCACAAACGTTATGTAATTTACCCTGTATAAATATGTGTGTTTTGTATACAATAAATCAGAGTTAACATGGCACTCTCACTGCTTCTTTGAATCCTTTCAATAAGCACCTTGCGCACACAAAAGAATAGATGACAAGCTAAGTGGACTAGCAAAGACTCATACAAAGATTACTACAGCAGTAGTAGGCAGCACATAAAAGATTATTGCAATAGCAGCATCGCATGCTGACAGTGCATTCATACAGATTGAGCAAACACAAACATCAACAGCCGCTTGGACAAGTCGATTAGCAGAACGAACAATAGTCAGTAGAAAGTGGTCAGTCGAATCGACTTACACTGCACACTACCCTAGGGCGTGTGATACTGGAACGATTGTTCCACCTGCTAATTCGACCCTGCACAGTCATCCTGCCGAACTAGAAATCAGTGGAAAGCAAGGCAGTTGTGACAACTCCTCGCTGTGTCTAGCTCACGAGCTGACAACACTGCAAATCAAGTTCGACCAGTTTAACTGGCTGGCCTTGGGCTTGTTAGAGGCGAGACGCTGTACTGCCTGCACACACCCAGTACTGTGGGCCGCTGTACAGGTGAATGCTACCACACCAACCTGAAATCCTGTACAATATTATAAAGGCTTTTCATTGGAATCAGCTCGTGTCAATCGGTACCTAGTACAACCTAGCTATATAAGAAGCATCGCTTTTACACAGAAAGCATCCACTCCAACAACAGTGACTGAAGTATCAACATCTACTACAACTACTAGGAGACTTTCTGTATTAAGGTAAGTGATTAAAATTATTATTTAACACTAGTTGAAGAATTCAACTAGTTGCACTGTGGAGTTATCCTCCTATTACGATATGGAGTCGTTCTCTTGACCAAGTTATGATAATTTTGTACTCGCTCTAAAGGTAAAGGTTTTCAGTCCGTTTTTGGTCAGACCAAAATTTATGCGAGACGTTTTAGGCATTATTTCAGTCGACGTAATGTTACCAGTTCATTTTCACAAGTTTTTAATATTTATTTTAAAAATAAATAATTAGAGCTTTCTACTAGTGTTAAATGATTATTGATTATTTTTTACCTTATCACCACTTAGAGCCAGATGATTTAATTAACTAAAGACAAATAATTATTTTAGCGTTTCTTACCTTGATGCTCTCCTAGTAGCTGTAGTAGATGATGCTTCTCCGCTTGCTGTTGAAGAACTGGATGCTTTCTAAGTGAAAACAGTGGCTCTTAAATAGCTAAAGTTGCACTGAGTAAACCCTATGAATCAGCATTTTTTCCAATGCTTTCGCGGGAATAAAAACTGTTTATTCCCGCTAAAGCAACGGTTTCCATTCGCGTGAAAATAAATTCTTTATTCCCGCGAAAGCAACGGTTTCTATTCGCGTGAAAATAAACTATTTATTCCCGCGAAAGCAACAGTTTCTATTCGCGTGAAAATAAACTATTTATTCCCGCGAAAGCAACAGTTTCTATTCGTGTGAAAATAAACTATTTGTTCCCGCGAAAGCAACTGTTTCTATTCGCATGAAAATAAATTATTTATTCCCGCGAAAGCAACGGTTTCTATTCGCGTGAAAATAAACTATTTATTCCCGCGAAAGCAACTGTTTCTATTCGCGTGAAAATAAATTATTTATTCCCACGAAAGCAACGGTTTCTATTCGCGTGAAAATAAACTATTTATTCCCGCGAAAGCAATTGTTTCTATTCGCGTGAAAATAATGTATTTATTCCCGCAAAAGCAACGGTTTCTATTCGCGTGAAAATAAACTATTTGTTCCCGCGAAAGCAACTGTTTCTATTCGTGTGAAAATAAACTATTTATTCCCGCGAAAGCAACGGTTTCTATTCGCGTGAAAATAAACTATTTATTCCCGCGAAAGCAACAGTTTCTATTCGTGTGAAAATAAACTATTTGTTCCCGCGAAAGCAACTGTTTCTATTCGCGTGAAAATAAATTATTTATTCCCGCGAAAGCAACGGTTTCTATTCGCGTGAAAATAAACTATTTATTCCCGCGAAAGCAACAGTTTCTATTCGTATGAAAATAAACTATTTGTTCCCGCGAAAGCAACTGTTTCTATTCGCGTGAAAATAAATTATTTATTCCCGCGAAAGCAACAGTTTCTATTCGCGTGAAAATAAACTATTTATTCCCGCAAAAGCAACGGTTTCTATTCGTGTGAAAATAAACTATTTGTTCCCGCGAAAGCAACTGTTTCTATTCGCGTGAAAATAAATTATTTATTCCCGCGAAAGCAACGGTTTCTATTCGCGTGAAAATAAACTATTTATTCCCGCGAAAGCAACGGTTTCTATTCGCGTGAAAATAAACTATTTGTTCCCGCGAAAGCAACTGTTTCTATTCGCGTGAAAATAAATTATTTATTCCCGCGAAAGCAACGGTTTCTATTCGCGTGAAAATAAACTATTTATTCCCGCGAAAGCATTGGAAAAAAATGCTGATTCATAGGGTTTAATCAGTGCAACTTTAGCTATTTAAGAGCCACTGTTTTCACACAGAAAGCATCCAGTTCTTCAACAGCAAGCGGAGAACCATCATCTACTACAGCTACTAGGAGAACATCCAGCATCAAGGTAAGAATTGCTAAAATAATTATTTGTCTTTAGTTAATTAAATCATCTGGCTCTAAGTGGTGATAAGGTAAATTATTATTATTAATTATTTAACACTAGTAGAAAGCTCTAATTATTCATTTTTGAAATAAGTGTTTGTCCAAGTTCTAGTAAAGTAGCCGACTCTACTTATTTATTATTAACAAAATAATAATAATTATTCAATGCTAGTTGAACCTAGATATAAATTTATCTCTACTAGATAGTTTTATACTCACACAAACTTTTTCTTCGCTACTCTATGTAGATAAAGCCAATGAAAATAAATGAATCAATTGTAACTAACAATTTTTTGTATTTTGTAGTTATGATGTCTACTTTGGACTCTTGTTTGAGACGAAATGCAGCAGTAGCAAAGACTATAAACATGCGGTCAAGATCTACCAACACCAACGATAGATGTAAAACAACATGACTTTCTCTCCTACTTATGTGACACAGCAAGAATTCCTTTCAAGATCCACCTACTTAGATGATGCCAAACCAATGAAGACTCAAACTACATCAATTTTCAAGACAGCACACTTCTCCAACACAGCAAGAATTCCTTTCAAGATCTACCACCTACTTAGATGATACCAAACCAATGAAGACTCTAACTACATAGATTTTGAAGACAGCATACTTCCCCAACACAGCAAAAATTCATTTCAAGATCTACCACTTACTTAGATGATACCAAGCTAATGAAGATGAAGACAGCACACTTCTCCAACACAGCAAGAATTTCTTTCAAGATCTACCACCTACTTAGATGATACCAAACCAACGAAGACTCAAACTACATCAATTTTGAAGACAGCACACTTCTCCAACACAGCAAGAATTCATTTCAAGATCTACCACCCACTTAGATGATACCAAACCAATGAAGACTCAAACTACATGAATTTTGAAGACAGTCGACTTCTCCAACACAGCAAGAACTCCTTTCAAGATCTACCACCTACTTAGATGATACCAAACCAATGAAGACTCAAACTACATGAATTTTGAAGACAGCATACTTCTCCAACACAGCAAAAATTCATTTCAAGATCTACCACCTACTTAAATGATACCAAACCAATGAAGACTCAAACTACATGAATTTTGAAGACAGCATACTTCTCCAACACAGCAAGAATTCCTTTCAAGATCTACGACTTAATTAGATGATACCAAATCAATGAAGACTCAAACTACATCGATTTTGAAGACAGCGCACTTCTCCAACACAGCAAGAATTCATTTCAAGATCTACCACCTACTTAGATGATACCAAACCAATGAAGACTCAAACTACATCAATTTTGAAGACAGCACACTTCTCCAACACAGCAAGAATTCATTTCAAGATCTACCACCTACTTAGATGATACCAAGCTAATGAAGATGAAGACAGCACACTTCTCCAACACAGCAAGAATTTCTTTCAAGATCTACCACCTACTTAGATGATACCAAACCAATGAAGACTCAAACTACATCAATTTTGAAGACAGCATACTTCTCCAACACAGCAAGAATTCCTTTCAAGATCTACGACTTAATTAGATGATACCAAATCAATGAAGACTCAAACTAGATCGATTTTGAAGACAGCGCACTTCTCCAACACAGCAAGAATTCATTTCAAGATCTACCACCTACTTAGATGATACCAAACCAATGAAGACTCAAACTACATCAATTTTGAAGACAGCACACTTCTCCAACACAGCAAGAATTCATTTCAAGATCTACCACCTACTTAGATGATACCAAGCTAATGAAGATGAAGACAGCACACTTCTCCAACACAGCAAGAATTTCTTTCAAGATCTACCACCTACTTAGATGATACCAAACCAATGAAGACTCAAACTACATCAATTTTGAAGACAGCACACTTCTCCAACACAGCAAGAATTCATTTCAAGATCTACCACCTACTTAGATGATACCAAACCAATGAAGACTCAAACTACATGAATTTTGAAGACAGTCGACTTCTCCAACACGGCAAGAACTCCTTTCAAGATCTACCACCTACTTAGATGATACCAAACCAATGAAGGCTCAAACTGCATGAATTTTGAAGACAGCATACTTCTCCAACACAGCAAAAATTCATTTCAAGATCTACCACCTACTTAAATGATACCAAACCAATGAAGACTCAAACTACATGAATTTTGAAGACAGCATACTTCTCCAACACAGCAAGAATTCCTTTCAAGATCTACGACTTAATTAGATGATACCAAATCAATGAAGACTCAAACTACATCGATTTTGAATCAAACCAATGAAGACTCAAACTACATGGATTTTGAAGACAGCATACTTCTCCAACACAGCAAGAATTCATTTCAAAATCTACCACCTACTTGAAGACAGCATACTTCCCCAACACAGCAAGAATTCATTTCAAGATCTACCACCTACTTAGATGATACCAAACCAATGAAGATGAAGACAGCACACTTTTCCAACACAGCAAGAATTTCTTTCAAGATCTATCACCTACTTAGATGATACCAAACCAATGGAGACTCAAACTACATCAATTTTGAAGACAGCGCACTTCTCCAACACAGCAAGAATTCATTTCAAGATCTACCACCTACTTAGATGATACCAAACCAATGAAGACTCAAACTACATCCATTTTGAAGACAGCACACTTCTCCAACACAGCAAGAATTCCTTTCAAGATCTACCACCTACTTAGATGATACCAAGCCAATGAAGACTCAAACTACATCAATTTTGAAGACAGCACACTTCTCCAACACAGCAAGAATTCCTTTCAAGATCCACCTACTTAGATGATGCCAAACCAATGAAGACTCAAACTACATCAATTTTGAAGACAAGATGATACCAAACCAATGAAGAGTCAATGTTACACAACATTACTTTCTCTCCTGCTTAGATGATACCAAACCATTGAAGACTCAAATTACTTATATTATATTTCGATGATGCTGAAAAAAACTGTCCAGAACAAGAGTTCAAAAAGCTAATCTATAACTCAAGGCAATCATATCACTATAGGTGAGTTTTACTAATTTTTACCATAAATTAAACAAAATGCTGAATATATACATTTTCTAAGTGAAAAAAGGACTTTTTTGATGTAATTAGTGTATTTTTTACAACAAAATGCTGAATATATACATTTTCATGGTAAAGAAAAGGACTTTTTCGGTGTAATTAGCATAGTTTTAACAACAAAATGTTGAACATATACATTTTTTCAGGTAAAAAAAAGCACTTTTTTGGTGTAATTAGTGTATTTTTTTACAACATATTTATAAAGCAAGCATTTTTTGTTTTGTTTCAGATAGATGAAAGAGAATCAAAAGCACTTGGTGAAAATAATGCTCAAGAAAGAACAAGTTGAACAATGTAACTTGGTGAGTTATCTCCCTTTTCTAATAATGTAAACTATCCAATGTAACTAGAACTATAATTCAAATTCATGTAATTATTTTACATTTTTGCTTAATCATTCTATACTAATACATAATTTTTTTATTTTAGTTCATTACGAAATTAAAAGCACATAGAACAGAAGTCTTCCTTCCTAAGATATAACATCACTACATCAAAGACATCATTGTAAAGGAACAAACTATGCATTAACTGTTATTACTTTGTATTTATTACGTAGTATTTACTGACTCTAGCTATATTATGTGGGGAGATTTTCTTTACTTATTATATAATAAATGTATATAATCATATAATGATTCATTTTTAATCAATGTATTTATTCAATTTAGATATATCTCCTCTCTTCTCTCTCTCTCCTTGTAGATATAAATATACCCATAAATATGTACATAATTGACCATATATACATTAATTGCTAGAAAACTAAAAGATCTCTCTCTCCTCTCTCTCTTTCTCTCTCTCAAGATACCGTATGTATGTATGTATGTATGTATGTATGAATGCATTGATTGTCATTACAAGTTGTATTGCTTTGTATAACTTAGTATTTACTGACTCTAGCTATATTATATAGGAAGATTTTCCCTACTTATTATGTAATCAGGTATATAATCATATAGTTTTCATTTTTGATCAATATATTTGTTCAATGTAGATATATCTCCTCTCTCTATGTAGATATAAATATACCCATAAATACGTCCATAATAAACCATATATACATGAATGTATAGAAAACTAAAAAATCTCTCTCTCCTCTCTCTCTCCCTCTCTCCTCCCTCTCTCTCCTCTATCTCTTTCTTTCTCTCAAGTATGTATATAATTATGTAAAAAAATTATCAAAACTTGAATGCCATACATTCAAAATCTATATGTCATATAAGTTCAAATCAAGTAAAAAAATAATCAAAACTCAAATGCCACTTAAATGCCACTCAAATGCCACTCAAATGCCCCTCAAATGAAATACAATATAAACTCTATATGACATATAAGTTCAAATTAAGTAAAAAAATAATCAAAACTCAAATGCCACCTAAATGCCACTCAAATGCCCCTCAAATGAAATACAATATTAACTCGGCGAATCCATCCAACGTCGTAACCCATTGTTTTCACCCCAAGGTCTAATCCACAAAAAAACACTTGGTAGGGAGATCTGCTCATATATTACTACTATTACTAATTCAAATGACATCAATGATGTACTCTGCCTGGATTAGAACTGGAAAAAATAATGTTTAATAGAGACTGGTGCAAAGACAAAAGACAAAATGCCAGATATGTGAGACAATGAAAAAGGAGAAGATTTAACGGAGGTTGGAAGAAAGTGACGTAAAGGGGGAGTGGGAGTTAGAAGAAAAGAGATCGGGAGAAGAATAGTTCTATGAAAAGGAGAGGAAAATGGAAAGGTCAGAGGAGATCAGGTAAAAACAAAAAAATCAGTGGAGGAACAGGGCAAAGCATCCCAGAGAGGAAACTAGAGAAAGGTAGATGAGAAAATAAACTCATAAGACAGGAAGAAAATTAGGGTAGACCGAAGAACAAACAGAAAAAAAAACAGAGAATTGAAAAAAGGTGGCAAGTGACTATTTGAATTGATGCAACGAGGTGAAATTCAAGTAACCAAAAAAAATGGCATGCAAGTCTTCCTTCTCCACCAAATACTAGTTGCCATCACAACTATGGGTAAGAGGAAACAAAGTGCACATTATAATACAGAAAGTTGCAAATCTGCGAGGAAATGTCTTGCACAATTTCTATATCTGCATAAACATAAGTTGGGGTACACGGTCGAAATTTGACTGCCAAACTTTCAGTTAGTTAACTAAACAGTGCCACTACTGGCTGTTCACTCGCAGTGGAAAAATAAGCCAATAACACATTGTCATGGTAACCAAATTCCTTTTGCCTATAGCGCATCCCACAGAAAGCCATAAATGTATCTACTGTTAGAGATGTGTAACTGAGCGTCAAATAAATGGCAAGTATTGAAAAACACAATCAATCATCGCTGTTCTCGTTGAAAGAGATGTAAAGTTTTAGTAGTTCTATTTATGACGCAAAGGTTATTGGTTAAAAAGAAAACCACTACGAAATATTTAATCTATTTTGCAATCACATTGTTCCAAGTTTGACTTGATAAAGTAAATTTTTGATAATCAAAAATGTGTTGTTATGGCTGTTAAAGTAAATACCCTTACCCAATTTTCTACCAATCTTCGACTTGTGATCGTATTATAATAACACACCCCAAAGAGAGAAAATCTTCTTTCTCTTCCAAACTGTTGTCATTAATTTTATTTAGATATTTGCTTGATTAGTGATTGTCAATCCTGACACTAAGCCCAATACAAAGCTTGTTAAAAGCACCTGTGTGAAAGTGTCAACAATAATAACGAAACAAAATCAACTGCTGTCACAATTCTGGCTTCTCTCAGTAGTATACCACTATAGATAATTAAACCTGTGTCGACTTCCTTAAGCCGATTGTGTAGCTAATTTATCTAAGGTTTTATGTTAAACATAAAAGCTTAACTTCAATATACATGTTCAATGAATCAACTTGGCAAAGTTTTTTCAAAGTTTTTACTATCTGTAGACTCTTTGACCGGTGAAAAATTTGATGAGTCTGGTTAGATCTGTTTGGAGCAGCCTTGTAGCAAAGCTGTGTTATAAAGTTGATTCACTGATTAGAACTACCATATCTATATAGTAAGTAGACATTATCACTAAGTCAAACTGCTGCCATTTTTAAAAATAATTACAGTGTGATAATGGAACGGTTTTCAGGTTTTTTATGGTCTTTGTCAGAGAAATACTTTTAAAGTTTCCACTCAGCAATGACGGAGGTATCACAATGGATTATCTCAGGTCAGGTAATAGTCTTCTCCAAATTGACATAGAGATTAGCTCAAATCCGTGACATTGTTGATTAGCATCTCGTCAAAGATCGCTTTTACCATTCCTATGAGATAATGTCCGCTAGTAGTGCATGTACCTTGACAATTGCCATCAGTACATCAACACTAAAGTGAGTCACACAAACGCAAAAAAACAATGAATTCAATCAAAATGCAGATCGAGCCAAGTGATTAATTGACAGCGTGGTACCATCTAGTACCAGCCAATATCTTTCACCTGAGTCAAACAGAGGTTGCAAGTCATACATATGCATAGACATGGCTTTCCACTCTTTTGTCAACATTACTAAACAGAAAAGGATCGGTTTTTTAGGTGCAATGCATGTCGCAACTTCTCTGGTGTCTATTATTAAACTTTTCCTGTGTTAAAACATCCGTTTCCACATTTTGCCTACAGTACCATGAAAAAATACTCGAAACTCTTTAATATTGAAATAATTTCAGTGTAATTTTTTCAGAGACAAGCATTTTTACTTGACAGTGCTAAAATAATTATATGTATTGTTATAATATGACAACATCGAAAAGCATCACAACACAAGTAACATTTGACAATCATCAAACTTTAAGTCATTCTGCTCCTGACACAAAAATTGGCGTTCAAAATGAATTGTCAATTAACAGGGAATACTTTATGATTCAAAAACACCTTTCCAATAAAAAAAGGTCTAATCAAATCAGTTCCTTTGCACCACCTAGCATGTTCTACCATCCTATGATTCTAAATAGTGCTCCTTGAAACATTTTTTGGTGTGTTAGATCTTATAATCAGCCGAAAAGAACAAGTCGTTTATGAAACAGACAGGGTGATATTATCACACCAATCGCTATATGATAATGTATGCTGTAGGGTGTCAGTTCCGCTATATTGACTGGCTGATAGCTTTGAAATGTTGGCAGCTGCTTTGTGAAATGCTAAACAACGATGAATGATATGTCTGGGTGCTTTGAGCTGAAAGGTATAACAATTCATTTCACTTTGATATAAAAATTCGTTTTTGGTGCAAAATATTGAGTAATACTTATGAGTTTGTGATGTAATGTGCAGTTTTCAGTCAAAGTGGGCAATAGTTGCTAATAGAAAAGCTTTCTTTCAACCGAATGGATCAACTAAGCCCCCAGGTCATGTGAGAAGACTAACAGTTTGATCAAGGTTTACGATAATCACAAACAGCTAAAAGAAACTTTGCGTAACACAACAATGAGTCCACAGCCAGGGCAATCACCTTCTCTCCATTGAGCTGTTTCAAACTATGTACCGTAAGTAGTAATACAACTTCAACCACACAAAAGGTATTGATATTATTCCCACAAAGTATACTTTGTGCAGTTTCCAGTTCACAAAAGAAACTTGTATTTTATTAACTTGTTAGATCAGTTGCTGAACGAACATAAAGTCTGGTAGAGAATTTTCCAATTACCATCTGCTACAGAAGTGTATATAAATCACCAATCATTATACGCTTTTGTTAAATAATAAATTAAATTCATAGAGGTTTTCCATGCCACACAATGCGTTTAATAGCCCGATTAACTTCATCTATCTAGATTTAAGTCGTATCTCCTGAATTTTATTAACATCGTTAATGATTCAGCCATAAAGGCTCTTTGTATAGTGACAGCGCTGTAGGTTTTTATGAATATACTGAGCATTTGTTCTTGCCAGGTGGTAATGTATTACCATTCTAATGGCACATGGCGAGATCTTGTATGCATAGAATAGTGGGTTTGAGTGCAATGGATTATAGCACAGGTTCGTAAAACTAGAAACAAAAAGACCGATAGTGCAGAATGTCCATTTTATGAGCCACATAATGTGTAACAAAGAATGGTTATTTCAGTGCAAAAAATTAATTTTCAAACGATCAATGTATGATTTCCATATATTGTTGATAGAATATTGTTTTGTACATGATTACTCATCTGGTGTACTGATTTAATCAATGGTAACAACAGATCAACATGATTGGTATCAAAAGTTATATAAGCAATGCTTTTCATGGTCTATTTATGTCAAGTTGGGTAGTACCCTGGTTGGTACGCTACCTATGGGGCGCCAGTCCATCCAAGTGCACCAAATAAGGTGTGCGATCTAAGGTACCAGTCCAAGCCTTCACTTAAAAAAGCTGCTGGTTAGAATCAAGCACTCGAGTTTACTGGAGTTTTGCTATCTTGTTCTTTTGTAATATTGAATAGGTAAAAGTATATTTATTTAATAGTGAAAGAGTGCTATTGAAAGTATCTTTCCCATGATCATTTAATCAAATAAAGTATTCATTTAAACTTAAATGCTTCCAATTGTTTTAGCTTAAGGTGGCAATAACTATACTGTAACGATCAATTATTATTTAAAAGAGGCCATATTGGCAATGTTAAACTCACCATTTACCATCACGGAGACTCATAAATCTACTCAGTCATTCCCACATTTTAAAGGCTTCTCATTTAATAACCCAAATAATGAAACTACGCGTTATCTCTCTCATTGATCAAATAACAAAGTAAGATGTTCTACTTTCCCAAATGAAGCTAATCACAAATAAATGACTGCCATGTTGGCCTATGTTGGTGTCTATTAGTCTCTGCCAACACTATTTGTGTGCAGGCAAGGTGCAGAAAAATGGGAACCATAAGGAAAAGGAAAAAGTGGGTTGATGAAATCATATGCATTTCCCTAAAAAGAAGGAAAGCAAGGACCAGTTGTCACCTTTTTGACTTGCAAAACTTGTCAAAAGACGGAGACTATTTAATACAGTTATAGATAGTGAAATAGTAATAAATTATCAATGTTTTGATAAGTCACCAGTGCTTTCTCTGTTTTCTTTTCTTAGTTACTAAAGATTATGTACTGTTCAACTTGTTATCAGGCTGATGCTAATAGATATAATTGATGGGTGCTTTCATTTTTGGAGAAGTGGAAAATTTCCAGATGATAGTTGGGAATATTCTACGCTCATTCGTAATTTTCTGCCATGTTAGTTGCAATTCGACTGGTTTTTGAATTTTTGGCAACCTTTTCATCGATCAGTTCATTTCATTCGCTATTACTTCATCGTATAAGATGGCTTGTTAAAAGTATTTCCTTGCCCTATCTAGTCACCAATTGTTGGCGAACAGATATCAAGCTTTGTTGTCTGAATGGTAAATGGCTTTGCACCTCTTGGCACTAACCAATGTTTCCTCATGCCATGGCTCTTGGGATCGAAATACAATGGCGGAGCTTGACTAACTGCTAAACTTGGGGTTTGTGGGCTCTTTTATGGTTGTATTCCTTTGAAATGTTACTTTTGAAGATTAACAGTATGTGTTTTCTTTAAAGGCGGTCTTGGTTAGACCTTTGAGCGATTATGATCGACGGTTAATTGTACTAATTGCAGCTTTTTATTTGCTCAAATCTTTTAGCTAAATGACAGAGCTTTATTCTTCTTTAAACTCATGTACGGATTTAGAGAACAGCTTTTTATCTTGCTCAATTTTTAATTTTCATTTTAGTTTTCTACGCGATCGTTTGCATTATTGACAAAAACTCATTTTCTGTTTTCAGGAAGTTCATCTGTTTTATCACGCATCGAATTTTTTTAAAAACCAAAAGCATCCTTCTTTCTACTTTGCTTCGCTGTTATGTATTTTGCATCGCAATGGGGATACATCTACCTTGAATGTGGTATGATTGTCTACACATTCAGTGGAGACAACTCTCATATTGTTTTATTCACTCTTTCTTTACCTAATAATCAGTGATAGAGAATCAATCTTGCTGCAATATCATTATATATGATTGTAAAATTGTGTTAGAGTAGTTGATTCACTAGAAATAATATCAGACATGTTAATAAATGCATATATTCTACGTGAATTGATCTGATGTGTTATAATATACAGCAACTATGTAATTTATTTCAAGTCAGTAACTTCATTGGTATTCAGATAGTAGAATGATTCAATTCCTGCATCCTCGACCCATTTCCACAGTGTCTAGATTTTGGCAATGTGAGTAAAAATTTATAGAGGCACCTGCTGAGTAATCAACGAACGTGTACATGATTTATTAGATGCAAATTATTTGCCTTAGTTTCTTATACAACAAGGCAAAAAATAGGGAGGTTCGAAGTACTCCGAAATCAAGTAATAAGGTGATGAAAGAGTGTATCCTAAACTGTGGTAATGAATACAGATTCGTAAATGAAAGCAAATTATGAAAGCGTAAACAATGTATTACAAAACGGCAAGTTGTGCATCTAAAATATTATATTTGGGCTTAAGTGCAAAAGTTTTTGTTTGATTCGTAAGTATTTGAGTATACTTTGAAATGATCAAGAATGCTTTTCATTTCTTACTGTTTTTTGATGAGTACAACTTTACGTAAACACGTAAAGTCAAAGATGAAAAAATAAACCTGAACGATTTATGTAGATTTTTAAATAAAAACACAGTGAGCAAAAGCATGCTGTAATTTTTAGTGTCTGTATTAATCTACTCTTTCTGGTTTGAACTTTGTTTTTTTGTGTTAAGGTCAGGATGAAACACACTTAACTAAAATAATTTATCACTGATAAATCTACAATAATATGTTCTAGGCATGTTTTTCTTGCTATTTTTCACAGTGACAAGTCATAAATGGAATTCTTTTACACCTACTTATTTACCTCTGAAAATCATAAAAAAGTATTAAACAATTATTATTACCAAATTATAAAAGTGTCTCTTTTTATTTGATTTTGAGATTTATTACGGCAGATGAAGATCACTAAACTGTTTGTCAACTACTTCTGCGGCCAAGTTATCTTATAAAGTACTGGAGCTGATAATCAAACTGAGATACCTGGCTTGGAAATATGCCAATAAAAGTATCAAAGGAAACCACCATGTCACTGAGAATTACAGAAATGACCTTGTTTGAGCTTAACAAACCTACCGAGGTGTTTTTAGATAGCAAAACAGTTTCAAATGTCAAATCTCATTCATATATTAAAGAAATTACCATTTTTTCTTATAACCAAAAACAGGAATTGTTGCAATTGGGGTCTTAACTAACACGTTTATAATTAATTAGCTTTAAATATGCTTAATGTGGGTATAAAGCTTGACATCAGTGTCCTATTCTGAGGATATGAGTTTTTAAACAGTGTATTCATTCATTGCTAATTACAGGTTATTAATATTTAACTTCTATTACAGAATGAGCCGACTGTGGAAATAATAATGTGGATATAATGGTTTATTAACAACCCGACTTTGTACAAATTGTTTGCTTTTATGAAGCCAATCAGAGGCTGATTGTATTCTATTGACAATAGATGGGCTCAACAATGCAACAAAGTAGGGAGTAAAATTCTTCTCGACAACGTGCAGACTCTTTTTGTATAACTGAACATAAATGATATCTGTTCAAGCACTCTGTTTATTGCACCCTAACCTTGTGTATCTATCGCACCAGCTAACATAAACTGTCCTTTGCCAATTAAAAGTAAGTAGCAAAGATAAACTATAACGTCGTTGCAACATTGACCGGAGTTGTCCTGACTTGCTAGCAGGACGGCAACTTCTATAATAGTCGGGGTTGTCTTTTCTGTAAAAAAGTTAGCCGAGATTACGACTGTGCGAAAAAGAATGACTGGTGGTTTTTAACGCTGACCATCATAGAGTCTCCCTTTTTTTTAAAAAAAACTGCTGATCATGCAAAAATCAAACTATGTAGCAATTTCAACGTTTTAAAAATTTTAGCTGTGTCATTGGGGAAAACATCTTGGTACAAACAGCATGGCAGCCCCCGTGTGCGTTTCCGTCATGCTTGGAGTTATAAAAATTCTACAGTACTACTAACTGTTACTATAAATAACCTTGCTACTAATTTTATACCAACCATTTCTATTTAATCAATAATAACAGCTTATGGTGGTATGTTTCTATTTTGATGCATTTATTTTGCCCTGGTGCATTGATCTGCACTTGGCGAAAATAATAATAATAATAAATAAATGAGAAATGATAATAATAATAATAATTAATTAATAATAATAATAATTATTAAATTATCGATTATTAATATTGTACAGGAATTTGGGGGTAGTGGTAGCTGTCACCTGTACAGCGGCCCACTTCCAGTGTGTGTGTAATAGCAGTAATGCAAGTGCTCTCCAGCTAGCCCCAAGGTCGGCAGACTAATCTGTTTGAATAGGATTTGCAGTGTTGTAAGTCCGCAGACTGTCCACAGTGAGGAGTTATCTTAACTACCTCACTTTCCACTGAGTTCTTATTCGGGCAGAATAGCTACACTGGGTCGAATCGACAGGTTGAACAATCGTTCCAGTATCACACTCCCGAAGGTGGTGTGCAGTGTAAGTCTCGTAGACTGACCACTTTCTACTGTCTATTGTTCTTGCTATCGATCGACTTGTCCAAGTTGCTGCCAATTAATTATTTACTAAGTGCTTGTGCCTTGTTTGCTTGCTTGTGTTTATTCTTGTGTATGCATCTAATAGCTTGTTCTTTATGTCTTGTGTAGAGAGAATCATGAAGAAGTGAGAGTGCCAGGTTAACTCTGATTTTATTCCTTACTTACAACAGTTTAAATATACAAAAGGCGGGTACAATGTTAGGCAGCAATAAAGTATAACAAAAGAAAAGGTTCCGCCTGCTGGCCTAATTGGCCCATACACAAAAGGAGGTGGTACAAAAGGTTGAAAGGTTAAGTAGGGGCTGACTTTAGATAGGCTTGATTGCACACAGCAGCACATGGTAAAATAGTAATGTAAACAAGGTGATAATAATAGCTGAATATAAAATAAGGAATGCAAATAGGAGTGAATGTAATGCACATAGAATTCGGGAATATATAAGTAGACAATGGTAGAGTTCGGTGCTAAGTTGTTTATGCTGTCCAGGTCGACTGGAGTGTGCTGGCTACATTTCCCAACAATATTATTATTGTAATTATCCACTTATTAATTATATTACAATGATGATAATATACATTAATAATTATAATAATTGATGATAATTATTGTAAGTAGTAATATTGTTGTTGTGAGGGACGCCAATACTATACTTCTTGGCAGACGTTTATTATTATTATTATTATTCGCACTTGGCCCAAGCCTTTGACTCAATATCATCTCACCTTACCTTTGTTCTCACTGTCTACACATTGTCTGAGACACTAACTCACTGTCTACGCATTATCTCAATATGTACTCGCTTATGCTTTGTCTATGTTTTGTCCCAGTTCTATTGTTACGAGTCGAGTGTCTATCTAGAACAGTTCTATGATATTGATGTGCCCAAATAATAATTATTAAATATTTTATGTTATAATTTTCCACGATTTTATTTATACAAATGCATTTTGGTGCTGCTGTAAGTACAAGGCGTGGCTTGTACCAATATTTTACCCAGGCGTGGCTTTAGTAAATTGTACCCGCCTACTCTGTATAAATATTCATGATTGTATAATAAAAATCAGAGTTAGCCTGGCTCTCAGAAGATTCTTTCTCTCAAGAAGCAAGCACAGCTAGAAGCAACAAAACTACAAGCGCTGACCTGGTCGACTATTGGCAAGCACAAGGCTTGGCGGAAAGTGAGAACGGTTCGCCCCATCACTGCGCGTTCCCTCACCTGAGGTGAGAAATACGACGCAACTCCTAGTGCCCTAATAGTTCGACTTACATTAAATTCGGACTCTGAGAGTTCGAGACAAGATAGTGCAGCAATAATTACAGTGCAATTATTGTCGGTCTCGACTGAGTCAGATTCGACCCCAAATAATTCCAGCACAATTATTGTCGGTGGCAACAGTTCGTAACAAACTATAAACTAAACAATAATTACAGCGCAATTATTGTCGAACATAGACATGTTCGGATGCAGCCAATAATTATCAGTTAATTATTGTAACCTGCCAGCACTCATTTCACGCCAGATTCGGCCGCACCCATAACTGCAAAAGCCAATGTACACACTCTAACAATAATAGTATATTATTGAGCGCTGACTTAGGGTAGAGGCAGAGCACGTCGGGAAGGTGTACAGGTGGCTACCACCCAGACACAAATTCCTGTACAATATTATAATGATATTTTTAATTAATCATCGTCATAATGATTATAATAATAATGATGATGAGTATCATATATAATATTATATATTACTAAGTATATATATAGCAAGTGCATTAAGAAACCCGAAAAAAAATCCCACACTATTGAAGGTAAACTCAATCAAATACTCATTTTGTTGATACAATTTTTGTTCCCGTAGCTAATATTGCTGGATTATAAAACATTTTTTAAAAATGTACTTTTAGCTGAAAATATAATAATAATAATGCATTCCTGTCTCAACTGCAAGTCACAAAAATGTTCAACCATGGGTAGCGTAGTCTATTGTATCATACATAGATATATATGCTGATATAAGAACAGTCCAATAATGCACAAATAATAGCTAAAATTAATAATATTATGATATAAGCGGACTCAGGCTGTCAACTACCATTATTATTAGCCACTGTTTTTTATTTTACATTTCTTTGACTTTTGTTATGCAGGGAAAAAACAAGAAAAAGATGAATAAAAAAATTTGGGGTTATAAATCAATATTATTATGTATTTGTATTAAATAATTATTGTTATATTAATAAATAATAGTTGATAATTAACCGAACGATTATGAAAGAAAAACATGGTTTTGCTAGCTATTACCATCAAATTCCAAGATGGTTAGAAAAAGTGTAGTTATTAGCAAAATTTGTTTTATTGTAAACTACAGCTGGACACAGAACACAGTAAAAAGTAAATGCTCGAAGTCAGTCAGTCAATCAGCAAAGTACTCCAGCAACGAACGTAATCATAGTTTCATTTTTACATTATAACCATTAGGAAGGGGGAGTTCTGACTCCCGCACTATGTTACTACATCGTGATACAGTATATTACACTGTAGCATATTGCCGATTGAAAATCAATCTTTGGTCGTTTTTGAAAAAAACTGTCAGAATGTAAACATCAGTAAGTCAATCACCAAAAATGATGTACCAGTGCGTAGAAAACATATTTTCAAATAATTCAATAGCATTTATATTTCAAAATGGCATTTCAGGACATTTCACAGATTTTTGATAAACTTTTAAAAGTTTGAGCTCAAATTACTACCATTAACCATGAATCTTGTATGACTCGCTAATTGCCAGATTTTCTGAAATGTCATTGGCTATCTGGTGATAACATTGCTTTTGTAATAGGAGCCTTAGTTCCAAAAATATTTAACTTTTCCTAGAAAAGTGTGGGAAATTGTGTTGGGCGTTTTTATATGTTAATGGATTTGACCGATCACTTAGTACATTACGATACTCGTTGTTCTTGCTAATATATATTTTTTATTGTTATTAAAACATTTGCTGGTGTTACTTTATTATTTATTTTTTAAATGATGATTATTATTATTTATTATAATACCTGCCTGATGTAGCTTTCACTTTGGAATAATAATGTCCAAACAAATATATCAAGGAATGTTCACAGCTAGTTGCAATTTAAACATCTATTTCATCCAAGCACCCAAGCTCAACTGCCTGCCAACAACTCACAAATTCTATACATAATACCCGAAATAATAGCCAGAAAAGCCAATAGCTAAAAAGCCAGTAATTATTGATACAACAGCGATGCATGGCAATTAGATGATAGTGGTGATAGCTAAGTACATGTAAAGCACATTCATGGAAAAAGGCAGCCAATCTGCTAACACATAAACATCTACACTGCATTGTACATTCCCTATTGATCTCTAGATCACATAATATCACATCAAACAGAAAGTATTAGAATGTATAATAATCCCCCATCCACTTCGGTGGACGTCTGTCTCTCACTGGTCTAGTATCCCCAGAGACAGAATCATCATCACTACATGAATCTGATGTGCTGCTATCACCTAGGCTGATACTGTCATTATTGCAAGTTGAGTCATCTTCAGTAATATCGTTACGGATATATTGTATCTCCACGTTAGGTTTGTGCTCAGAAGCGGTTGCCTGTTCATCATCAGTATGTTCTGCTTGTCTGATGTCAGCAATGTGCTGGTTTACACCATTCACCTCGACAACAGTGTCAGCTACAACTTTCGTTACTTTTGCGGCCTTCCTATCAGTGTTACATTTGGAACTTTTGGCTTCACATACACAGTATCTCCTACATGTTAGGGGTTAGAAATCATATTCCTGTAACTTTCTGGTAGATCCTGCCGTTTTGGCATTCCTGGCAACCTGGCTTTTCGCAGGAACAATGTCATTTGAGTTTGGTGTGTTATTATACCAATAAACTATATGTTTTACTTTGCTTCCAGTTCTTGCCACCATCCTTTTGATTGTGAGATGGTTTTGTTTCTATAATTCCATTACCAGAATGTCTATATGCACAACTGAATACTTGCATTACCCCCCCCCCCCACTCCTTTAAGAATGTTGTCACAGAGCTGGCAAAACAAGGGCCATCATCGCTAAGTAGCTCATCTGGAGCACATCTTTCGTGGAATACTTGTTTCAAGACTTTGATAACTTGGTGTGCCGTATCATTAGCTACGGCTGTCCAGATTTCAAAGGGACCAGGGCCACAGTCAATTAAGCTTAGCTAAGGTTTTTGTTCACAAACGTAATATCTACAGCCACTCATTGCCATGTTGTTTCCACTGACAATTGACCATGGTCCCGTTTGACTGGATTTGGGTCAATATCTTTACATCTGTCACAAGAGTTCACCAATTTTTCCCTACTTTACTCTGTTGCCAAACATCTTCTTTGCCAAGTAGAAGGTTTGGTTTACTCCAAAGCGGTTACTCCTATGAAGCGTTTTAACCTTCTTCATCTGATTTGCAAACTGACTTGCAAGCTCTCAGTAACCACTGTTTGGGAACTATTGTAAGAACATCAGCTATATTAGAAGCTTTACATTAGCACAGTACTCATCAATCAACTGTCCTATTGTTCCTAATCTCCTCTTGATAATCATCTCACTAATTCCACTCACTTTTAGTCTCTTGCTATTCCCCAATATTGATCTTGCCCAATTGTAAACACTTGATGAGTCAGTGATGACTGTAATATGCGACATTTCCCATGTCAAAGCAAGATTGAAACCTTTAAGCACAGCCTCTGACTCAGCTACATTGATGCGAGCTCCATCCTCTTCTTTCCATAGCCAGCTGCACCTTCTACCAACTGATTGTTTCCTGTTAGGCAACACCCGACAGCAAAGCTACTTGAATCACATTACACTTCATATTTCCTGCCATTGTCCACACGCCGCTTGCCTTTCACTGGATCAGTTTTTGATACTTTGTCCTTAGTATCATTTAGTAGTACCATAATGCTGTCTGGAATTGTATCACCCCAAACAATGCCATTGGTTTGTCTCTTGATATAACTGCATGCTGTTTGAAGCCATCCAGCTACAGGATAATGACCAACAAGTTTCCCACAGAAGAAAGATAATAATTTTTTTTGTAACATTGCCACTAAGCGTAGGCAAGTCTCCATCTTTAGTTCATCTATGAATGCCTTGTTCATCCTTCATTAACTTCAATCCGAGCACACGAGTGTCATTCAATGACACAGGATCTTTAGTTACAAGTACATATTGAGCTAGATGATGTTTCACATCCTCTGCGCTGATGATGTTTTCATCCACCCAAATGTCATCGACGTAATGGTCTGTGCCACTGGATATTCTTTCATCTAATGCCAGCACTCCAGCAATGATTTTTGACATGATTTTTGGAGCCACATTTAAGCTGAAACCCATTCTAGTCATCACATACGTTTTACCGTTTTGCTCAACTGGTTGAAAGCCTCTCAACCTTTCAGAAATGTAAATTTGTGAGTCCAACAAAGATGCATGGTTACTCATGCACCATTTACGCAACTTATCTTGGCAGACAGCTGTATCTATACCAGAATTACTGACAGTCCGTACTTTATTTAGTTTGTTTGGCTGCCTCACTGCCTAGAGAGGTATCACACCACACACTTCTCCATGAACCGTAGGGTTGTATGGTTGAAGTCATTCATTGCGTATTCATAAATCTACCTCCTTATCATAGTCATACTCACAGTCTGTATGTATAGCGTATCCATGGAATCTATTACTCGTTACAGCCTCGCCTCGTTCCCATTTTCATTCAACTGTCCATATTGACCCATCAAAGACTGTCGTAAAGTCGCTGTCAGCTAATGTCACCACTCCTTTGTGTTATTTTAAAATACCAGTGGCACAGGGCTTTCTTCCAAACCACACTTTTTTCTCTGATCCCACGAACACTCGTAAGTCACTAATAATATCCATACCCACAATTACTTCAGCATCAGATACCAACTTTTGAGCAACTAAGCAACGAGCTCTCTTTCCCATTCCATGAATTGTTATGTCAACAATTGCTCACCACAACACCTTTTGCTTCCACCATTTAATATTTCCACTATCCTTTAAGTTCCTCTTTGTCGATTGTTATCAGTTACTGTTGAATTGAGGGAACATCCAGTGCTGAGGCTTCCCCTTGACCATTTCCTGCCTTGACTGCTTCAGTTCTTTTACTTTGGCAGTATCTAAAAATGTGCCCTACCTCTCCACAACCCCAGCATGTTGGTTGCCTCCTTTGAACTTGAAATCTTCTACCATGTTTAACATTCTTATTTGTAATACTGCCACCACCACATGCATGGCATCCACTCTTCTGCTCCACTATGCCAGCGGCACAAGCGGTATCGTTAGTATTTGTGGATAACATCATTATTGCATAAGTGACCAAAGCGGAGAGATTTAGTGTTTCTGCTGTTGCCACAGATTTTAATTGGCTAGGAATCTCAGCTGGTGAGCCAGCCGTAAAAGCACATTTTAGCTATGGTTCAGTGTCCTTCTGCCCAATTAACACCACCAATCGTCTCAAATCAGCAAAGTACACAATGACAGTTTCTCCTGAAGCACTCATTGTTAATTTCAAATGCCAAGAGAAGTGCTGCTTTCAATCTATCATAATCGTCTTTTTCGTCCTCAGAAAGCTGTTTATACTCCGCAAATGCTGGTCCAGTTAAGAACAGCGGAAGAAATGATTGCAAGTCTTTTATGTTTTGTAGCTTTGCTACGAGTTCCAATTTCTCTACCCAATCAGCAAAGTCACCACTTGAAAAACTGTCTTCATATTTGCTGATATCTGAAAGTTTCACACCAATAGACATGTTGCCAAAGTAGCTTGTAGCTTTCACTTGGGAGCAATAATGTCCAAAAAAGTATACCAAAAACTGTTCACAGCTGTTTGCAATTTAAACATCTATGTTATCCAAGCACCCAAGCTCAACTGCCTGCCAACAACTCACAAATTCTATACATAATACCCGACATAATAGCCAGAAAAGCCAATAGCTAAAAAGCCGGTAATTATTGATACAACAGCGATGCATGGCAATTAGATGATAGTGGTGATAGCTAAGTACATGTAAAGCACATTCATGGAAAAAGGCAGCCAATCTGCTAACACATCAATATCTACACTATATTGTACGCTAGACGACTTTGATTGATGCGAATGAGTATAGTTATTATCATGAGCAAAATAATTATAAATAATAGTACTAATAATTATATTATTATAATAATTATTATAATCATTATTAGGATGGCTAGCTTTAATTATAATAATATTACATAACTTTTCCATTCAAATTAATAGCAAAATTGATACGATATAATAAATGATAATTATTATTATTTATTGTATTGTTGTTATAACTATAATCATGGATTTCTAGTTTTTGCCCTTCCGCTAGCCCATTCTTATTTTTTTACATTATGATGAAGCTTCAAGTAAGTGATGTAATATTTGTTATTATTATCATAGCTACTAGATAATAAATGACTTTATAGTAGTTTTGTGATAGTAAATTGGTATTTTTATTAGGCATGGTGTAGTTTGTATTATACTATTTGTAAAATTAAATAAAAGTTTTTAGCATCGAATCAAGGCCTGTCCGGTTCATAAAAATTACAGAGAAGTGGACTTAAAATTATTGGAAGGGTTTAAACAAGGTAAGGCAGCCAGCTAGGATGGCACTAGGAAGAAGACTTGAATGTCTATGTCGCTTTTTGTGCCCAAATGTTTGTCAATATTCCGTTTGTTAATAATCATATTATGAAATTAACTGAGATTTGTAAGGTGGCAAATGCAGAGCCTATTGTCAAAAATAAACAAGTAGGATAACCGAGCCCTGCAATCGACAGACTGTGTCATTAACTTCCACAGTATGCAAAGTAACAGATCGCATAATAATAATCCTGAGTAACTTAAACAGAGGGGTTATGGAATAAAAATCTAACTAGGGCACTTTCTGAATAACTTTTTTTTTATTATTGTTCCTCAAAATAAGTTATTCATTCTGAATAACTTTTGCGAAACTTTTCTGTTAGCAAGTTGGGCCCAAGTGAAATGTGCCCAGGTAAATGAGTAAATGATAGAAGTTCCCCAGTAAATGATCAAAGTGCCAAGCTAAACAACTGTTTACGTGAGTTCAAAGAGTTCAAATTCAAATCAAAAATAATATTTCTTTTTTCATAATAAGCATAAGCAATATTATTATCAGATAATAATCAATCATCAACTTCTAAACATGCAGAGAGAGGAAAAAAGTTTTCCTAGTATGGTTAACCATGAACAATATGAAAAAACCCATAATAGTGGATTGTGATAATAATTATTAATATTATTAACCTGTAAACAAAGCAAAGAAAAGCTATTTTTCATACAATATTGAAAAATCAATGGAATTACATAGAACTTAATATCGATAATATAATAACATGTCGACTCTCACTCTCTATGATTAAATTTGTAAAAAACTAAAGAAGATCTTGTTCTGATCATTATTATAATAACAAGTTTTAATTACTATTAATTAATAGTAAGGTATTGTTTTTATTTTGTCAATCAATGATAATTGAAAGCACTAACTATAATAATAATAGTTATTATTATTATATTATGTATGAGTAAATAACGGTATTAATTAAATTGTAAACAAATTTTTAGGCATTGCTGCATACTCAGTCATTGTGGAATTTGCTATTAATATTTAGTAACATTATTTATTTATTTATTACAGTTATCATTAGTGTTTGTTAACTAATGGTACTCGGTTGTAGGGGTAGACAACCAGAACCGCAGTTTTGACGCAGCTAAAATCTGATCAAATGTCTATGGAGAAGCCATGAACATATTAGCTGCAGTTAAATTTTGGTGCAGGAGCAACCATAGACTAAGAACATTTCATCTATGGAAGCAAGATGACAGCCTCCGGCTGTAACAATTATTGCCGAAAAAATCTTTTCTTGCCATGCAGTTCTGATATATTTGAAGGTTCTCTTTGATTTCAACTGGTCATCATCCAGCAGATACTGTACTACCAATTCTGGTAAACTTATCTTTTCAACTATGCATTTTTTCTTGGGAACATTTTACTTGGGTTCTTTTTACCTTTACCATTTTATTTGGGCATGTTCCCTAGTTGATATTTTTAGTTGGGCACTTGCAACTGTGCCCCGCGGTTTAGGATGCTACTGAACTTGAACATAGCAATTAGAAATTATATTTACCCTAATCAATACGGTTGTAGAAAAAGGCTTTTATCACATGCATCTGATACTGCCCAACACAACATAATAAAGGCTGTCAACCAAACTCTTTTCAAATTAGTTATTATATATAATTCCTGGTTTATATAGTGCTAGTGAACAACACAGCCCTGTTTGGAAAGATATACCCAGTAAACAAGGCAGTTATTAGGAATGCAATACTGTGTTGTGATGTACCAGTTATTAGCTCACAACAATGCAATGGTCAACCAAATAAATAACAGAACAATTAATATCAGTTGAAGAAAATTCCTAACTCCACGAGAAATCCTCTGATATGTTTTTGTCAAATAAAATCTAACATTTAACTATACCAATGATATTGCGTCGCTTTATCATTGCTGATAAAAACTGGTGAAAATGGCAGCTGCTGCTAGCTTGACAGTAACATCTACAGCACCAGGAATCATGTTGCTTCTTGGCACCCAGTCCGTATTGTGATACTAGATTTCTCCAAGTCCTTTGAAAAAGTTTCACCTAAACATTTAATGGACCAACTAGTAAACATTGGCATGAGTGACTTTGAAGTGCACTGTTGACTTTTTGGAATGAAGGATTTCTGAGAGTAATTTTGTATAAAGTCTTTTCCATAATGCCAAGTGTAACCTTAAGGTACTATTGGGCTCAATTGTAGGTCCTAATTGATTCTTGATCTACATCAAAAAGGTATATCATGATATGAAATACTCAAAGATGAAAAGTTTTGCTGATAATATTCTGATTGTCAAGAAAATTTTTTAGACATCAGATCGACAGTACTTTCAGACAGACTTATTTTCATGAATGGGCCGATGAATGGAAGTTGACCTATGATATCCACAAATGTCATCAGTGTTGCATTTGGGCCATTACACGATTCAACTTACTGCCTGAAATATGAAATAAAATCAGTTGTTAACCAAATTAACTATATAATGGTTGGAGTTGTCAGTTTGTTGGATTGGATCAACCACATCGCCACATATTTTTCAACTTGGGGTTATATGAAATAAGGTGATTGCCAATTAGACGGTGTTCAAGGAAGAATATGTAACATTGCAATCAATGCATGCATTTACCTGATAACGCGCTAAAAACAAAAGTGTGTATTGCTACAATACGATCGTTTTTTGTATTGTGACAACAAAACAGCTAACAGCTCATGAGTGAGACAACACACATTTTGGCAGACATATACATCATATTGGCTTAGATATGCCACTAAGCCATATTAGTATTGCTTAATCTTACAGTATTTCTACGATTGTCATTGTAATTTTTAGCTGCCCATTTCAGTTTTTCTTCTCGAAAGCTCACAATTCAGATCTGTTTCATGGCAGCATGGGGCACAGTTTATTTTTGTATACAACGGACTATTGCCAGAATGCAGAACAGACTGCTGCTCAGTGTTAAACTTTTTCAACATTGATAAATGTCCTTCAGTCTGAGCATTTGAGTGGGTTTATGTTAATAATAATTTAGAAAGAAAAACTAGCTCATATTTACTTTTTTTATTGTTTAAAAATTATTATTCATTTACCTTTTATATTACTTGAATCTTTTTCATTCAAATAATGTGATAATCAAATTTGAAAAATGTCATTGTGGGTTTCAACAATAACGCCAAAAACGTAAATATGGCATCTTTTTTGTATTTACAGATGATTTTTAAAATATATAATTTGAATCATTTTGTATTATTTGATATAAAAATAATATTTTAATTGTGATGTTAATTTACATTTTGAGATGTTGGCCATACAATGCATCACGCGGATTCCAGTGATTGACCAAAGATGAATTGAAATTTAGGCTCAACTAAAACACGTTCAAAAACGTGAAAACAAGCGCAAACCTAAATTTTTTAGCTCTCAAAAGTATCCGCACAATTACTATCACTGTGTTGCCCTTCTTCTATGCAAACCAGCCATCTTTTCGCAACTCTGTTTTATGGCCTTAGATAAGTTGTTGCCTATCGAAAAAAATGTTGCATACAAGACGGCATCTACGGCACTTACACTAATGCTAGAAATAATTAAAGCGCACTTCCTCAACCAACTTTTTGGCATTAAATCACTTGAAATGGATAAATTAAGTTAAATTTGGTCAAAAATTTGTGACACAGCAACTTCAACGATTGGAGCTAATTTTGATGTTTCATCACTAAGTGAAAAGATCTTTAATATCGTACAAACCCCTAGCACATTAAACTTCTGCAGCTTCTGTAAACAAATGCCGACACAAAATAGAAACATCACAGCGGTAGGAAGTAAAAGGGGTACTACTAGCCACCACATTCTGATCTCTGACTGATATAAAACCATTATTTTTGTCTAAACTGTAGTTTTCAAATAAATAAATGGTACCTGAAAACTCATTTATTTGAGTTTTATATACCTTTATCCACAGTTACTAGTGTCCTCACTTCTGTGCCAATAAAAAGATCCAGGTCACTGACATTACTGCTAAGTGGTTCAATAGCTATTTGTACAGTAGTTTTCACTCTCTCTTAGTTGGAAAAGGTATACATTAGTTGTTCACGCAAACAGATACAGATATAGATGGCTTGTTCAATGGTCCCGACATGCCATATGCATGTGTTGCCAAGTTAGTTTTCTCTTTTTAAAGCTCTAGCATTTAGTGAGTAAGGAGTTGGTTTCACTTGCTAAAACAACAATCACAATGCATATATAAAAGCTTCAAATAATTGACCTATTTGTACAATTACAAATTATTGCTATTTTTTACATTATTTTGCTGTAGATGTTCGAGATTTTGCAAAACCTTTTTTATTGCAAATTGCTTGGTGACTGAAACAGGATAAACTTTCAATCTAAAAAGATGCTTTAAAGGGCTTAGGACGGGCTTTATGAGACGCACTTTGTGTGTAGAGTTGTTTTCTCATCAAGCATTGTAAAACTATTGAGAAACTCACTTACGGCAACAAAAGTCCAATAGATATGGAAGTCTATGACAACGCGTTCGACAGAAAGGCTATCTGCATTATGATATTATATAGTATATTCCAGCATGTAGTTTGGAACTGAAAAAGTAACACAAATGGTACAAAACACTTTTTAAAAATCTTAATTATTATTATTTAGTGCTTTTGAAGTTTTTTCTTGGAAAGATAGCCGGTATTTCAGTTTTAATTGTTATTCTTGTTGTAAAAAAACAACGCCAGAAATGCAATTTCGGCAATGGTTTTTTTCAACTAGTATTATTATGAAATTATACTAATGTTATTGTTTGATTAATTTTTCACTTGAAAGTTATTTCTATAAAAAAATTTCATTGATTATTTTGATGTTGATCACGAATACTATCAGGTGAACACCGGTATGTACATAATAGCGAGCTTACCAAAGATAAAACAAATTGCTGACTTGAGAAAATCAGCTCCAACAAAAATAAAATTTGTTGCAACATTTTTCTGCAATCAAAAGAGTCTCTGCACAATACTAATATTTAGGAGGCCCTACTTCTATGCAAGCAAGCCACATTTTTGAAAACTTGCTTTATAGCTCTATATTAACTTGTTGCGTCTTCGGGAAAAAAGCCGTCTTGGCGAGTGCTGACTGTGTCTATAGGAATCGTCTTACTGGTGAGAGGGCAACTCCAGATAGTTTTTCTGAACACTTTTCAACCTCAAAAAGTTTAAATTAAATCAAATCCTCTTCAAATTAGGCGTCATAGGCCCTTTAAAACCAGTTGTTTCTATTGCAGTTTTCATTAAAGTTGAAGAAGAGGCTATAATCTATATGCAGATGTTTGAAATTTTTTCCAACGAGTTTACAAAATAAACTATAGACGAACAGACTTGTTGAAAAGCACATTATACTACGTTTTACATAGAAATGAAATAAAACTAAAAAATGTTGAAGAGCTGAGACTGAATGTTTTCTCGAAAGGTTTTTTGTTGTAGTGTATTACCTGCTTGTTTGGGGCATAATTAGCAAATAAACCAACTACACTGTTCACTGCAATAAGCCTTCGACTTGAAAAAATTTGAAAACTTGAAAATCAAAGGACAAATATTGCCAGTCTTCAAGATGAAAAATCTTGTAATGCCCGAAAGTAAATTTTAGCATCATTTAGTTGGAAGGCAGTTGTTGTGCTGCAGTTTCAATTGCTCTATGACTGGCAAGCATCCAGCTGATGTTTACATAGAAAAACGCAACAGAACTATTAGTCAACTTATGAAAAAGATATTTGTGCTGAAACTTTTGTGGTCCCACAGAGGATGGAAAGCTCATTGCTTTTTTCTTGAACAAAAATAATTTGCATTCATATGGAACTTCCAGATCAGTGTGACTGTATTTTAAAGTTTGTAATACAAAACTAAATTCGAATAAGTTTTTTTGGAAATTTATACAATAAGTAAATATATCTGTTCTTTTATGGTTCAGTTGTAGAGCTATTCAGATACTAGTACAGTGACAAAGGATACAGTACCTTTAACACCATGAAAGAGAGACCTCTGGCCACTTGTGAGAGAGAATTCATTCTGCAAATTATAAAACAAAAAAAGGTTTGTCCTGCCAAGTTGTTATACCATCTATATTTGTGCTATAAGAATGAAAATGACTTCATAAGCTGCGTTTACATTGGATAATAATCGGCTACCCAATTACTAGTCAGAATCGGTCGGTGCTTTCCCGATTATTTTCAAGAGTATATTTGCGATTTGTGCATGTCAACACGGCGCATTTCATTGATAATATACATAGTTTTATTTTACTATTAATAATAGATGTCTTTATCTTATGTAACTCGGAATTTTGTTTGGTTATAATGGTTGTTCACTCATCAGTATTAATAAGTAAATTGCAAGTAATGATGAATATACTTTGCTATTGATAAATAATATTCGTTTTCAATAAAATTTATTATAATCGTAGATATTTTAGTTATCATTATGATAATAATTAGGATGATTGCTTTTAAGTTGGCTTGCAATTGATCAGGGCAGTATTAAAAGCAAAACAAAACTTTAAAGAGAATAAACAATTCATATGGAATGGGTTAAATATTTTGTCAATCGGTCGTAAGTTTCTTGGAAAATTGAAAATTGAAAAGCTGTGATGTGCTTGATGATTGGCTAGACAGGCTGATAAGTGTACAGAGTTCCATCACTGTCTGATGTAGAAAAATGTGCCTCCAACTGTGAAATCCTGAACATGTGCACTGTTCACTCCCGGACATAAGTTTAGGTTCTGCCCATTCTGTCGATAATTGTGTAGTGTGAACGTAGCTTTACATTTTTCCAATTAAGTTTCCTACTTTTATGATGTTTTGTTTTGGTTTTTTTATGCATTTTTTTTACTCAAGAATTTTTTTGTTCTAGAACTGATTAGCTCCTTTTGGAAACAATTTAAGGCGTATTGTTCGTTGAACTTTTATAACATTTTCAATCATTTATCTCTGGGTCATGGATATAGCAACTCGTTTGGAATTGCCCGCTCTTTACATTTGATTTAAAAACTTGTTGTGATTGAATATTAGAGTTCAAAGGTTGTTGCCATTTTAATTTTTGCCCTGCTAAGCTGGTCTTTTCATAGAAATTATTAAAATGCCCAATAAAAAAAGGGTTGTTGTTACAATAAGAGTATTGGCGACCTCTGTTCACCAAACAAATTGCAATAAAAATAATCAAACCAGCAATAAATTTAATAAATAATCATTTTGTTCGGAACTTGTAGGGCAACAAAAAGTAGCTCACTGAGTAAAAAAATTAATCGGCGAGCATTTATTTATATTGTTCGTAGGTCATTTTCATAGACCGGTTTTATATCTTTAGAAAATAATTCAAAATCATTGCAACCATTCAAAATTCACTAAATTGAAGGGCAGCTGTACAAACTATTCTAGTTTATAGCGGTTCAATTTTTATTGTTTTCTCAATTATTTTGAAAAAGAGGAGTTATCTTCTTTGTGATTTGTTCGGCAAACTATAACAGTTCATTGAATATTTATGTTGTTCTAAACTAATGTTCCGTTGCTTACGCGACGTATTGAATTACAAACACCTATTACATTTTGAACTTTGTTCCATGAACAGGTACCAAATACTCTTATTCACTGCTTTTAGTTAATTATGCTCTCGGAAAATTTGCATGCTGTGTAATATCATCAGCTGTATACTATACTATACTAGGTATGAGCAATGAAGTCATTTGCTTCAAATCAACTGTGATCAGGGCTGTTTCTTCAATATATTGACTCATGATTGCAAAACTAGCTCTAAAGATGAGGCTCGGCTCAGAATATATTAGTGTGTTGGTTCTGAACGTGCAAAAGTCTGCTCACATTGCTACTTATGATGATTTTCACATCTATTCATAACAGAAAGACAGTTTGGCCTAACTTTAAAAGGCATTACTTTTATTGTTTATTATTTGTTTACATACTCACTGAAAATAGTATTAGCCTTTAGTTCCAAGGAATCCCTCAAATCACTTAGCCTATGGATTGCCATGTCTTGACTTGAGATAGGTACAACTGTCATACCTGCTTGTGGTTCAATTGTTTGTGCCGGTATTTACTAGAGGCTAGATAGCAGACAAGTGTATGACTACAGAAATGTAAAGATATCGTTTGGTATTGACCACGGCTGCTGTCATGTGAACATTGGAGACACCATGTAAGTACGCTGTTAACTTACTTGTCATTTAGCTCACTTACCTGCGAGTACGTGTGTGATAATTGGTTGCGGCTCTTTAGTAATTGTAAGTTACGACCCAGGATGCTTCTAGTGTAGCTGCATTCACACATAGAGATTATCCTCCGAGTAGGCAGAGCCTACACTCACATCGCATGTGAAAACAGTGAAAATTTTGATGATTTTGCTGTCGGTAGCAGATGTTATTCCATTCTACTTTGATAGAGTGTTGTTTAGTCTGTCTACTCAATCAGTGCGCACATCACAACTTTTCAACTTTACACTTTTCAATAATCTTACAGCCGCTTGAAAAACTATCCTGTTTTATTTTCCTTTCCATATTCATTTGTTTATTCTGTTTTAAGTTTTGTTTTGTCTTCATGTTTAATGAATGGTTTCAAGCTAGATTACAAACAAAATTCTGAAAAGTACATCATGATTATTGCTTGAAAAAAAGTCCTATGCTAATTGAAACAACCGTTTAAATATAAACACTCTTTCGAAACCAATAAATAACTATAAAGACTTTTAAAACTTTAGACTTGCGCTTTTTCTTTCTGAATATTTTGATATCAAATTAACAGCAAATTTACAGCTTTTGTTAATCCTAATCAGTGTTTAGGAGTTGCCTTCCCACTTAGCAGTTTTCTGCTCACTAAATAATTGTAGTCTCATGTGATACTGACAGGGTGATGGCGCAGGTTACCTGTAACATAATAGAGCCAAAGCAGACCAGACCTAATGAAGGCTGTCTTATGATTAATTTAGACTTCAACCACATCGCCTGCCCTGGGTATGAGCCAGGCCGCCTCTCTAGAAATGGTTCGTTCTACTTTATTATTATTAATAATTAATAATAATGACTCAACTGGTCATGTGTCGAATAATCCAACTAGTATGGGTTTATGTTCTAAATTAATCCCGTCTTTGAGACATACAATTTCCTGCTGCGCCAAAGTTGTACACGCTCCTCCTTGTTATCTGCCCTAGCCAGCTTTATGAGCTCTCTTACCTTTTCTTGTGCTGTAATATCTCATGTGCTGCACATTGAAGTGTGAAACTGCATTATTGTTTTTTTTAAGTTTTCTTGGTTTTTATTGGCCCAATTCTTTTTTTATCCAGTTGCACAATTACACTTGCTTTCTTAAATTATATTTTGTATCGTGTTATGAATAATCATTTTTTTATGTTTTGCTGGTTGTGCGTTTACAACTACCATACCAATATTAATGAATATTGTGATCTGTGAATGCAATTTTGGCCAAATCTTTGCAAAACAATCCCAAAATTAGAAACATTTCGAACATACACCATTCCAAACACTGATGCTGGGAATTGTTTCTTCTCAATTGTTAATTTCGAACTAATTGTGCGTTTTTATTGCCTTGCTATACCACACAGATTGCTGTACATGTTGGCAGGTGTTCAAATAAACAGGTTACTAGAAAGATGTATCAAGGAGTGCAGATGTGTGGACTTGGAGTCCCTTTGTGTCATCGCTGAAAAACAGGTCTGTCAGTCTTATCAGTCGATTGCACAAGTTGTCTTCTCTTGTATTGTGTTATAAGCAGTTGTCCCCTCTCCATGTTGTAAGATCGTAACTCCCAACAATTTATACTTAATAATTATAAACTGCTTTAGATTATTGTAAGAGGGTAGCGATGGGTTACAATTTGATTTATGTGCGAAGAAAAACTGCCTGACTTGTTTATTAATAACAGATGATAAGTTATATAAGGAGTATTTATAGGTTGATAAGTACAGCTATTGATCTATTTGTTGTCTGGTGTGTACACCCTCTGACATCTATGCGCTGCAGTGTCTTTATACTGAGGTGTCTATACATTGTGCTGTCTATGCTCTGTGGTATCTATGCATTATGATGTCTATGCATTATGGTGTCTATGCACTATGTTGTTATAACTATAGAGCAATGTGACCATAAATTGAATTCAGTTGAGCCTTTAATTTGCTAAATTCCATTGATCTTAAAATGATGTATTTTTTTGTTGTTTATATTTCTATTTACTAAAAGTTGTGATTGATGATTGTTTAGACTGAGATTCAACTGTCTGGCTTTAGTGCTGACTGATCGAATACTCCTGCATTTTTTTTGTACGATTAATGAAGTTTGTAACTGACGATTCCAGTCGTATTATTGCAGTGTCATTGTAGTCTTGCATTTCATGAGTGTTTAGTGGATAGTAAACTGTTTACAAGGTGTATAGCCTTGTGTTAAACACTGCATTGATAGATAATAGGTTAGTTTACAACTCTGTAACACTCAACTTGTTTTCCTCGCTTATATTTTTTTTATCTGAAACTTATATGGAATGGCTTTGATACCCTGTGCAGATATTTATAGCTATAGACCTATATAATGGATCATTATGATGTGCCATTTGCTACACTGACAAATTTAGTGTCCCAATGTGCTGATTCACATTGCCAAGCCCAGATAAAAATGGCATCGTTATAAACTAAAATAGTTTGCGAAGCTATCTTTTCCATTTCCCAAAGTTTGAATGATTCTAACTGTTTTGTAACTTATTTTAAGGATATGAAACCGGTCTATGAAAATAAACAAACTCACTCGTTAAAGTCTATTCCAAGTTCATCTTCATTCGCGACCTACGCACAATATAAATAAATGCTCGTCAATTTTTTTTATTCAGGGAACTGATTTTTGTTAATCCTTGAGTTCTGAACAAAATGCTATTTTTTGATTAAATTTATTGCCGATCTGATTATTTTTATTGCACATCGTTTGGCGTACATAGGTGGCGAAAACTCTTGCTATTATTTCCGAAAATAATAACAATTACGTTATCCATGGCCGTTTTATTTAGTAACAATGATAATAAAACTTGAACAACACATTTATTGTTAGGCATGTCTTTTTTTATAATAGAAATCATTATCATCAGCTATTGTTTTGTTTTATTTAATAAATCCTCAAAATATTAACTATTGTAATTCCAATTATTTTATCAATCACCATTGCTTGTTTATCCAATTAATATTCTATCTGCTATCCAAAAAAATTCACCAAACTGCGATTATTTTTGTCTGCAACTACATTGATTAGTTTGAGGACAAATCGTTGTACAAGCTCTATAACAAGCCTTTCTTCAGAATTTGAAGTCAGCTGATTCAAATTTACTCTCTTTGGCAGAGCTTTTCTTCTAACGGAAGTTGTAAATGAATAAAGTTGATCAGCTTTTAAAACACTTTTTATCCAATCACAAGCCACAAATGTGCTATCGGCATCAACGTAGACCGACATGTTGGTTTGTTTTACGATCAAGCTTTTTAGTCTGCAGAAGTATTGGCCGATTCGGTCATAACATGGCAAACATTGGCCTGTGTAACAACTTCTTTATGTAACTCACAGGTTTTCCACATTTGTAATCATTTTATTGGAGAATGGTTATTATACCCCCGTTTATTTGAAGTCTCCCGCCATTATAAAACTTCATTTCTTTTCATATGGTATTCGCAAAAATAAGTAATTAATTATTAAAGCTGCAATTTCATGGTTAAAGCGTAGCGTATAATTGATGATTGAGATCCGACTTGCAGGTTTTTTAACTTGTCATGAGACTAGAATTTACTTGCACGCTTTTTTTCTTCAGTTTAAGTTTATTAACTGATATTTGTTCAGTTTGTGTATAAATAATTAGCTGCATCCCAGTATATCAACGAAAATTTCATCGCGTATTGTTAGAGAAGTAGATGGGCCCCTAAACTTTATAGCCTACCCTGATTTTTTTTGAAACAGATTTTCACTGAACGAAAAGCATTCCACAGGGTATTTACCCTTGTTATAAAGTTGTACATTGGTGTAAAACTTGTGATTTTGTTTTGTGAGCACAGGTGGTCACAATTAAAGTAGGGTCTTGCATTCGTTTTTCATACACGATGACATTTTAATTTTGGCTGACCGCTCACAAAATGAGATTTCACTAAATTGATGTTATATGTTTGAACACTTATCATATATACAAACAAATAAAATAAAGGGTGGTTGTTGATCACATGGGCATTGTCACTGTGGTAGTTGAACTTTGGTTTTATACTGTTATCATTATCATTCCGATGGATTGCTTATAAAACCTTTGTATTTTTTACAACTAAATAAATAATATTTATTGATAGGTTTTGCTCCTAACCAATAAAACTAATTTTTGTAGCTGTATTAATCAAGCTATGGTGCTTTAAATGTTTCTAAATATAAGATTCTTCACTTCAGATTAGGTTTATTTCATTTCTGACGATTGCGAAAAAAAAACATGCTAAGCTGTCAAACATTGCCTCATGAGATAAGTCTATTTTTGGCTACCCACACATTAACTTTTGTGAATTACATTGTTTGGGTAATTCTTGAAGCGCGTATGTCAGTGAAGTGCCTGAAGACTTGCTCAAACAACGTAAGTCGCAAAAGTTAGTATGTGTGACAGTGAAGTGCATTTAAAGATCCTACTAACAACACTTTAACTTGTTCTTAACCATAGATAGAATAAATTGAACAACTTTGGGCATGTCTTTGTATGCTGAAGAACCACAAATCCTAATCACAAATACAACCTGCCAGAGGCACTCGCGCTGCATATTAATTGTCTATGAAAGCAGATATTTATCTGTGTACACAAGGTGTTAGTGTCTTGAGCTTTATCCTTTGCACAATTCCTCTTCACCCCTCCTCGACATTCGTTTCCAAACTGAACTTGTCCGATCATTCTACTACTATGTATTCAGTGAAGAATTGGCGTTTGGGGAGAACGGCTATGCCACCACTTAGCTCGCAATCATGCACAGCTCTCGATAAATTAGGGGTTGAAGACACGGATGACATTCAGTTTCGAAGTTCTCCCCCTGTCCATTATCAGCCATACCGATCGTCCTATCGCTCGGCTCTCTCATGCGGTTGTTGGCGAAAAATAATGTTTTGCCGTAGTGGGATTTTTATGCAGAGGTTGCTTTTGTTTGTGGTTGCGTTGACAACATTTTTAACTTGGAATGGATATCGTCTACAGCAAAGACCTTTAAATAACTGGAGACAAGGTTGGTAGTGTTAAGTATTCATTGAACACGTCTATTCGACGAGTTTGGGTGATTTGCAGTTTTGGCCGGTGGTACAATCAAAAATCTTTTGTCTATTCATAAATAATCAGGTGCAACATCTCTCTTTCCAATAATTTTTGAACTCACCTTAAGAAAAACTTTACTAGCAATTACTAAAAATAATCTTTGATGAGGCCAAATGTCTATTTAATTTTATGCATTGCGGTGTTCATTTGGTGTCAAAGGAAACTGATACTGTAATTGACGCACTCGGCCATAGCTTCATATTTCTGTGCTATGATTTTTGATTATGTTATTAAATGAGCTAGCTATGGGCCACGCTCTCGTCAATCACATAAGATTGTTGGTATGTCAAAGTCATCATGTCTAAGTATGCGTGCTATATGACAGTTTCATTATAAGCAATTTTTGTATTATAATGTTTACAGTTAGTTGTAATGTTGCAATTTGCTTATTTGTTTATTTATTTATTTATTTAATACTTTGAAGAGGTCACTTATTAGATTGTATATTTTATTTTGCTATGCATGCCTAGTGTTAGTCTTCACTGTAATTTGGTAATATTACATGTAAATGATATTTACTTTGCTTTAATTTTAATAAGACATTTGAAGCATATTTTGAAGTTACAATACTATAATAGACTGTGTTATGTGCTAATGCCAGAATGTTATATAGCATGTCCAAAAGTTATATCCCTAGAAGCAGTGCATAGTCGCTGGCTGTTTCCCTAATGATATTGACAGGTAGTATTTTTTTTATCATTTTACTTCACAACAGCCGCTCTTGTCAATTTGTATTAGCCTTTGTTTCATGGCTGTTTATGTTGATTTCATTTTAGGAAAAGTGTCCTTGCACAATCGATGGAGAGCCATGCTATCCCAGTGCACACAGATGAGTAGTACAGTGGTACCTGGGCATCCTAATCCTTGCTGGTCCATAGACCTACCGATAGGCTGTGAAGGAAGTTGTCAGCGTAAAACTGTTTGTGCTCCAAAGGTATGCTACATTTTTGCCGCACACTTTTTTTAAACATAGATTTTATCACTAGTTACTCATTCATCATAGAATCTCAACTCAAATAGTTCTAGCATTTTTAGCTAATTGAAGGATCAAATAGAATTGTATTGTTTCATCAAAATTGTTCTATTTCGATGGAAGCTTAATTTAGTTTACCAATGCAGATGGAAAATAGGCATGATTTGATGCTAAAAAGCTATGAGTTTGTTACACAAATCGCATTTTAGAGTTGTCTTTTCTTCTTGTGTCAAAGAGTGCTATATAGTCAATATTGAATTGCTAAAATGAAACATAAATAGGCTGTAATTATTTTTTTATTTTTCCTGAAAATCACCATCCGTTTTCATTATGTTACTTTTATTATTTTCAGATGAATAATTGGAATTCAGACTTAATCATTTCATTTTTTTTTAGTTGGACCAAAACGTAAGTTTGGTGATGCACAACTCTGTTTTATGGCCACTCATGATTAGGTGCCCGTAAAAAAATTGCCAATTTGTCAGAATCTATTACACATACACTATACTTGGAGAAAACAAGAGTACAACTTCGCATTGTATAAAATACTAGATTGGGTGTGTTTTAAGCTACGTTCACGCTATTTGGTAATCAGCATTGTGAATATCATTCAGAATTGAGAGTTGTTTTCTGGATTATTTTCATTTGTTCACACGTGCGATTTTTCGAGCAGATATCGCGCAGCCTTTTCGAATATAAATACAGCGCATTTCACGAATAATATACACAGCTTGATATCATCATTAGTTATGTGTGTGCGATCTTATTTAAACAATGTTTTTTGTCTGATTATGTTAGTTGTTCACTCACCAATAATAATAAGTGATTTTTAAATAATAATAAATGATAAATACATTTTGATAATAAGTTAGGAATAATAGACTTTGAAAAATTTTTGAAGTGGCTGCAGTTTTCTTGAAAAGTTTAAAGCTGGAAAGCTGTGATGTGCATGTTTTTGGTTAGGTAGGCTAATAATCGTAACTCACTTCACCATCGTGCACTAAAATTGTGCTCCGATTGTGAAGTTGTTAATATATTCACTGTTCACACTTGCTAGCAGCGTTTAGGCTCTGCCCACCTGGACGATAATCGAATGGTGTGAACACAGCTTTAGTAAAAGATCTATAGCATAGACCTTTAAAATGTGAATACATTACCTGGCATAACCTTTTAAATCTCTCAGGGGTTTATCATCTGCTGTAATCATTACATGCTGATTTATCCACCGATGTCTTCAATATTATTCTTTTGGGTTTTAATATCATTTAGGTTTCATTCCAAATCACGTTTTTGACATTTGGTTCCAAATGTCATTATTAAACCTTGAGGGTTGATGATAGGTAGCTTGCATTTCGATGTAGCAGCTTCACTGTTTTCAATATGAGATGCTTGTGTTTGTAGGTTATATTTGCTGGTATTAACGGATGTTACAGTACCCAGCTGCTGTCACCATTCTCGTCTGCGACCAATGCTCTTCTGGTAAATGAGAGAGTTCAGATAAATGGAATGTGTCCCCTGGAGTACCTCTCTCACAACTATCAGGAGGTATTCAAAGATTGGGAGTCTAGATTTTTTGGTTTACTTAGCCGTAATAATGTAGAAAATTTTGGCTGTAAGTAATTCTTTTTCATGATACTGATTGACTATATGTAATGCAGTTGTCCCCTTGTTGACCTAGTATACACTTTACCAATCTGTTTAATAGGTGTAATGGAAGGGCAATTAAATTTTTTTTCAAAGATTTTATTTATTGTTCGCATAGTTTCAAGTTATCACCTTTACAGACAATCGTCTATATCAGTGCCTTGATTTTTCAAAGAGTTTCAAGTCTCTGTAGAAAAAAGTACAACAAATGTAAATTAAATTAGAAAAAAAAATATGCGTATCTCATGTCACTATTTTTGTTTCATAAAAATTCAAGAACAGCTGAACAGTCCGCTAAAAAATTTTGTGGGTGTTTGTGAGATATGAGTATTTATTACTTATTTCAGAGGTTACTTGGTGATTCTGGAGAGCCATTTTTGTATCTAAATGACCATCAATTGTTAACTTCTTCCATCGGAGCTTCTCAGAATGACCTCCCTGTAAGTGCCTCATTTAAGCCTTCCTGTAAGTGCCACATTTGAACTCAGCCGTTTCAAGTCGTGTTAATGTTTTGTATAGAATGAAATTGACTTGCATGTTTTGCCAAACTTTATTATAGCAGTTATTGAAATACCTCAGTGTTAGCCTATTGTCAACATTTGATTGATGATTCTATCAATTTTTTATTTTATTTTTACTTCAGTTTTATTACCTAATAATCATCAGTGTTTGTGAAAATACCAGTACCAGTTTTTTTGTGAAATAACTAACGTCTCAAGTGTCCACCCCGGTAATTGTGTAAATGAATCAAAGCAATTAAACTCTCAAACTGTGTAATTGTTTTCTAAAAATAGTTGGGAGTTTTGTGTCAGAAAAAAATGTAAAGTAACTTTGAGATTCTTTTGCACACCCAGTTAGAGATACCGCTTTTACTTTTATGGCCTAATAAATAAAATTACAATAGTTTTACTTTTTGCTAGAATTATTTCTTTTTTTAACACAGTTTATCTTTTATTTAGCATGTTAAGTTATTAGTTTTTAATAATCAGTCGGCCAAATACAAAGTCTATGGCTTATGATATCACATGTGTGAATATGGAACTTTGGAACTGAATGTTATTTTATTCTGATTTTGGCTAGAGCTCCACTTTAGCTGTGGTCAGGTTTGGCTAGAGCGCCACTTTAGCTATGAACAAGTTTGCACAACTTAATTGAAAAAAACAGCTCTAGAGAGTTTTGTGCAGATTGGTTTTGGCATTTGTCCAATTGACTGGTTTATGAACTTTTTTCTTGTTTGCCAAAAATTTTTTAATGATACGCTTATTAAAGGTGGTAAATTTTAATTTCATTCTATCACATAGTTAAATGTTCATATTTGGGCACAAAACCAAAATATGTTTTACCTTTAACACATCTCTTACATGACACGAGCCCACTCGGAATGAGTACAGTAAACCGGTAATTGTCTGTTCACAATTTCCATGTGAGCAAAGTAAGAGTAAGGTCTTACATTTTGGTATCATTCTATTCAGAATCATTTGCTGTATAATTCTAAATTATCTTTAATACATGGCCTCAGGCTAGTTTTGACTTTTACAATTTTTTATTTTTGGTTTTTGTTCCTTAGCAACCAGCAATGGCGCACAGATTTTTGGTGCATGCGGTTGCTTTTGTTTTTTGGAATTTTTTTTTTTATAGATAGATTTTCAAAAAACTAAATATAAGGATATTGAAAGCACCATGTTTTGAGCATAGTGACCAGTTTTGGTGAAATTTCGAGCACGGTAAGTGTAGTTTCTCACTCATTGTAATAATAATTAATAATTATTTATTATTACCAAAATCGTCATTTTTTTCATTGTAATTATTTTTCTTATTTAAGATATTTAGCACAATTTTTTTTGAAACGAAGGAAGTACACATCCTAGCGCTCATGTTCACCAAGTTTCATACTGATTGGACAAGTTTCGGCTGACTTATGAATTTTTTTAACTTTTCGTTATTTTTAATAATTATTGCCGAAATCGGACTTATTTTCGGAGCTAATTTTTCCCATCAAAACGGTAGCGGCTGTCAAAAAAAGTTTGATATTCAGAATCCCCATGGTCTTTTGATCATACACACCAATTTTTATGAATATCAAAACAATATAAGGTTGTTAATTATTTATCAATAGTAGCCATTGTTTTTTATTATTATTACCCGCAACATCATTTTGGGACAAATAATTAAAGTATTTAAGAGGGCTCCATTGGCAAAAAAAAACGTAAATTTGGGAGATAACCACTGAAACATTGTCTTGGCAGTCTTTTGTTGACTTTCAAGCATTATAAGTATTTTTTTCTCTAGTTCATAAAAACCAATTAATAAGCCATTACAGATGTTGCGCAATGGCATTCTTGTGGTTTTGTGGTTTTTGATTGAGGTTTTGAGGCTTTTTTCTTTTCAAAGCCCAACCTAGCAAATAAATAATCATTTTAGAACAAAATTTTGCCACCTTTTCATTGCTGCAATTTTTTTGTGTCTAGGACAAATATTTCTCGTGTAAAATGCAAATCCATACATCGGCCTCTCCTCGGCCTAGCTTCGTGGTTACTTGCTATGTCGCAATAAATGCCCAAAAGGGTAGGCGGGGAAAATTTTTTTGGTTTTTTCTGTGTCCATGATAATGCCCCTATAATTTTTAAGGAGAATCTTATCGTTCTTTTGGTATTTGTTTCACTGTTGTAGCTGCATCGAGTGAGCCGCTAAAAAATAATGAAAATAAGCGAAAAACCACGAAAACCACAGAAAGCACCCTGTAATGAATGTGTTAAAGTGCTATTTTTCTCTTTATCCATGAATAATGTATTAATTTTTCCCAAAGAATGCATATCTAGATCCTACTTAAGAAATTATTTGTATTGCGGCTCCAAAATTTGATGGCCTTCAAATAAGTCAGTTGTCACATGAATTTGTTCGGAATCAATCAAGTGTAAGCCGTGTCATACACATGCTATCATAACCAAATGTTTCAGTTATGGTGAAGCAATAAGAGATGTTGGTTCAATTCTCAAATAGACATATGCCATTGGGTGTTATTATTGATATGATGTCCATTTTTTGTGTATGTCAAGTTTCTGGTAGTTCGGTTCCTTATGCTACAATATCACACTTGCATTATGTTATTCTCATTCCAAGACAAGTTGGAACATGTGTATATTGCTGTTTGTTTTAGCTTGGTGGTAAAGCAAGATGGCTCTCACACTGGTTGCAGACTAATTCTAGAATAATAGTCATATTGTGTGACCCTACCATTCGCTTATCACGTTACATTGGTGAGCTGATGGTTATTATGGAACCCACTAAGGATGCTGTTCACAATTACGTCGTAACAAGAATCAATAAAGCAATGGTGAGGACATTAAACTTGCCAAATGCGCATGTTTCAATTCATCGCTCAATCGATTACTAAAACCAATTATTAGACCAGATGGTGCAATATATGCTATTTGTTTAGAAACTTGATATGCCCTTATGTGTGGTTTCAGCGGTTTTTAATGTTTGTTTCGCTGCTTGTTGTAAGCAACAGCTTTTCTCAGGCCCTGCAATATTTAATAGATGTTCCTAAAAAAAAATCAGCACCCAGACAAGTTGAAGTTGCACATGAGAAGTGGTCATTTAAAAAGTGAAATACTTGAAATATGCATAAATATAAATGTGTTAAATATAGATGCTTTCAGTATTATATCATCATTGAGGGTGACTTGATAATTTCCAAAGTTTTTGGCAAATTACCAGATAATCCTTTTTTCTTATCGAATAACCTTTGCTAGACAGTAGTTGCTATGGCTTATTGTCATAAATTCATCAGAATTTCTAAAAAACTTACATTTCCTTATAGTTATTTTTATCATTTGATCCTTTTCACAGCTGTTGGGCAATTAGCCAGACATTCTGAGTTTGATGAAACTATTTAATTTCTTTTAATAAAAAGGCAACAAGTAGGCAGTGGCATAATGACGGATACCAAATAGTTTTGTGGTGTTAGGTGTATAATAATAGTATGATAACAGGAAATTTGATAGTTTTTACGTGTTTATTATTATTTTTTTATTATCATGTGATTTTATAAGTATTTTGTGTTTTTTGGCAGTGCTGATAATAATTGTATTAGATAGCGATTATTATATGAAAAATGCTATTAATCCATCAATAAAGGTATTATGCAATATTTGATAAAGTCATCAAGCAAGAGAAAAATTTTTGTAGGAACACTCCCTAGTAAAACAGTTGTAGCCAAAAAACATCCAATATTACGACCAGCTGAAAGCAATATTTTCTGAACCTCACTTTCAAGGAGTTGCAGTTATGTCGTAACCAAATCACCCTGATCCATAAACGATAAATCTATATTTCATATTTTCATCAATATTTGGTTGTGTAACCTATTTGTAGAGATGTATTAAAGAACATGGTGCTAAAGGCTGTCAAAAGCTAGACCTTGGCGATGATCAGCTCTACTCATATTTACTGCAAGGTATATATTTACCTTACATGGCTGATTTGAGAGATCATTTACCTTCTCAACTGGTAAGTATTTTATGTAATATTAATTTTTTACTTTTACTTTTTGATTGATATTTACTTCACTACTGATAAATATAGAAATAACACCCCACTTGTGGCTTTGGTATAGGATATTCCTCATGTCTTCGGTACCCACTACCTCTCTTCATCTAAATAGTGACGATGTTTTATGATACAGTTTGGGTAACGATTATTTTTGCAGAGCTACGTCCATGACTGTAAAGTTTAACCAATTCAATGTAAACTTTTTATATTTAATTTGCATCTACCTACATATCGTCCGGTCACTGAATTTCCTCGTATTCATTCCCACCACATTATCTGGTTCTATATTGCATTATTACTTATACTAGCGTTGTTGGTTTTTTACCAATGAATCCTTTGCTTGTTCAATGCACTTTTTCTCATTTCAGTATTTGATTTCTCATTTGATTGATTTTTTATTATTAATTAATTCAATATAATTTACGTTTGAGTTGTTGAAAGTATTTACAAAGTTTTCGTGTGTTTTAGATAACCCCTCTCCATGTGGATTATTCAAACTCTACTGCATACAGTGTCTTCATCAATGAACTGTCTCAAGCACTCTCCATACCACCAGGTTCGCTGAATTTACAGGAGTTGGAGGAGTTCAGGGTGCAGGAGGAAAAAAAGACTGAGAATATCATGCTTAGCATCAGCCCAGAAACTCTACATGTTATTAACATATTTTATGATGCATATAGTAATGATATTAGGCATATTCTTAGCATGTATGCATAGTTCAAGGGTAGCTCACTAAATAAAATACTTTTTTAAAAAATATTTTATTAACATAATAATTCTGTTTAGGTTTGATTTGATACATGTACTTTGAATGTATATTTCAATGCATATGTGTTAGAAGTTCTGCACTCTGTCTACAGTGTTTGTTTTATGCAGGAGTGTGATAACTCCAAATCAGACCACCGGTAAATGACAATGTGTACATTGTAAGTCAATGGTGTTCCTTGCCATTTCACATTTGCCTTCGCCTTAATTTGTGCTGGCAAGTCTATGGCAGGCTCCAAATTTGATGCTACAAAGGCCAGTGTGTAGGCTGTTCATTCCCTATCTAGGTGTAATCTTTTACTATAAGTGAAACAATTAATTTAAAAATTAACATTCAAAAATTATTATTTATATGTCAACTCATGGCTTGCTGACCGGTAGTTTTCTCGGTGATTTCATCTAGTTATAACGAATGAGAAATCCGAAGTGCAATCTGTGCCCGTCAACATTGTTTATTGCTTTATATTTCTTATGCTTGAGAATTATTTTCTGCATCTTGAAGTATGTTTCTTTTATAAAACTATTGAAGCTGCTATTGTTATGAAGCTTCATGACCTTTACTTGAGCCAACTTTCTTTTGCTGAAAACCTGCTTTTTCCGGAGTGCTAAGCTTTATCTGCTCCTCTCAGTAACTAATCGGTGTCAGCAGCAGGCAATACTCCTTGACTGATCGACCAATTCTGGGTTTTATCTTTTCAACCAACTCACCGATTCCTTATTCTCTCATCAGTTTCGCCGACCTCCACCAGGTCTTATCTCCTTTCTCTACCCTCAAATGACCACTTTTTGTTCACAGCTCTCCTTTTTATCTCCTAAGAATCCAGCAGTCAGCTGCATAAGGAACCAGTCAGAGGTATAACCAGTGATTTATCAGTAAAGTAATGGTTTATCGACATAACGTTATTTGACAGTTTACAGAGAATGCAAAATCTACAGTCGAAATCAAACTAGACTGACTCTATCCCATATCCAGCTGTATATATAGGCAAATTGGTCAAACCAAATGCACAAACTAAAACAAAATCGATCTGATCATGAAATTAGGTGCAGTAAGCTGATATTTGTTTTTTACAAGGTGCCAATTTCTTTACCCCTTTGTACTAAAGTGCTAGCTCACCATCATCTAATCGCAAGTGTTTCGTCTCATGTCTTCAGTTCAATAGCATTTATGGGTGGCGTCTCCAAGCTCCTGGGAGATAATTAATTTCTGCCCTGACTAAAGTTGGAATGAATTAAAAACTGAACCCGAGGCCAAGTTCTCTTTGGCAGTGAAATTTAATTTTGTGCATAGGCAGGTGGCCTTAGCCTCAAGGCTGGAGATAACTGCTCAGATAGCATTAATAATAAAACAAAGGCAAGGAGGGCAGCTCACACTATTTGAGTGTATTTCCTTGTATGAATGTGTAGGAATGGTAGCTGGAAAAGGCCTGACTAAAGTTACAGTTTTGGTGTGGGAGAAGGGCAGGGCAGTCTGAGAGTCTATCGGGGAGGGGGGGGGATGGAGTTTAAAAGTTGGACAGCCCTAGAGTTTTAAGCTGTTTCTCTATGAATTTATTATGCCACGTCATCTTTAGGTGGTGGTTTCTCTAAAGGTAGATCTAACTCCTTGGAGGTGGGGGAGAGGGCAAAAACAGTTTAACTGAGACAAACGATGAGTGAAAAAACAAACTTCTATGCAAATTAATCGTATTATTTCGTTTGCCTTACACTAACCATTTTTGGTCGAGGTTAACACCATGTTTTTCGCTACTAATCTGCATAAATACTCTTTTTTTAAGTGATTCATCATATTTGTATCATAAGCCTATAATTATAGAAATTGTCTCCAGTCTCCCGCTATTGGAACTCGATTATAGTTGTTAAAAACATTTCAAGCTCTTTTGAAACATTTATGCCCTGGTCACACAAGGGCTATAACGAAACTTTATTAGGTTGTCGCTGAAGAACGGCGAATAAAGTTTCGTTAGGCCGGTCACACCACAACTATAATCGATTCGTTACGCCTAGTGATCACTAGTCTCATCCAATTACAGCGCTTTGTGCGCTGGCCTACTCATACTTTACTGCATGATGCAAAAGCATGGAAATTAATTGAAGCAAGGCTTGGATTAGATTGCTTTAATAAATAGCTGACTTTGACCAGCCATTACTATTCCAATTGTTTGATTTTAATTTATTATTATTATCTTTCAGTTATTCAAAACTCATTATTATGAATATAATAAAATAAATAATTATTTTTTTAAAAAAACAAGTGTGCTACTATAGTAACCATGCGTTCGTTGTGAATGACCCTGACATTGGAGACCAGCCAATAACGGCACATAGAAAATGAACAAATTAATGAGCTTATATGGTTCAATCATGTGCAAGCATTGCAACCGACAATTTTCCCAAACGTAGCATTGCCTGATCACGACGAAACTGAAATATTCGCTCGGTTTGCTGAGCAATGAATTTGATGGGCCTGAAAAAATAGTTTTGTGTACAGTTTCGTCAAAAATTCACTCTCGTGTGACCAGGGCTTTAGTTTGTGTGTCGAACTGTGGTTCTAATCAAACATTACTTTGTACCAAGAAAAATTTTCATGGCAAATAATAGGTACTTTCAGATGATGAACGTCTCTGCCTTGCAAAAATCTGTACTGGAACGCACTTCTGAATGCAATTTGAACAGTCTTTCTTGGCATAATCTCCCTGTAGCAATGTTTAACATCATCAGCTTATCTGATGCAGAGTTATGTTCTAGTATTTATAGCGCACAAAATAATAATAATAACTAAGTGATTTTGAGACCCATAGTAGTAACAACCCTTTTGTTATTCATGAATAACCAACAACATGTAATCATTATAATAATTGTTACAGACTTTTATATTACTATTTACTATTTATCATTTTATATTAGTATTTATTATAAATTGTTGTTATTTGGCCATTAAAACTTGATAATTATTTTTCTTACCAGTAAATGTGTAAATAACATAATTATAACAATAACACAAGAGCTTGTAATGTTGTTAATGATGTCATTTGAATAGTAATAACTGTTATCATGCTTGTTTCTATTGTTATATAATTCACTATGCTGAAGGTGTCTAAAGTACTTTCAACCTGCTTCATTTCAACCAAAGCTTATCATTATTATAATTAGTGTTTATAATTATTAGAGATGAAACGTTGCGGCCTCAGCATTTTTGTGATTATAATTGACCTCAAAAAGTTGTTTTGACAATATTTTTTATTACAATTTACGAGTTATATGTATTCGAATCATCTACATTATAGACTACTCCCTAAAAGCAAAGACCTGTGTCCAGCATGGCGTTCAAAAAATTTCATGAAAATTTCGCCCATTTTGGCATACGCTTGCCCAATCCGAAAATGCCTAATGTGTCTTGAGCATTCTATTTCTTTAAAATCGTGCAAAAATAGCTTGCCCAAGTGACTCAATAGTTTTTAGTGACTGTGTCCGAACTGCACGATGTATTGATTCCTTTGTTCTACAACCTTGCTATGCTTGGCATCTCCATGTCCCAGCTCATTTCCGTTGAATAACAGTTGCAATTATGTTTACTTGGTTGTACTTGCCAGGTATGGGAGATAAGAGTGGATATTAAAGTGTTAAACCATGATGGTAACATACTAGATGCCTGCAGTCTGGCAGCAATAACAGCCCTAGCTCACTTCAAGAGACCTGATGTCTCTGTAAATGATGGAAAGATCACTATTGTATGTACACGGCTTAGTATGGTATATGAGCTGTGCTTATGCCTGTATGTTTGCTTTATTGGCCGTGTCACTACTGAGGCTAGTAATAGACATATCATGTGACCACTTATATCATGTGATTTTTTATGTCATGTGACTACTCGTGTCATGTGACTACATGTGTCATGTGGATAATCATGTGATGCTACTACACGGATAGTCTACTTTGTAGCACCCAGCCGATGAAAAAGCCTACATCTCTCTCAGTGTCCACCACATGCCTATATGTGTCAGCTTCTCTTTCTTCCATTCAGGGTGAGTGTAGCTCTGCTGTTATAATCCCTCACTATGTCGCCCTGATAGCATTGCTATTGCATACTCACGCAAAGTAGGTTTAACTTCACCTACTACCGCAAGAGCCCCATTGAGTGTGTGAAGCTACGGTTTCTTGGTCACTAGATATTTAGCTGGCATTGCTATTGCAATGTCACTCCATGGAGGTCGTACCATGAATAAAACATAACAGGATTGCCAGCTGCGGCCGCTAAATATACCTTGTATTACGATTGCACTAAAGCTTTTCATGGGAGTCACCATTTCAATACAAAGTTTACAATGTTGAAAGCAATGATGAGTTGTCTTCCCATCAGGAAAGACAACTCGAAAGAAAACAACTCCGATGATGTACATGAAAAAAAAATTAATGTGAGGATTTTGGCGTTTGCAAGTGAACTGGAAATATTATAGCTGGTCTTTTTGCATTTCATTCACTTTGAGATATTTCAATTGCGATGAATACCTAATTAATTTACATGAAATGGTAAGTTTTTTTGTCGACTGACTTGAAGTATTTTGAATTTTTGGCTCAAGAATAGTAAATGATAGATTTTGTATAGGACTGTTATTGTATGACCACACAGTATACATAAGACTGTTGTTGTTTCCCCACACAGTATATATAAGACTGCTGTTGTATCACCTCAGCGTATACATAAGATTGTTGTTATATCGCCACACAATATAAATAGGACTGTTATTGTATCACCACACAGTATACATAAGACCATTGTTGTATCACCACACAGCATAAATAGGTTTGTTGTTGTATCACCACACAATACAATACATGTACTATTGTTACAACACAGGGACTACCTTCTGATAGATGCATCATACGAAGAAGAAAGGGTCAGGGAGGGACATATGGTGATAGCAATGAATAAACACAGAGAGATATGTGCCCTACACATGAATGGTACACATCTACCTCAAAAGGATCAGGTCTGTGTGGCAACTGATTATATTCAAAGTGTTCAATTTTATTTGTGAATATTTCATTTGTCTGGTAGTTTGAAGCAACACTGGATAGTTTGCTCTTATCAAATAAGCTTTATTCAAAGTTTCCCCGTTATATGACACCTCTGTGCCATTTAATTTCTGTTGTATGGCAACAATTTTGCTGTTCAGTCTAGCTATCGGCCAGGTTACTGACCTTTCTCGGAAGAAAGCCTGTCAAAGTAACAGTCTTTTACTATGTTTCCACATCATGCCAAATTGGCGATACTGCCGGCGATAAAGGGAAATTCCTGTTGGAAACACCACTGTCGAAAAACATTTGTCGCTCTCTGAAAGCGAAAAATTGGCGATAAGCCGAATTCCTGATGTTTATTGCTATTGGAAACTCTAATGTCGCCTAAGGCGATAAAACCAGGCATGCGTATTAAAACAGGAAGTCACAAATTATCCATTGTAACCGCATGGCATCGTTAGCTAGTGTGTGTTTATATTCAACTAACGAGGATCGTTTGTGGTTTGTTGCACTGTTATTTATAAACAATACAACTAGTTTGAAATGAACGCATCTTAGCTGCTGGTAAGTAATTATTGCAGTAATGAAAAACAAATAGTAGTATTTTTTTAGCAAAAATTCGTTTGGTTCTTTTTTATTATTTATTACTAACTAATAATAATAAATAATATCATATTTTATTGAATTATAGCCAATGCGCTACTAAAATCCTTGTCACCACACGGCTTCCCTAGCTAGCCAACAACTCTGTGATATTTTTTTCATATCTTTATGCAACAGTATAAGAAAATAATAATAAAAACAGCCTGCAACGCTAGTCTGCTAAACTGCACTCAACAGCACACCGACTGCAACTGCCTCGGTGGGCGTCATTTAACTAACGGCGATAAACTTTGAGTCATGGAAATATATGCCCTTGTCGCCAATTATTTGTGGTAGCAAATCGCAGAGATTTGGCGATATTTTGTCATGATATGGAAACATAGTATTTGAAATAAATAGTTGTTTGTGTCAGAAAGCTAGGGTAGTTCAGCTGGAGCTGTGCTGGGTTTGTGATGTAGTGTATAGACTGAAATCTCTACGTTACCAGGTGATGCGGTGTACCAATATAGCAGCCTCCAAAGTGCTGGTGCTCACCGAGTTGGTGCAGCAGGCTTTACAGAATGACACCGACTCAAGGGAGAAAGGGAACGGACCAGGATCAGCTGAGCTTAATATTCATCTGAGGATGCATTCTCTAGCTAAGGTACTAAGGCTATCTCAGACTGTCGTAGGTCTATAGCATGTAGTCCTGGATCTATCGTTTGCTGCCATAGAGTTATTGTATACTCTCAGAGAACTATCGTTTGCTGCCATGGAGTTATTGTATACTCTCAGAGAACTATCGTTTGCTGCCATAGAGTTATTGTATACTCTCAGAGAACTATCGTTTGCTGCCATAGAGTTATTGTATACTCTCAGAGAACTATCGTTTGCTGCCATAGAGTTATTGTATACTCTCAGAGAACTATCGTTTTCTGCCACAGAGTTATTGTATACTCTCAGAGAACTATCGTTTGCTGCCATAGAGTTATTGTATACTCTCAGAGAACTATTGTTTGCTGCCATAGAGTTATTGTATACTCTTAGAGAACTATCGTTTGCTGCCATAGAGTTATTGTATACTGTCATAAAGTTGTATACTCTCAGAGAACTATTATACTATTTATTCATGTCCTATACGCTCATAGCCTTATGTTCTCAGACAATAATATATGCTCTCTATTGTTTAGCGAGTTGAGAAAGAAGTGAAGCTACGAGCCAATCCAGATGCCGAGTTGTCGGATGATGATGAGGAAGAGGGAAACTCCTCTGAGGGAAGTGAGGCTGAAGCCGAGGAGGAAATAGATCAGGAGGAAGCAATGGAGGGAGAGCAGCAGATCGCAGTAAGTGATACGCCCGTCTTATTGGCTGGAGCTACCTTACTAAAGCTACCTTACTAAAGCTACCTTACTAGAGCTACCTTACTAAAGCTACCTTACTAAAGCTACCTTACTAAAGCTACATTACTAAAGCTACCTTACTAGAGCTACCTTACTAAAGCTACCTTATTAAAGCTACCTTACTAAAGCTACCTTACTAGAGCTACCTTACTATGTCATTTGTGTGCTGCTATCTAGTCCCTCTATCAAAACAGCGTAAAATTTCACATTTAGTTGTCAGTCAACTTGAAGTTTATTTCATAGCCAGGTAGTTATTTGATCGCAAGGTCGTTTTATCTAATAAAACATTCTAAAAGCCTTGACCGCTGGAGCTATGAGCAATGTTTAGACTAACAACACCAATAGGGTTAGAAATCGGTCTTTACCTGTATTCCTGAAATTTCATTTCCTGCAATTGATCAAATTTGTTGGATTTTTGCAAGTAGGGAAGTATTATTAATGTGGTTTTGGTTGCCCTGCCATATTGAAGTTCACAAACCAGTTCAAAATTTGAAGGTTTTACCATTGCAGTTAAGTTCCATACATTCGGCAGACAATTTTGGATTTTTTCCACATGCTCAGTATTAACTTGTGAACCGCTTGCTATTTGACTGCAGCAAGTGTTGACAGATTACTTCCTATTGCTCCTTGTGTCCACATCAAATTTGCATCAAATTGTGGTATAATACATAATGTAATGTTGTAGGGTGATATTGGCTCGGGTGGGGTGAGCTCTTGGAATGTGGAGGCAGTAAAAGATGATAACGAGGAGCATGTGTCTGAGCAGACGAAGATACTCGCTAGAAAGAGAAAACGTGGTGGTAAAAAGAAAGTGAAAGTAGAGGTACAGGCAAGTGACAGTGAAGAGGAGGAAGTGGTTGAACTAGGAAACCCTGGATAGTGATAGATGGCATTGTCCTACAGTAGTATAGGATTTGTGTAGTACAATGGTGGTGTTTGGTTGCTTAGCAACTATGTCAATAAAGGGATGTTTCAATTCATTGAAAGGCCTGTATAGTACATGACTAATTAACTTCCAGGCCTAATACATGTATGTCATCAGTTTTATATCAAAGTTCTACATAACTTTGATTTTTTTAAAATTTTCTCTTATGCTGGAATTTTGTTACCAACAGACGGCCAGCATGTGCACAGTTTTGTCACTGTACATTATGTAAATATAAGCAATAACTCTTTTTTCATTTATCATTTCACCGTTGTTTTAAAATGAGCGATTCTTCAGATTCTTGGACATGCAGCATTAATATTGCAATCATAAACAATTTGGCGAGGCTTTCGAAAAATGCTGAAAGGTTTAGCCTCAAGGCAGCTTAAATGTGGCTGCACATACTCCTTGCTCACTGACCGAACATCTCAAGTATATAATAAATAAAATCATTCAAGGTGACTCTCTGTGTGTAAAGAAGTCCACCTCAATGCTAAATGCTGCACTTGGTGGCAATTAGTAACGCATATGAAGTTGTGTTCTCCCAACTCAAAAATGAGCATGGTGTGACAACTTCCAACATTTGAGCTTTCCTCTTCAGTTACTCCATCTTTGCTAAGTAATCTCTCTACGGTCGTAGTCTAGCAACTAGCTGAGAATTGATTACTCAACCCTTAGAACTTGGCTGCATGCTATGCATAATATTACTTTTTGTTCTTTTGAGGAACATTCTAGATGTGCGTAGTTCCGACCTGCTACCTGCCAGCTATAATTCCAATGAATCAAATACACTCCTATCTCATAGAAAGCCATCTAGCTGGATATTTTTCCAGCTGGGTAAAAACCTACAGTATATAGTTTGTTGATGACAGCAAAGGTTGGGTTGTGAGTAAACCAAGCAAATCATGAATTTATCAATCAGTTTAATAAAATTGCTATAAATATCATCACGCTGAGCATCGGTTCAGATTTAAGAAATAATGGCATAGGCAGCCTCGGCGTTACAGGCTATCCATGATTTGCAAACAGGAACAGGATGTTAGGAGTTGCCTACCCAGCACTCAATAAACTGCATTATATACCAGGTGTGTTGGCAACTGTTTTCTATAAAGAACTGAACCATTCTTGGTACAGTCTACTTCATGTTCTTGCCATGAGCTCTTTCTCTGAATTCACTGACATCTACACCAACACAACACTTGTGGATCATTGCGCTGGACATAGGTAGTAAAAATGCAAAAATTCCTCAAAGTTTTGAGTTCCAGTCTGACATCTGCCAAACAGCTTGTAGAGCTTTTTTACATGATTGAACTGCAGTGCTAATATTATTTCAGGCTTGCCAGTGACATTATCAGTTCAATGCACCAAATGTTATTGTATGAGAAGCTCACAAACAGTTGGAAGTAATGAGCTTTTCATTTATCTAAAATCATGAGATTATATTTATATTATTGTATTATTTACCACAAATGTTGACTATCATGACATCTTCTAAAAACGAAACTTTTTTTGCGAAAATAATCTGGTTGCATTGTTTCAGAGAATTCACGGATGTTTACTGCTAAGTAACTAACAGATACAAAACACAGTGTATCTACGGATTGTTATGTAACGTAATACACAATGCACATAATTACATAAGATTTACAATAACACTTACTTGTACATGTATTTATTTAATGGAAAAAATAAAAAGCAGAGCAAAGCATTATAACATAAAGAATCAGCTACTAACAACACATGTCTCTGGGGAATTGGAAACTTCCAACCTAATGGTAGCCACAAACCTATATCAGCCAATATATCTCACAAGTTTGCAGTCAATAAAAAAGATAAAGGAAACCAAGTTTGTACTAGGTACGTTGTAATGGGCTGCGATTAGACCATTACAAGAGGGGTGAGTCATTAATTAATACTAGAAATTGTTAGCAACAACTGAGCCAAAAGCAGTCTTCTCCTTATTTTATACTGATTTAGCTGTGTGGTTTTGTAGGCGTTTGTTGGCTGGAGCTATGATATTCCCAACTTCTCAGAAACTAATGAATGTGTTGTCACGAAGTAGAGCAATATAGCGTTAGTAATCCATTGTCAGTTTTATTATCGCTTCATCGCAGAGAGATGAGCTGAACACAGAAAATCTTGGTTCACCCCCTGGTGGACCAGCATTGTCGCGGAATGTGATAATTTTCCCGCATCAAGCATGGATTATTAAGAAAATCCCCACCCACATAGCACTTGCCACTCCTTGGACACCAGCGGCATGTAGAATATCCATTATAGAATCCACCCGAAGTGCAGCTTATACAGCTATTCAGGTCCGGGCAATCAGCTTTGGTTGTCACAATGAATGCAGTAATCAGGAAACAAATTACGAGTTTATTCATGATGTTATTTGGAAGCTGTAGCGTAATATGTAGCCCTGCGCAATCTCTGATTGATAGATTAATACAGAAGTTGATTTGAAGTACCACCATAACTTCTCTATTTATATGAAAGTGGAATTACAAGCTGGCCAATCAGAACTGCGTAGCTTATGATTCAAACAAAAAACACTGAGATTGAGGGAATGATTCAATAGATTGATAAACCATTAGCCAACAGTTAATAAAATTCCGAGGCTATATGTTGAGCTTTTTCAACTCACTAACCCACAGCCCCACTAACAACATATTGTTTCCACTGCTCTCATACACTATCTTGTATTGTTTGCAGTGTAATTTTCTCAAGTAATGGCTACTGCCATGTAAGTCTTTCAAAGAAATATCATAAACACAAGAATTATTTCCATCTCTTTCTTCATTGATACAAGTTCCACACATCTTCTGACAAGATGCGAACAACAAAAACTCGTACCAGCATTATCAAAAGTGCAAAGAAAACGAAATGTAACACGTTTAGGTTTGATGATTATAAACAGTCATCATTTACAATTAAATTTCATTCTTGTGAAAGTTGCTTGCTGGCAAGATTTGAAAAGTCATAAATTTAACTGGTATTATTTGTTAGTTTGCATATATTAGACTAATAGCAGTGAATACTACTGTGAGTTGCTGAAGGGCAATGAGAAAATATAAAGATCAACTGAAAGGAAATTAGCCACGATCTAGGATATAACATCTGCTAATTACATTGTTCAAAAGTCAAAGTTCTTTTATTGCACTTGCATAGAAGCACTCATGTTATGATAAAACATCTTGAGTAAGTAAGTCATTAGGTTTTTAAACCTTCCAAGGCTAAACCAAACATGTTAATGAACCAAAGCCTGACACACTGCTGTAATCCATGATGTGTTTGTAAATACATTTAAATAAAAAAACGAAAAACAAATACTTCTAACAATTTCAATTTTCTGCTGTTTTGGGTGCAAAAAAGAACTGTCAACTTATAACTCTTATTAATTGAAATGTAGCTTTGATAATAACAGCTAAAGAATGATTTGTGGTCTAGTAAGAAACCAGTTAGTTAAACACAATTTATTGAGTTTTTTTATTGTATCCACTAATCTATTTATCGATGTCAAAATTTAAATAAAAGCATAAAACTGCTATTCAATCTTTGCCTTTAATCACCTGCTCTGTTCATAAATAATCATCAAAGAACTGAGATTACCAAAGCCTAGAAAACCTCTTAACATTTTGGAAGTAAAGATTTCATTACGTAACCACATTTTTCTTTTTTACAGCCAATAGACAAGTCTTTGGTAGTTTTATTCTAAACAGTGGTTGTGCAACAGACACAAATGTTCTACTTAACTGGTTTTGAATAATTTTATTAATTGTCATGTTTTGAAACTTCAACTTTCCAATTTTGTAATTTCTAACTGCCAATTTTGTAACTTCATGTGAAAGCATTATTTATACACAATGTTACCTGGGTAACAGCCACAAAGCTAGTTTTATTGTGTTTGACAACTTCATGGTCTCACATCGTAACAGTTATTGTCCATCAATTAGCACAGAAAAAGCCTCTCTTCCTAAGGAGTGTTCTGAGGGGAAGCTCACTACGTGTAGTAAATATATGCAAAGAGATTGATGCATTATCTGCTGATAATTAGGTAAGCAAAGGTTGAATAGGTATATATTCTCTCGTCACTTAGCCTATGCTACCTTGTACTAAATAATGTTTGCCAGCAGCTTCTGTTGCTTGACTTACTTGACTAACTCTACATCTTTATTTAATTATGTAACATTTAATTTAAAGCATAACTCCTAAAACTTAGAAAAGGCTGCTGTATTTGTTAAAACTGAGGGTGATCAACATGTCCATGAATATTGCTAATTGTGTGCAGTAGAAAGTCAAGTGTGTACAGTAGACAGTGGACAAGTTTTCAGTAGCTTTATTACAAATGATTGCCGTATAACAGTTATGGTGTTCTTGACAAACTCAGTTAGTTTTATTGCTCATCATGTTTCGAATGTTCCGATGTCCCACATGTTACACATGAAAATTACCACAAAAATCTGCTTTTTGCAATGTGGAAGTAAAATAATCCAAAGTTTTTCAGGTCTGTAAGATATGCCAGAACAAACCATAGTTATGAAAACATCCCCAAATGGCACATTTTTGTTAGAATTAACGATTTCAACTGTTAAGACGAGTGTAGATTATGCAATATTTGTTTTTGTTGTGTCAAGTTAAAAGACATGTTTGAACTCAATTGCGCACTATCAATTTTCAGACAAAGCTATCAAAAAATTGGAAACAAAGATCATCAGCATTAGAACTTTTGCTCAGATTGGTAGTGATGCATTATGGAACAAGCGTTTCCAAAATTTAAAAATAGATTTTGAAGATCATTAGTAGCAATAAGATGGTTGCCAAGCATGAAACTTGCCAATGCAATCATGTATCACATTTTCTGAGCTGTGTTGTTTAAACTGGCTGCCGCTGCCTGCCATAGACACTCAAGGGTCAGAGTGATTGAGAATTATTGTCTAGCTAATAAGTCACGTACTTTTGCAAGGAGCCCATTGTTTTAAACGCTCATGTTGAGTTTGCAAAGTGACCTTTGGTTGTTGTGATGCACATCCATTCTAGCCCCTTCAATTGTTGCATCAACTTTAAACCACTGATCACTAAAACACAAATGAGTTAGTCCGACTTATTAAACATAACTGTTGTTTACGCCAAATTAAATGCTGTTTTGTTTGCCAGGGTTTTTATTTAAAACAGTGTCATTTGAGCTTTTTCATATTAAAATGGTAACCAGCGATATATGTGTACAGTCTGGTCACTGTAATATTCATTGATAGTCAGGGGTTAATACTGATTGAAGAAATTTTATACCACAACCATTTAGTTAGTTGTTAGTAACAGGCCAGTGCTGGGCATCATTAGTCTACAATATTTTTGTTCAGATTAGCATAACAAAAAACTTTCACAGAAATTATTAATAAAAAGTGCTATTTTGGTCAGCTATTGAAAAACCATACATTTAGAAGGTCCCAGGCTCAGCAGTAATTTGTACATTAGGCAGTAACAAAGCTTAGAACTACTGCTCCACTAATCCGCCAAATTGGGTGTCAAATAGGGAGACTTTAATTGTAGACCTCATGGTTACACCCCCCCCCCATCCTTCTACCAAAAATCTCTACATACTTTGTCAAAGTATGTATCAGATACAGTGGATTGATAATATACATTATTCATGGAAAACAATCTATAAAAAAACCATCATAAAGTTGAAGTTTATTTTTTTGTCCCCTCTAAGGTAGCAAGGTTTTCTCAAAATGTAGCATAAATAGAAGCAAGCTATTGTGGTAGATTTCAGTGCACTCTAGTGGTAAACAGGTAGTTTACACTAGAAACCATGCGAAGCAATGCGCTAGACTTCTGCCCGCAGCATTTGGTTAATAGCTGTTGGGTAGGAAGTCCTACTGTGCCGGTAGCATAGTAAGCAGGGCCGGTATTGACCCCTGCAGGGTCGGTAGTGACCTCTACCGACCCGGTACAGCTGTACTGGGCCGGCACAAGATGGCCGCCTTAGACGAGGATCTGCAAAGACGTCAGAGAACTTAGTCAAGGTCGTAAACAGGAAGTGCTTACCCCTAAAGTACCAACTTAGTGGACCTAATTCTATATACAGCCTGGGAACCCTGTAGGAGCCGTCATTGGACAATTAGGAGAAAGGACTCCGCCCTTAGCCACTTGGCACCTCCCTTTGTTATGTTGCATTGCATTGTAATTGGTTGATTATTTATATAGTTGATATAATTGGTTCATTTACTTCCTGTGCATTGAATCTTATATGTTTTGTGTTCATTAGCTCTCCTATAAAAGGAGAGCTCCCACTGTTAATCTGTGCATTCATTACAATGAGCCATGGCATGTATTCTTATACTGCTAAACACCTAGAGGAATAATTACCCTCAGGACAGCTTTGTAATAAAGCCATTATAACAAACACTACTCGGTACTGTTTGTCTGAGCCATGGGCTCTTGCCTTACCGGGTAATTCGGTTGCCCTATACAGTTGTCACTGTCGGTCAGTACAGTGTCCCCTCTGGAGAGAGGTAGAATACTCGAGACTAGTGGATGTCCGTGGTAACAGACCGGAATCCATTACACTATTTATACAGTTTCTTTCTAAAGCTCAACATAACCTTTGTGTTTGATATCTGTTTAGTTATTTGGGATACGTGTGAAATGTCTCATTTCAAAAAAAATTTCTGTCAAGTTTCAGCAAAATATTTTGATGGTTCAAAGAACCACAAAACTAAGTAAGCATATTGTACACTAGCTGTTTCACCAATACACTGTACATACACTGTACATACACTGTACATACACTGTACATACACTGTACATACACTGTACATACACTGTACATACACTGTACATACACTGTACATACACTGTACATACACTGTACATACACTGTACATACACTGTACATACACTGTACATGCACTGTACATGCACTGTACATGCACTGTACATGCACTGTACATACACTGTACATACACTGTACATAAACTGTACATACACTGTACATACACTGTACATACACTGTACACACACTGGCAGCAACAACTGTAATACAACTAGTGCTGCATTTTAATTGAGTTAATTGAAGAACAAAAATGATGGTTTTTGAATTCTGATTACTTTACGAAAATACCTGATACAAACTTCAGAATATTTTTAAAATTGAGATTATTTAAACAAAAACTTAAAATCACAAAAAAATGAAGTTTTTGCAGAAACAAAAAGCAATTAACACTTTAACTGACGGCTAAGAAAAGTAGCAGTGAACATTGGCTGGATTGAAAACTGTGGTCGCAAGACAGCGCTGCTTACAGTTTAAAAACAGAAGCTTGTTGTAAAGTCTTTTGCATTTTTTTTTAGACAAAAACAAGCATTTTCTTTTAAGGAGTTTGAATTATCACAATTATATAACTGTTGTTGTCAAATAACTGTTACCTATTAGGCTAGTTTTTAAAGGTTCTTTTAGACATGGCAGTAGTAAGTTAGGAGCAGCACTAACACTTATCTCTCTTGGGATGCTAACACTACTTCAAAGACTTGAATAACATATTGACAGCTATCGGAGCGTTTGTTGGAAAAAGGATTTATAAGCTTGCGCAAGGTTGATAATACCTAATTTTCACTTGAGATGTGGAACGTTTTTGATTCTACTCTTTTATACAATATTATAATTAGTTTCGCAACTTTTTTTATTATTATACATACTCAGCTAAATGGAAATATCTCTGTCAATTGAGTTTTTGTTAACACAAATGCATGTGCATTTATAAAGTTTATGAGCAGTACAATGAAACATTTGATTGATGGCAGCATTGTTAGAGGCAGACGCTCAAAGGTCAGTGAGTGGGAATTGTTGTCTAGCAACTGAAAACTATTTTTCTTGATTGTTTATACATGATAGTCTGATGAGTAAACCTCCTTGTTTTGACATTACACAGATCCCCATTGCTGATAAATACATGACGCTGGAATTTTTGTTTTATAATGCAGAATCCGTATCATTTTAGCTTTGAATAATAGCGCGCGATTAAAAATCAATAAAAGCAAATGGCGAAAAGATTGGTAATATATTGTTAATCATGTTGTGTAAATTTTTGTTTGCTCTTAGCAAAATATGCTACCATGTCGTAAAAATTAGAAAATAATTCTATCAAATGTTTGCCAATGATTTGCTAGTTTGTGGTATGTAAAAGGTATTTATTGATGAAAAGCGCAGTTTTTTTCATTTTGTCTCAAATCAGTAATTACTTCTCTTTATTCAATCAAACTGATTTTTGAATAAAACTATACAATATGTAGATAGTTGAGAAAAGTTTGCAGGTGGCGTAGAAAGTGGAAATAGGTGAATTTATTGATTCAACCTGAAATTCTTAAAAATGGTTTTTGCTGGACACTGGTCAAGTTCATATTGATGCGGAAAATCTACTGAGTGCTAAATGAGCAATAAATTTTAATCTATGCTTGGTAGTTTGCTTTGGTATTAACCAACCCTGTAAGAGCCACTACTGACCCTGTAGGCTGTGTTGATTTGGTAGCATTTCAGCAGTTTCAGTCAATTATGAGCACAAGAGGCAAAGGTGAGTAGAAATTTATACTGAGACCTTATGCCAAAATATACCACAATATTAATGTTCTGCCAAATGTTATCGTAAAACATATTTAGTATCAATTGAGTTGATGAAAATTGATGATTGATCGCTTATTACTCAGTACTGAGCGATGAAATGACTTAATAGATTGTAGTTTTTTAATTCATTCTTATGGATTTTTGCAATATCTAATATTAAACACTTTTGGAGCAGCCACGACTGATTGGCTGTCTTCAGCCCGTCTTGGGATCAAACCTCATAAAGCAGAGACATCACACTGTCAGTCTTTTTCTACATGTAAGTCATCTTATCATTGCTGTGGTAGTTGTGAAATAGCTGGTCCCTAAAAACTCGCTGAGAGTTAAATATCAAGTTATTGACTTTTTAGAGCCGACAGTAGATGTACAAGGGTTGGAATGATTGATAATTTTTGTCTAGCTAGGAAGTCACGTATGTTTACAGTCAAGTTCTTTGTTTTGAAATTTAATGTACGGTTAGCCAAGTGGACTGGGATTGTTTTCGCATAGCAAGTTATTCGGCTACCCTGGATTCATGTGCTGGTTGCATGCTAGTAGTAATATATGAGCAGATCTCCCTACCAAGTGTTTTTTTGTGGATCTGACCTTGGAATTGAGACAATGGGTTACGGCGTTGGATGACTTCGCCGAGTTTATATCGTATTTTATTTGAGGGGTATTTGAGTGGCATTTGAGTGGCATTTAAGTGGCATTTGAGTTTTGATTATTTTTTTACTTGATTTGAACTTATATGGCATATAGATTTTGAATGCATGACATTCAAGTTTTGATAATTTTTTTACATAACTCGAACTCATATGATATTTTGAGAGAGAGGAGAGAAGAATGAGTAGATATAACTACATTGAATCAATATATGATTATATACATTGATTACATAATAAGTAGCAAAATATCCTTGTATAATATAGCTAGAGTTAGTAAAGCTTTTGAATTCGTAATGAACTAAAATAAAAAGTTATGTATTAGTATAGAATGATTAAACAAAAATTTAAAATAATTACATGAAATTGAATTATAGCTTTAGTTACATTGGATAGTTTACATTATATAGAAAAGGGAAATAGCTCACCAAGTCACATTGTCCAACTTGTTTTTTGAATTAGAGACTATCCATCGCTAAAACACTCATCATTTTTTTTCAGCAACATATCCTGTCTCAAAATCATCAAAGTCTCCACATAGAAAATCTTCAAGTTCATCATCATCATCAATTTCTAATATTGTTTTGTTGTGCTTTGCTTGATCACAATATTGTTTCCAATACATTCGACCGAGACGGTATGGAGAGCAAAATGAAAGATCGTATTCTGTCTTAAATTTTCCGTGGGTTGTTTTTCCTCTGTAGATCATCACACCTGGAGTATATTTGTTAGCTTCTGAAGCATATTTGGCTGGTATGGCGAGCGTCTTCAACAGCGTTTCTCCACATTGTTCTATGCTATAACGGATACAAATTACATTCGACTGCCCTCCTTTAAATCGATGAGGAACGAATCTATCAACAACATCTTGGTAAGGAAAAATAGCGCCGGGTTGGAAACTATTGAGGGTGTTGATGTTCAAGAAGCGTTTGAGCTGACATTTAGTCAATGTACTAAAATATAGTGATTCCTCTTCAGCTTTCTCTTTGCTTAGAGGATGTCTGCTAACACGTCTGACATCATACCAAAGAACGTTTTTATTTTTTGGTTTTCCCTTTCTACCCAAATATACAACGTTAAACGGAGGGGGGTAATTATCACAGTTGAAGTTTTTAGCTATTTCAACTGGACAGAGGAGTATTTTGGGTTCGAGTTCATTTATATCTGAAGGATCATGGTAGTGTACTTGAGAATATCTACACTTCTCCTTACTTGATGGATGTATCACACCAGTCACTCGCATAATGCTTGGGATAGGAAGATCTTCAAATGTTTTGCAAATCGGAACTTTTGGTGAGTCAATCACTTGAGAACCTTTAGACTTTTCTAATTCCCTAGCTCTCCTTTCGTTGAGACATTCAACTGTTAAATGAGTTATAGCTGCACTCTCCATTGTTTGCTTATCAACGGAAGTAGTTTGTTTTCTCACTGTTTGTTTTCGTTTCCTTACTATTCGCTTTTTTGGAGCAGTTTTCCTTCTCTTAGGAGTTGTTTTGCCGTTTTTCATTTTATTTTCTGTTGGATATGGATCTGTGCTAAGGAGCTCTTCAGAAAGAGCATCCATAACATTCTAAAAATAAAAGGGTAATATTTGCATGAGTGGCTAAGAGTGTATTTATTACTTAGAGTGTCTTATATATATATATATATATATATATATATATATATATATATATATATATATATATATATATATATATATATATATATATATATATATATATATATATATATATATATATATATATATATATATATATGTATTTATGCCAAAAGCAGTTAAGATCATAGAGTTATGGTAGATTGAGAATGTGCTTATTAAACTATTGGGATGTGGAGACAGACAACAAAGGATGCATTCAAATATATATATATATGTATTTACTTAATATCATACCGCTTTTAACATCTAAATTGGTAAGAAATAAAATATAATAGTTTGAACAAAATATTGTAAAATAATAAAAAACAACTAAAAATTTTTCATAAATATGTATGAAACGCTTCTAACATTAGTTCTAAAATACCTACAGAAGAGGATAGAGCTTTATCTATTTGGACATAATTATAAATATGCTTTCTGAATTTATAAAAAGTTTTTTTGTTCCATGTCATGTTGTATAATTTTTTGAAAACTATTTGATTCCAAGCACTTCTTTCAATTTCTTTTAAAAAATTATTAATATTAACGACTTCCACCATTGACAAAACGATTTCGAAACCGTTTTTTATAATGTCATCAAAACGTTCTGTAGATATATCACGTTTCTTACAACACATCCCCATACTCATCATGTGTTGAGTTATACAGAATATTATAACTTGAAATGTCAAACGTTCTACAGCTTTTTCTTCAAAAACATCATTATTTATCACATAGTTATGATACATTTCTGGAAGGAAGTCCTTTAAGTAGATTGGATTTGCTGTTGCATTGTTCTAAAATACAAGCGATAATTAGATAACTAAAATAATTAAAGGTGTTCAACAGGTGTTAAATAGTATTTTTTATTAATTCTTACCTTTTCATCAGGCTGAGATTCCGACTTTAGATACAATGGTTGACTTTCTACGACTTGAGTATTCATTCTGAAAAAACAGAAAAAATTGGTTCAATTCGTTATAACCAATTTAAAGATAGATATGTCATAAAGCCTTCAGATAGTTGTGTTAGCTAGCGGAAATATTTGAATTTAAGTTTTACCTTTACGAAGAGAGAACTCTTAGTAGTTGCAATGGAAGATGTAGTAGATAGATGTTGCTCCTTTGCTCACTGTTGTTGAACTGGATGCTTTCTGTCTGAAACCGTTGTCTCTTATATAGGTGAATGTGTGAAAATAAATCTTTCATTCCCGCGAAAGCATTGGTTTGTATTCGCGTGAAAATAAATTGTTTATTCCCGCGAAAGCAATGGGTTCCATTCGCGTGAAAATAAATTATTTATTCCCGCGAAAGCATTGGTTTTTATTCGCCTGAAAAAAAAATGTTTATTCCCGCGAAAGCAACAGTTTCCATTCGCATGAAAATTAAATGTTTACTCCCGCGAAAGCATTGGTTTGTATTCGTGTGAAAATAAAGTGTTCATTCCCGCGAAAGCAACAGTTTCCATTCGCGTGAAAATTAAATGTTTATTCCCGCGAAAGCATTGGTTTGTATTCGCGTGAAAATAAAGTATTCATTCCCGCGAAAGCAACAGTTTCCATTCGCGTGAAAATAAAATGTTTATTCCCGCGAAAGCATTGGTTTGTATTCGCGTGAAAATAAAGTATTCATTCCCGCAAAAGCAACAGTTTCCATTCGCGTGAAAATTAAATGTTTATTCCCGCGAAAGCATTGGTTTGTATTCGCGTGAAAATAAAGTATTCATTCCCGCGAAAGCAACAGTTTCCATTCGCGTGAAAATAAAATGTTTATTCCCGCGAAAGCATTGGTTTGTATTCGCGTGAAAATAAAGTATTCATTCCCGCGAAAGCAACAGTTTCCATTCGCGTGAAAATTTAATGTTTATTCCCGCGAAAGCATTGGTTTGTATTCGCGTGAAAATAAAGTATTCATTCCCCCAAAAGCAACAGTTCCCATTCGCATGAAAATAAAATGTTTATTCCCGCAAAAGCATTGGTTTGTATTCGCGTGAAAATAAAGTATTCACTCCCGCGAAAGCAACAGTTTCCATTCGCGTGAAAATAAAATGTTTATTCCCGCGAAAGCATTGGTTTGTATTCGCGTGAAAATAAAGTATTCATTCCCGCGAAAGCAACAGTTTCCATTCGCGTGAAAATTAAATGTTTATTCCCGCGAAAGCATTGGTTTGTATTCGCGTGAAAATAAAGTATTCATTCCCGCGAAAGCAACAGTTTCCATTCGCGTGAAAATAAAATGTTTATTCCCGCGAAAGCATTGGTTTGTATTCGCGTGAAAATAAAGTAATCATTCCCGCGAAAGCAACAGTTTCCATTCGCGTGAAAATTAAATGTTTATTCCCGCGAAAGCATTGGTTTGTATTCGCGTGAAAATAAAGTATTCATTCCCCCGAAAGCAACAGTTCCCATTCGCATGAAAATAAAATGTTTATTCCCGCAAAAGCATTGGTTTGTATTCGCGTGAAAATAAAGTATTCACTCCCGCGAAAGCAACAGTTTCCATTCGCGTGAAAATTAAATGTTTATTCCCGCGAAAGCATTGGGTTGTATTCGCGTGAAAATAAAGTATTCATTCCCGCGAAAGCAACAGTTTCCATTCGCGTGAAAATAAAATGTTTATTCCTGCGAAAGCATTGGTTTGTATTCGCGTGAAAACAAAGTATTCATTCCCGCGAAAGCAACAGTTTCCATTCGGGTGAAAATTAAATGTTTATTCCCGCGAAAGCAACAGTTTCCATTCGCGTGAAAATAAAATGTTTATTCCCGCGAAAGCATTGGTTTGTATTCGCGTGAAAATAAAGTATTCATTCCCGCATAAGCAACAGTTTCCATTCGCGTGAAAATTAAATGTTTATTCCCGCGAAAGCATTGGTTTGTATTCGCGTGAAAATAAAGTATTCATTCCCGCGAAAGCAACAGTTTCCGTTCGCGTGAAAATTAAAGGTTTATTCCCGCGAAAGCATTGGTTTGTATTCGCGTGAAAATAAAGTATTCATTCCCGCGAAAGCAACACTTTCCATTCGCGTGAAAATTAAATGTTTATTCCCGCGAAAGCATTGGTTTGTATTCGCGTGAAAATAAAGTATTCATTCCCGCGAAAGCAACAGTTTCCATTCGCGTGAAAATAAAATGTTTATTCCCGCGAAAGCATTGGTTTGTATTCGCGTGAAAACAAATTATTTATTCCCGCGAAAGCATTGGTGTTCTTCCGTAGAAACAATGTTTCATTAATTTAACCTTATGATAAATGGCATGATTTCAGCTATATAAGAAGCACTGTTTTTACACAGAAAGCAGTCACTTTGACATTAGCAACTGAAGGAGCAAGATCTACTACAACATCATCTACTACAACTGCTAGAAGGACTTTTCTGTTTGGAGGTAAGTCAACTTGATTGAGTATAAATTTAATTTTTATCGATTTAGATACTAACAGCGGTATGATATTGAGTAAATATATATATATATGTATATATATCTTCAAATTGATTTGAAAAAGAAATCATAACATGGATTTTTACTTTATCTTCTAGAATGTCGACACAAGTCAATACAAAACAAATGAAGAATAAAGAACCAAAACCTTCACAAGATAAGGTGATTGATGACAATGTACTTCCTCAACGCACTATGATCCCCTTTCAAAGCGCCAGTCTGAATACTCTGGCAACTCTCATCATCAAAAGCGCCTCTCTGTTAAGTACTCTATCTCCAGCTTCCAGAAGAAACATTGAAAACATAGTCAAAGTTGAAGATTTACCAATACCTACAGTTATGCAGGTGTTAACCGTTGAGCTCCATGATGAAACGAACTGCACCATCATATACAACTATAAAAAGGATGGAAAGGTAGTTAGAGTGAAGAGCACTATTCCATTAGCAGCGGGATTACTTGTCAATGAAGCTTCGCAAATAAGACCACTGGTTTTGATCTACATGGGTGTTGAAAAGACTGGAAAAGCAATTTTTCGTGCTGCTACAGAAACAGGAACTACTTTGAGGTGTAAGAATGTGTTTGATGTATTACCAGAAAAAAGTATGCGACAAATCAATGCTTATTTCGAGGTAGCTAATCTTCAGGATTTCCCAACAGATAGTGTCATATGTTTCCAAAACCCTGAAGTTATAACAAAGTCTGACAGGCGATGGAATGGAAATGAAGAGACTCTTCTAGTTCAATACAGAAGTGTTGTAGATGAAGAATTACTGATCGGAGATATGCGCATTCCTCATCAAATAGCTTCTGCTGTGACATCGGAGAGATTTGGAGTGATTTTGTTCAAGGGTCTGAGTCGAAACGCAGACAATTCAATTTTCTACAACATCAGTGTACTCGCAGCTCATCAAGCCTTCGTCCAAGCCTCGGAACTGGCTGATAATCCAAAATCTGAGGATTTTCTCAACCACTTCGATGATGCTGAAAAAGAAGACTGTGGAGAACAAACTCTCAAGAAGCTAATCTATAACTCAAGGGATTCATATCACTATAGGTAAGTTTTAATAATTTCTACCATAATTTTGAAAAGTTGATTTGTGAAAATTTTGTGTATTCTTACAATGAAAAACCCCTTAAAATGATAAATTTGTGAACATTTTTGTAAAAAATTTTCAAGTTATATATATATTTCGAATTAAAAAAGGATTTTGTTGTGTCATCAGTGTATTTTTTTACATAAAAGTTGGAAAAATAACAAAAAGGTGATAATTATTTTACAAAAATGTTCAATTTTTCACATAAATGATCAACTCATAACCTTTTTTTTGTAAAACATTTTTAAATTATATATATTTCGGATTAAAAAAAGGACTTTTTTGTGTAATCAGTGTATTTTTTTACATAAAAGTTTAAAAAATAACAAAAGGTTATAATTATTTTGCAAAAACGTTTAGTTTTTCACATAAATGATCAATTCATAAACATTTTTTGTAAAACATTTTTAATATATATCTATTTCGGATTAAAAAAAGGATTTTTTTGTGCAATCAGTGTATTTTTTTCACATAAAAGTTTAAAAAAATAACAAAAGGTTATAATTATTTTACAAAAATGTTTAGTTTTTCACATAAATGATCAATTCATAAACATTTTTTGTAAAACATGTTTAAATTATATCTATTTCGGATTAAAAAAAGGACTTTTTTGTGCAATCAGTGTATTTTTTTTACATAAAAGTTTAAAAAATAACAAAAGGTTATAATTATTTTACAAAAATGTTTAGTTTTTCACATAAATGATCAATTCCTAAACATTTTTTGTAAAACATTTTTAAATTATATCTATTTCGGATTAAAAAAGGACTTTTTTGATTTTTAAAATTATATATATATATTTATATTTATACATTCCGAATCCAAATGAAAAAAAGGACTTTTTTGTGTGTAATCAGTGTATTTCTTTTACATAGAAGTTGAAAAAATAACGAAAGTTTATATTTATTTTACATTAATTTTAATCATACTATACTAATACATCATTTTTTATTTTAGTCCATTTTATCGTAAAAAGAAAACAGAGTAAAGAACTTTCCCTAAGAAATATTGAGCTGAATGATGTAACTCAGTGAGTTATTTTCCTGTTATATATAATGTAAACTATCTAATGTAGCTAAGAGTAAAGTTTAAATTCGGTAAAATTTATTTATATAATGAATAACTTTTGTATTTTAGTCAATTATTGGATCACAGAGAATACGGAATACAAGAGTTCCTCCCTGGGTCTAATAATATACCAGAAGAATATCGAGAAAGATATTGTTCAAGAAAAGCGCTTTGTAACCATTGATATCGTAAGCTATAGTAGTTTGTATTACAGAAAATTTACTATAAAACAGTTTTATGAATGTAAAAACTAGATATGGTATTTTCTATTACAATTATTTACTTGTAAATTTTATTCATCTAGAGAGGTAATTTGGTGATTTTTTGACAGTTTTTAAAAAAGTTAAAAAGTACAAAAAAAATCAAAAAATATCGAAAACTATATATTTCAATGATTATTTTTTAAAAAAGTAAATTTTATTCATCTAGAGAGGTAATTTGGTGATTTTTTGACAGTTTTTAAAAAAGTTAAAAAGTACAAAAAAATCAAAAAATATCGAAAACTATATGTTTCAATGATTATTTTTTAAAAAGTTCAAAAAAATGTAATAAAGCTCTGTTTTGAAACATAAAAAATTTAAAAGGATTGTGTAGGATAAAATTCTCACTCAAAAAATTATTGAAAATTGAATGAAATAAAAAAATATTTTCCCAAATACCAAAGGTTTGTAAATATAAAGTGAAAAACTCTATATATATATACATTGTTTTTAAAATAATATCGAAAACTATATATTTCAACGATTATTTTTTAAAAAAATAAAAAAATTTAAAAGTAAGGTGTAGGATAAAATCCTCACTCAAAAAATTATTGAAAATTGAATGGAATAAAAGAATATAAAGTGAAAATCTCTATATATATTTATTTTTTTTAAAAAAATATCGAAAACTATATATTATAATGATTATTTTTTTAAAAAGTTGAAAAAACAAAAAACTTTGTAATAAAACCCTGTTTTAAAACATAAAAAATTAAAAAGGAATGTAATAAAAGAATATTTTACCAAAATACCTCATTTTTCTTGTAAATATCTAGTAAAAATTTCTGAAATATTGTTGGTGAAATTTACTGGAAAATGGTTTCAAGTGTGTCAAAGACTAAATATGATGTTTTCATTGAAATGTTTATTTTCAAAAGATCCAAATAATAACATTGAATCAATTAGTTAAATTTAACAGTCAAATTCTTTTTTATCAAGTAGGCTTAATGTTTCTATTGTGATTAATTCTCAAATATTGTAAGCTTGAACTATCTATAGGAGTAATTTGTCGATTTTGATGTGTTTTTTTAAAAAATTATCATGTAATACCACATACTTCAGTTCTAATTCGTTTTGAACAATTTCATGGGAGACAAAGAATAAAAAAGTTACATTGATTTAGTTTTTAGAATTGAAGTTGCTATCAAAAATGGTTTGTTCTTGTTTAAAAAAATTATTACGTAATACCACATACTTCAGTTCTAATTCGTTTTTAGAATTGAAGTCGCCATCGAAAATGGTTTGTTCTTGAATGGGTAAATCCATAGCCTCCTCCTCATCATGACAAAAGCTTTCTGATGATTGCGTTTTGAAAAACAAATTACATTGTTTTAGTTTTCCGAATTGAAATTGCTATCGAAAATGGTTTGTTCTTAAACGGGAAAATCCATAGCCTTCTCATCATCATGTCTAAGTTTTCTACCCCAATATCTCCAACCTCTCAGAGATAGGGATTGTTCTGTTTAAAAAAATAATGGAAATTGTATATATAAATGATTGTTTTTGAAAAAAATGGTAAATTTTTGAAAAAAATTCAAAAGGAAAATGCAGGATAAAACTCTCACTTAAGAAACTAATTTTGTATGATAGGTTGCTCACCTAATAATAAGAAAATAATGAATAATTTATATTTAAGCAATTATTGAAAGAATTAATGAAAATTGAATAGAATAAAGGAAATATTTTACCAAATAGTCTGTTTTTTTTGTAAAGATATACAAACAGATAAAATTTAACCATTTAAAGGATGATTTCTTTTTTGCAAAAAAAATAATGAAGATTTAATGAAATGAAAGAATATTTTACCAAATACCTTGTTTTTTTGTAAATTTGTACAATTAGAATAAGAAAATAGTGAATAATGTATATTTAAGCAATTATTGAAAAAATTAATGAAAATTGAATAGAATAAAGGAAATATTTTACCAAATACCCTGTTTTTTTGTAAAGATATACAAACAGATAAAATTTAACCATTTAAAGGTTGATTTCTTTTTTGCAAAAAAATAATGAACATTTAATGAAATGAAAGAATATTTTACCAAATACCCTGTTTTTTTTGTAAATTTGTACAATTAGATGAAATTTAACCATTTAGAGGATGATTTGTTTTTGTAAAAAATTAATGAAAATTGAATAAATCGAAAAAATATTTCACCAAATACCTCTTTTTTGTAGATGTAAACAAATAGATGAATATCTAACTTTATCCATTTTTTTTCCATTTGGGATCATGTTTTGAAGGTTTTCAAGATAGTTTTTAGTAAAAGCTTATGCATTGATTGTCATTACAAGTTGTAGTGTTTGGCATTATTTAATATTTACTGACTCTAGCTATATTATATGAAATTTTCCCTACTTATTGCACAATAAATGTATATATTCACATATTGTTTCATTTTTAATTACTGTATTTATTCAATGTAGATATAATGAGTCGAATTACAAAAAAATATCAAAACTTAAATGCCATACATTCAAAATCTAGATGCTCTATGAGTTAAAGTTATGTATATAATTATGTACAAGATTATCAAAACTTGAATGCCATACATTCAAAATTTATAAGTTCAAATTAAGTAAAAAAATAATCAAAACTCAAATGCCACTTAAATGCCATTCAAATGCCACTCAAATACCCCTCAAGTAAAATACAATTTAAACTCGGCGAATTCATCCAACGTCGTAACCCATTGCCTAAACTCCAAGATCAAATCCACAAAAAAACACTTGGTAGGGAGATCTGCTCATATATTACTACTTATGCTCGAGAATAATGCCCTACCGAAAAATGTATTTTAACAATAAGAGAAAAAAATAGGTTTGATGTAGAAGATAAACATGTTTTGTATTGGTTTCAGAAATTTAGTTTGGCGCTGCAAATCTTGTAATTTCATGTAAAAACACAAATTATACATAATTTGCCAAGGTAACAGTCCCAGTATAAGCCACAGGCCTACTGCAGAAAATTTGGTGAATTTTAGACCATTTTTTGGAATTTTATGTTGTATTTTGTTGTTGGTGTTTGGAAGGTAAGTCATGATTTGACAGACTTTTCTTCACATGCTGGCTCAAAAATAATTTGGGCAGCACCCCACCAAGAAAATGCCAAAAAGTAAACCCTCTGGGCTGTCGATACTGACCTTTTTTATTCCAATCAGATGACTACATGAGAAGCATCAACCTCGTGTTTCCACAGTTTATGCTTGCAAAAGGCGCGTCACGCAAAATTTCTTCACATCACCCAAGTCTCCTAAACTAACAAATCTTAACCCACAGGGGTGACGAAAAGTCCTCATCTCAGCTTTGAAACTACGGGTACTCGTAATAACCCGTATCAGTGTTGTGAGGATCCACAACACATTACTGCCGAACAAAATAGAGACGATGCGCCCGGTAATAATTAACCGCTTTTCAACTGTTTGGCGAGAGCGCTCGATCAGTACATAAAGGCTGCATCACTTTTACTTTTTTTCGGCAAACTGTCGAAGCCCCTCCTGTGTATTCTCAGAAATTTTTTCGCGGGCTGTTACGAGTTACCCACAATGTTAAAGTTGAGATGAGTACCCTTTGTCGCCCCCGTGAACTAAGACTTGCTAGTTTAGGAGACTTGGGTGATGTGAAGAAATTTTGCATGGCGCGCCTTTTGCAAGCACAAAATTTGGAAACACTAGGTTGATGCTTCTCATGTAGTCATCTGATTGGAATAAAAAAGGTCAGTATCGACAGCCCAGAGAGTTTACTTTTTGGCATTTTCTTGGTGGGGTGCTGCCCAAATTATTTTTGAGCCAGCAGGCCAGCACGCGAAGGCAAGTCTGTCAAATCATGTCTTACTTTCCAAACACCAACAACAAAACACAACATAAAATTCCAAAAAATGGTCAAAGATTCACCAAATTTTCTGCAGTAGGCCTGAGATATAAGCTTTGTTTTATTTGATTACGGCATCCTCTTCAATCTTGCGCTGCCCATTATCTAGTACAGAAGAATCTCTTCCTAAGGAGTTTGAACCGGAATGTGCTCACAAATTTTCATAAATATTGTGAGGGACGCCAGTACTTGCGAACGCTTATTATTATTTACTCCTACTTAGTCTGAGCCCTTGACTCAATATTATCTCACCCTTTGTTCTCTTTGTCTACGCAACTGTCTGAGACATGAACTCACTGTCTAATTACGATCTCAATATGTACTCACTTATGTTTGTCTATGCTTGTCTCAGTTCTATTGCTACGGTGTCTATCTAGAGCAGTTCTATGATGTACCCAAATAATAATTATTTACTATTTTCTGTTACACGTTTTCCACGAAATAATTATAAAAATGCATTTTGGTACTACTGTAAGGGCAAGGCGTGGCTTGCACCAATATTTTCACTAGGTGTGGTTAAGTAACTTGTACCCGCCTTCCCTGTATAAATATCTGTGTTGAGATAATAAAAATCAGAGTTAGCCTGACTCTCAGAAGAACTTCTCTCTCTCGAAGCAAGCACTACTAGGAGCAACAAAACTACCAGCGCTGGACAAGTCGACTATTAGCAAGCACGACGCTAAGGTGGAAAGTGAGAACGGTACGCCCTATCACTGTGTATACCCTTGCCTGAGGCAAGGATTACAACACAAGGCCTAGTGCACTAATAGTTCGGCACATCAAATTCGGATTCGGGGAATCCAACAAGCTAGTCAAACAATAATTGCAGGAAGCTATTGTCGATCTCGGCTGAGCCCAGATTCGGCTACAAACTTCAGCATAATTATTGCCAGAGCACAGTTCGGAACAAACTATAAACTAGACAAGTAATTCCTGAGGAATTAATGTCAGAGCACAGTTCGAAACAAACTATAAACTAGACAATAATTTACAATTATTGTCGGACCTTGTAAGGGTTCGGACGCAGCCAATAATTACCAGAGAATTATTGCACTCACTCTACACCAGATTCGGCCGCAACCGAAACTGCACCAGCCAATGTACGCACTGTAAACAATAATAGCACATTATTGAGCGCTGACTTAGGGTCGAGCAGAGCATATCGGGAGAGTGTACAGGTGGCTACCACCCAGACACGAAATCCTGTACAATATTGCAATGGAATTTTTCCTAGTGTGGCCAGTCATCGTTCAGTGCATCTGCTTGTTTTGATCGATAAGCAATGCGCGTGTGAGCAAGTTGTGAGCAAGCAATGGATTGTGGGATGTGCTAGCTGAGTAAGCACAGGCTTTCCTAACTGATAGCACTGAGTACGAAGCAAATGAGCCAGACCTAAGTGCAGAAATCAAAGTGTGGCCAACTCCCCTTATCACGTGACCCTCTGGAGCCAAATGCTTGAGTGATTACACTATAACTTATAGAGAAAAGGCTCTATTTCAACAGCTAATAACTCTGCAAATTGACAAGGTACAGCTTAAAACAACCTCTCATCTGAAAGCTCAGGATGTCTCCTAGCCCACTGGGAATTTTAAACAAAAACATTTCAATGTAAGTCAAGTAATAAGGGCCGAAATATAGTGCTTATATTAGCACTTGTATTATCAAAAAACTATTTTTCTTATACCATTCAACTTTCATATCAAATTTTAAATAAATAAATAACAACTTTAGATATAAGTAATAGCCATAATTTATTCATAGAATTATAATCTCGAAGTAGTTTAAATAATAATAACATTAAATATTCCAAGAAAAATAATAATTTTTTACGGTACCGATGAAATCAATTATTTTTTTTCGAAATGAGCATACTACTTTTTCACATTGTTTATAGTTCACTTTGGAGTAGTCTACAACGAGTTTTTGTTATTCAGTCAGATATTGATGAATAATAATAAATACTAGTTAAAATCAATAACAAACATTGCACTAGTTTTATTATTTCGTTTTTTTGCCGCAAAACCAACTGGCACTGGTTGTCTCTCATATGGATGGTAAATAACGCGACTGTGCGCCCTGCATACCATTACAAAAGGTCACGTAAAGTCACTGGGATGAAAGCGAACGTTTTTTTTCATTATAGGGCACATAATCATTAGTAAACGTATCGGCAAACTTATCAATATACGGTACCGCTAAATATAGAGTTCTTCATCCGAAGGGGAGATGACTCCTGGCTCCAGTGAAGGCTCCAGTGACGGTTAAAGGTTTTAAACAAAATTTTACTCCAAAACTTCACTGAATAAAATAATTTTTTTGCTAGATTGAAACAAAACATGTTCACAGAGGTATTACTGCAAAAAGAAATTCATTTTACGCCAAAAATATTGAATAAATGAGTAAAAACTGTTTCAGCCAATGATGACTTATATGACCATTTGTGAAATTTGGCTCCAGTGGAGTTGTCCTTATATAAAATAGCGCTGGAAACGGCTGACCACACTTTGATTTCTGCACTTAGAGCCAGACCCCTTACTCATAGTCAAGATCAATAGTCTAGAATGGATACACGCTACAGATTACTATGATGAACAATGGTTTATTGTTATCATTTTGAATATTGGCAGCTAGCCAGTTAATAATCTGCCAGTTTACCTCATGTGATTTTTTATACTTAGCCAGCTTGTTGTGATTCATCTTTTTCTGCGGTGCCAGTTTATTATTATCCAATCATGTGTCATGCTTTTCAACTGCTATGATTTCTTATAAATACTGAGGCAACTCGTTCAGTAGGGGAGTTGTTAGTTTAGTCTTGCCTGAGATAATATCTAGTTTTGCCCAGATAAGTGTGAGCGGTTGCTTGTCCCGACTTAGTACTGCCTAAGTGTTCAATTCCCTGTACGCTTGTGAGGACTGTTTATCCAGCAAGCTTTGTGTTATAACTAATAAATCATAATTGATCATTAAAATTTCAAAAAATACTAAAACATTCGTCTTTAAGCAGCTAACATGTGGCTGTACATCCTCCTTCCTCACTGACCGAACATCCCAAGCATATAATAAATAAAATCATTCAAGGTGACTCTCTGTGTGTAAAGAAGTCCTCCCACTAATGCTAAATCCTGCACTTTGATACCAAATAATAAGGCATGTGAAGTTGTGTTCTCCCAACCCAATAATCAGCATGGTGTGACAACTTCCAACAGTTGAGCTTCCCTCTCCAGTTGCTCCATCTTTGCTAAGTAATCTCTCTACGGTCGTAGTCTAGCAACCAGCTGAAATGTAATTACTCAACCCCTAAAACTTGGCTGTGTGTCTGACATAATATTACTCCTTGTTATTTTGAGGAACATTCTAGATGTACGTAGTTCAGACCTGCTACCTGCCAGTTGTAATTCAAATTAATATCTCATAGAAAGCCATTTAGCTGGATTTTTTTTTTTCAGTAGAGTAAAGAACTACAGTATATAAATTGTTGATGACAACAATGATGAGGGTTGTAAGTAAACTAAGCAAATCCGGAATTTATCAATCAGTTTAATAAAATTGCTATAAATATCACCACGCTTAGCATCAGTTCAGATTTAACAAATAATGGCGTAGGCAGCCTCGGCGATAAAGGCTATCCATGATTTGCAAACAGGAACAGGATCTTAGGAGTTGTCTACCCAACAGGCAATAAACTGCATTATATACCAGGTGTGTTGGCAACTGTTTTCTGTGAAGAACTGAACCATTCTTGGTACAGTCTACTTCATGTTCTTGCCACGAACTCTATCTCTGAGTATCACTGAATTCACTGACATCTACACCAACACAACACTTGTGGATTATTCCGCTGGACATAGGTAGTAAAAATGCAAAAATTCCTCAAAGTTTTGAGTTCCAGTCTGACATTTGCAAAACAGCTTGTGGAGTTTTCTTTCCATGATTGAATTGCAGTGTTAATAATATTTCAGGCTTTCCAGTGACATTATCAGTTCATCGTATTTAATGTTCTTGTATGAGAAGCTCACAAACAGTTGGAAGTAATGAACTTTTTATTTATTTAAAATCATGAGATTATATTTATATTATTGTTTTATTTACCACAAATGTTGACTATTATGACATCTTCTAAAAACGAAACTTTTTTGCGAAAATAATCTGGTTTCATTGTTCCAGAGAATTCACGGATATTTACTGTTAACTATCATCTACAAAACACGGTGTCTACTGAGTATTATGTAACAGAATACACAAGGCACATAAATACATCAGACTTAGGGTAACACTTACTTGTACATGTATTTATTTAATGGGAAAAATAAAAAGCAGAGCAAGCATTATAACATAAAGAATCAGCTACTAACAACATATGTCTCTGGGAAATTGGAAACTTCCAACCTAGTTGTCTCCATGAACCTATACCAGCAAATACATCTCACAAGTTTGCAGTCAATAGTAATAATAAATAATACAAGATTTGTACTTGGTAAGTTCTAATGGGCGGTGATTAGACTATTACGTGATGAGTCAGTTATTGCTTAGTACTAGAAATTGTTAGCAACAACCGAGCCAAAAGCAGTCTTGTCCTTATTCTGTACTGATTTAGCTGTGTGGTTTTGTAGGCGTTTACTGGCTGGAGCTATGATATTCCCAACTTCTCAGAAACTGATGAGTATGTTGTCACGAAGCAAAGCAATATAGCGTTAATAATCTATTGTCAGTTTTATCATGGCTTCATCACAGAGAGATGAGCTGAACACGGAAAATTTTACTTCCAATTTGGGCATAGTTGAGGATCCAGATAATTCTTCCATACGCATGGATTGTCAAAAGAATCTACATTTTCGTAGCACTTGCCATCTATTGGACACCAGCGGCATGTAGAAAATCCATTCCATGTTCCACGCGAAGTGCAGCGTATACAGCTATTCTGGTTCGAGCAACCAGCTTTGGTTGTCACAATGAATGCAGTAATCAGTAAACAAATTACGAGTTTATTCATGATGTTATTTGGAAGCTGCAGCGTAATATGTAGCCCTGCTCAATTTGTAGTTCTACTGTAACTTCTCTATTTATATGAAAGAGGAAATACAAGCCGGCCAATCAAAACTGAGTAGCTGATGATTCAAACAAAATCACTGAGATCGAGGGAATTATTTAATAGATTGATAAACCAGTTGGTATAAATCTAAGGCTAATATTTTGAGCATGTTTAGCTTTTTCAACCCACCAACCCACAACCCCACTAGCAACATATTTTTTCACTGCTCTACACCCTCTATCTTGTATTGTTTGCAGCTTAATATTCTCAAGCAATGACTACTACCTTGTAAGCGTTTCAGAAAAATATCATAAACACAAGAACTATTTCCATTTCTTTCCTCGTTGATACGAATTCCACACATCGTGTGACAGGTTCAAACATCAAAAACTCGTACCTGCATAATCAAAAGTGCAAAGAAAACGAAATGTAACATGTTTAAGTTTGATGATTATAAACAGTCATAATTTACAGTTAAATTTCATTCTTGTGAAAGTTGCTCACTGGCAAGATGTGAAAAATCATAAATTTAACTGGTATTATTTGTTAGGTTTGCATATATTAGGCTAATAGCAGTGAATACTATATGTGAGCTGCTGAAGGGCGATGAGAAAATATAAGGATCAACTGAAAGGAAATTAGCCGCAATCTAGGATACAATATCGTTTAATTAGCGCTACAGTTCTTAAGCATTAGCAAAGATCTGCTTGCATTCCATGAGGAGACCTTTTGAGGCCCAACAAGTTGTATTTATCAATATTCATAATGATGTTTCAGTTTTTGGTACTTGGTTTTTTGTAGTAAATATTTGGAATAGACAATTTCAGTTACAAACAAGAGCTCAGCAAAAAATTAGGCCAACAATTACCACAATTCTTAAATTATACTATTTCAATATTTTAGAATTATTATGAAAACAACACTTTCAACCCAATACATATTTTAATAATTAATGAAACAATTCTACTGTTGTTATTAAGTACAGTGAAACTTGCATAATTCAACATTTTATAACTCAATAGTTTGGTTAATTCAATGTAACAATCAAGGTACCAGTTATTAGCCATTGAAAGCGGCTTTGCACAATTCAATATAACCATTCGTATTTCGATATTTAACTGTGCAGTTTTCCAAACTAACATACGCTGATGACTGATCTGGTTACAAGTGTTTTGGGTGATGGGTTGTTCGAAAGTCAAAGTCTTTTTTCTTGCGCTTATATAGAAGCACACATGTTATGATAAAAACTCTTGAGTAAGTAAATCATTAGGTTTTCAAACCTTCCAGGGCTAAACCAAACATGTTAATGAACCAAAGCCTGACACACTGCTGTAATCCATGATGTGTTTGTAAATAAAATAAAATGAAAAAAACAAAAAAATAAATGCATCTACACAATTTCAATTTTCTGCTGTTTTGGGTGCAAAAAAGAAGTGTCAACTTATAACTCTTATTAATGGGGTTGCGACATTAAGAGTTATCTCTCTTTGAACTTTCTACATCCAATCGGAAGTTACCATCGTTCATAGTATAAAATATAGTTACTTCATGCAAAGTATTTGTTAAAAATGAATTATGAGTTATCATGTTGGCTGATAATGCCTTAATGTTATTTAAGAGCTGGAAAGCTTTCAACTATTCTTTTTTCTACCATTTCATAATAAACATCACTGACTTGGTTTGATCACACCAGCTTAACGGGATTGGGTAACTACGTTAAAAAAAACCAAGTATGTCTACAAACAGTACAATAAAACGCTATTAGTACTTGATGGGAGCATTGAAGAGGCAGAAGCCCAAAGACAGTAAATGAGAAGGGTAGTCTAGCAGCTAAAAGCTTTCAAAGTAAAATGTTTACGCATCATTGCCTGATGAGCAAACTGTCTTGTTTTGACATTACACAGATCCCATTGCTGATAATACATGACTTCAGAGTATTTGTTTCATAAAACTGAGTCTATGTCATTTGTTTTTGTTTGAGAATTAGGCAAGACAAAAACAACTGGTTATATATTCTGAATGTTGTTGCACAAACCTTTTTTAGCAAAGGTTGCCTCTTGATATGACTATTGAAAATACAATCAAATGTTTGCAAACGATTTGTTGGTTTTTGGAACACAAAGACTATTTAATAATAAAAAATTATTCTTTTCGTTTGATCTCAAACCTGCTTTTAGGACCTTTTATTTTGTGAAACTGAGTTTTGAGTAACAACTACACAAGGTGTAGTTGGTTGGAAAATGTGTTCAGCTTGTGTGTAGCAATGTGTAGGTGGTATGCAGGTGCTGTGCAAGTTGTGTGTAGGTAATGTGCAGGTGGTATGCAGGTGGTATAGAAGAAGCAGTTAGATTATTTCCGTTGAACGCAAAATGCTCAATAATAGCTTTCGTGTAACACCATTTGGATTGGTATTAGTGTAGAAATTCTGCTGATTGCTACATATCGAAAAGAAATGGTAATCTTTGTTCATGTCTGCGAGAGACACGAGAATCAAAGATATGCTGACATGTCTGTGGCTGTCAGATCAAGGAAGTTAACTAATCAATCAGCACATTTTTGTTGAAATCAATGATGATAACTAAAATTATTAGTTTTTTGAGCTCTGTGAATTATTAGTAGTATGCCACCATACCCCTTCCATCTACTCTGCCCTTCCTTCTACTCTGCCCATATCTTCTTCCCTTACACCACTAGCGTAGTGCCCTCTTAAATATAGCCTGGACATATCTATTGTATTATACACACCTGATGCTGGCCCAATCTAATTCCTATACCATCCCAGTACGCAAACCCAAGGTACATTTTATATGTTTTAACATGGAGGCACTTGTGGTCTAGTGGTTAAAGTAGTTCAATTCCCAGCACAGTTATCTGTAAGCGAGATATTCCGCTTCCTGTACGCTATGATACCTTACCTGGAACATTAACCGATTATGAGCCTGCCACATCGTCTAAGTTTTCAAACCTATTATTGAAGTTGATGATCATTGCGACAGGATGCAAGATAGATATTGGACCAGTAACGTAACCTAATTACCCTACCATATAGTTAGCAGAAGCCCTTGGATTAGGAGGTATAGAACCCGTCTAGTGGTTGCAGAGATGTCAAGCAGAGGAATTTGCTCTACCATATTTGGGCATCCAACTTTTGTTTACCTCTGATTGGCTACTGCACTATTTGAGAAGGCTGGATCAGGTGCAAATTGTGTAACTGGTTTAATTTTTGTTGTCTTGTGTTTTATCATTTGTAAATAATACGTATTGTTTTGTATGAGTTGCTCATGTCTAAGAAGAGGATGACTGTTTGTTTCCTTTCTTATCGAACAAAACTGCATTACTGTATGCGGGTTAGAAGTCTCTTGGATTTTGTATAGTCATGTTATTATATCACTAAATATAACGTGATTGATAATTTATTTATTTGATATCATAGTGTAGTGTGTCTGAGGTGAGGGCTTCACCATAGCTGGGAATGCGTGTGTTCATAGTAGACCAAGAAAGGAAGTGGTCACCCTGGCAGCGTGACAGAATGGACTTTGTGGCAACGTGAAGGAGTGGACTTTGTGAGCGTGAGAAGGAATGCACTGTGTGAGTGTGATGGTGTGGACTCTGTGGAGGTGTGGTGGGGTAGATGCCATGGGAGGGTAGAGAGATGAGCAGAAGTAGTGTTTCTTGGTTGGTATTCTGTTGTGTGCGTTGTAGGTGACAAAAACTGTTACAAGACACCAAAAACATATTTCAATGTAGCTTGAATATTGCAAAAGCCATTTTAATTTGAAAGTTTGAAAATTATCTTTAAATAACATGTTGGTGCACCAAGACTTTTCAGATGTGCAATTAAAAATTTAAAACAACGTTTTATGTATTACAACTTGAGCTCACAACTAAAGTTGTTTTTTTGTTCATGTAGATGATATGATCACTGCTATGATAATAATAAAATTGCTGATCTTTGAAAGTTTGCTGATAGTTGAACTCCTGACCGCCAAAGCATTGTTGTTGATATTGTTGACAGCAGCTGCAAGTGTCAGAATGTCTAAACTTTCTTGCCTAGCTAAAAAGTCACACGGTTTCCCTCATTGCATTAAAAATTAATGTACTGTTAGCCAAATGAACTTTGGTTGTTTTCACATAGCAAGTTATTCTGCTACCCTGAATTCATGCTCATGCTCTAAAATAATACTGCACTGAACCATGTGTTTTACCGATATGAGAAAAAAAGGTTTGATGTAGAAGATAACAAAGTTTTTGTGTTGGTTTCAAGAATGTATTTTGTAACTGCCAATTTGTTCATGTTATGTAAACGCATGATTTATACATAAATTTACCAAGGTAACAAATGAGCTCAAATTGAGCTAAAAGAGCTTTCTAAACAATAAAAAATGTGTTTTCAAACTTTTCGTCTAGATACCCTCAAATTGTCAATTAGTTGCAAATGAGCTCAAAATGAGCTGAAAGCGCTTTCTAAGCACTAAAAAAGGTATTATGAAACTTTTCGTCTTGATTCACTCAAATGATCAATTAGCTTCAAATCAACTCAAATTGAGCTAAAAGAGCTTTCTGAGTAATAGAAAAGGTATTATGAAACTTTTTTGTCTAGATTCACCCAAATGGTCAATTAGCTTCAAGTGAGCTCAAATTGAGCTAAGAGAGTTTTCTAAGCAATAAAGCACAAAGCAAGTTTTATTTTGTTTGAAAAATTCACTGCCTCATATCGTAACATTAATTCATTAACATTAATAACATCGTCCATTAATTAGCGCAGAAAAAGCCTCTCTTCCTAAGAAGTGTTCTGAGGGAATCTCACTATTTGTAATAAAGATAAGCAAAGAGGTCGATGCATTACCTGCTGATAATTAGGTAAGCAAAGGTTGAATAGGTATATATTCTCTCGTCACTTGGCCTATGCTACCCTGTAATAAATAATGTTTGCCAGCAGCTTCTGTTGCTTGACTTACTTGACTAACTCTACATTTTTATTTAAATATGTAACATTTAATTTAAAGCATAACTCCTAAAACTTAGAAAAGGCTGCTGTATTTGTTAAAACTGAGGGTGATCAACACAGAGGCGTATTGAGTACCCCCGACCCCCCGAACAGTCGGGGGTACAACTCCCAACCCCCTAACGTTAGGGGGTCAAATTTGTCGGGTATTGTTTTGGTTTGCGGGGATTGATTTTTCTTCTGATGCTTGTTGGGAGTTATCTTAGCATTACAACATGAAACATAGACCTAGCCCAACTACATGCTTTTACTTTTTTGTGGATTGACATTGACCCACCCTTGTGATAAAACAATAAAGTTATCAAAAAACTAACAAGGCACATCATTGGCTCATGAACATATGGTTGACCAATCAAATAAATGGATATTCGTGCTTCTGGATAAAAGCTCTACCATAAAGAAATATTTCTTTACATTACACGCAAATAAAGTTGCTATGCAACAACTAACAACTGTCTGTATGTGGCTTGGTGGTTAAAGTTATTATTACTACTGTAACTATTATTATAATTAATAATGATTGGATTTTCCCCCACTTCACCACTACTATTATTTATGATCATTATTAGATAGTTAAACTTAGTTAGTAGGTAGTAGTTGTTGTTGTTATTAAATTAATTAATTATTATTATTATTATTTATAACAATTGTTATAAATAACAGTTAATAATAATTTGAAGCAGTCAAATTATATTATTATTTATTATTATTATTATAAAACTAAAAAAATGATAAATAAAACATATTAATTAATAATAATAATAACAATAAATAATCAAAATAATAAAACACATAAATAATAAAATAATAGTAGTAATTATTATTATTATCATCATTAATAAACTAAAAACAATAGAAAACGAATAATGATTAGCTAATAAGTAATAATAATATAGTATGACATTAATAAAACTCTACCCCCTAACATTCATGGTGAACCCCCTAACAGACAACCCCCTAACAAATTCCTCCAACCCCCTAACAAAAAATTTTCCGCGCTTCGCGCGGTTTTATCTAATTTGTTAGGGGGTTGGATTTTTAACTCAAAACGCCCCTGGATCAACATGTCCATGAATATTGCTAATGGGATCCCTGCAGAGTAGTTTCACTTTAGCGATGCAACCGGAAGTAGCTTAGTTGATTGTTGAACTTATCATTAGAAATCACTACTTTCCTGACTATTATTCTGATGTAAGGAAATATGACCAAATAATATGACAAAATGATGTTGTTGAGAAAGCTCAAAGAATCAATAAAGCGTTTGGAAATTATTTTTTGAAAGAAATTTGATTTGTTCAGTTAAAAAAAAAGTATCTTGTTCACGGGTAGAACTCTATTTTCGTACTTCCGGGTTAATCGAGCTAGCCAACGTAAACTAATGAAAGTGCACCCTTAACGATTACTGTGGTTTGCTTTCACAGTGCCGTTGTATTTTTACAATTTATGTTGTTGCCGCATCGTCGATATTATATACCCCTAACTTATCAGCCGCCATGAATAAAAAATGCTTCTTTAGTAATTGTTAAAATGAAGTCACTTTCGTTTTAATAATATTGTTGGTGGAAAGCAGGCTTCCGGTTTTTTTAATAATAGGTTTGCACAAAAATCTGCTGGGACCCTATTGTGTACAGTAGAAACTCAATTTTCAAACTATTTAAGAGGTGTACAATTCCTATTTGTGGGTATGGCACAGTGGAGATTGGCTATACAAACTGGAAGCCATTATGAGATATGAAAGATCCACACTGTGGCAGTGGAACTTGCACAATTGATTTGATGTTAAATATGATATCTGAGAATGTGCAAGGTAACCCAAATTGAAAGGATTTTGCCACATGTCTTTTACTGATACAATTAACTGTGCTGAGGTATTGTTTGCAAACCAGGCTTTCCATCCTCCAACACTTGAGAACATCTGGCTTCAACTCGGGATCCTTTCAGCTAACCAACACACTAACTAGCAGTGGTCTGGGTTTGTCCTAAGATTTGTGGCTCCTAGCTGTCACAGAACTCTACTGTCATTTGGGTCAACTCGGAACCACCTCACAACAGCTACACTGACTATCATATTCTCCAGCTAGTTACTATCAGACAGTACAAGGTTGTATGACTTCTATAACAAAGGCCTGCAGGATATACAGACACTAATAAGATAGCTACCTATTCAGATACAGTATAAATATAAAACAATCAAACACTATCTAAATAAATATTTTGAAACATAAATAGTACTTTCTGCGTAGGTCAAATGAAAATCTTAGCTTTTTTTAGTTGTAACATGAGGCAGCTAAATAGAATACATTTAATAGTTTCCTAATAGCTTCCTATTAAATATAATTTTTGCATCCTCTCATCATCAACTGTTAAAAAAAATGTTTTACTCGATCCGTTTTTGTTTAAAGAGAGCTAACACTGTAAAAACCGAGGATCATGGCAAATTTCATAAAACTGTAATTTTAAAAAGAATCAAATGCTCTTTAGTAAATCGCAGAAAATTTTTTGATTCTGTGTTTTAGTTTTAAAATAAATTAAAAGCTGTTTTAGCTATTAAAACTAAATTTGCATCAGTTACAGTTTATTTTGTCTTTGAAACATCTCTGGGGTCAAAGTACCATTATGATATATTCAAATTCACTAGATTAAGTTATATGAGAACTGCTTTCACCTGGTAAAGGTTTTTCAAAACAGAAATGCCAATACACTCACTCCAAAGTACCTACTACAAAAATAATTTTACAGTTCTTTTAAAATGATTGTGTGTAACTTTCATTACAGGAATGCGCTTTCCACACAAGTCTGTTTTTTGTAGCTGTAGCCAGAGCCTGGCCACACAAGCTTGACTGGCAACTGGAATGAAGTACGCAGTGTTCCATCGAGCAAAGAAGAGCAGTATTACTATATAGTAATTTTCACTTGGCTTCCCGTTTCTAATTATTTTTATCACCTACATTTGTATTAAAACTTGTTATTTATTGCTAAATCTATTATTATTGCTCAAATCATTAGCAAATATTGGGCTTATGATTCATCCTCACTCATAAACTCTGTGTTTTCTAATTATTTACTAATCATTCTTTCTTCATCAAAGTTGATAATCATTTTGAAAATTATCTGCCTGCGGTAATTTTAGATTAACACCAATGATCACATAATTGTTATAATATATACTACCATAGAACTATTATGTATGATCTTTTAAGCATGGCTTAGAATCAATATAACCTTGACCCAAGCAATTTCATCATAGGGAATTGCTGTACTTTAAGAAATCAACCAACCACAGCCACGGATGGACAGGATGAGAAACCGAACATGTTCGCTTTGCTTCATCTTGCACTGGATGCATCATCTTGCACTGGATGCATCATCCTGCGTAATGGAACGATGGATGCAGGTGATATTCTGACTCCTGTGGCAGGCCCATAACAACGGCTTTTGGAAGAATTGTTTTTTGTATCCAAAAATAATTTTACACAAATTTTAAGTTGTTCTCTTTTGTAGAGATAATCACTTGCTTTAGTATTTCACAGTTAGAACTATTAAAGAACAAAGTTTTTTGTATTTGCAATGCTATTGCAGAACAACCACAACACAATATGGCTGCCAAGTCACATGATTAAACTACCGCTCTGTCTTAAGATCAGCATTACTGGTATGATTTATGATGGCAAAATAGCCATTAGCATTCATGAATATCCATTTTGTAAGATTCCGCTTCAGTTCTACAGTAAACGAATTGATAATTTTAAATTGCAAAAGTAGAAAAAAACATTTTGCTTTTCCAGTTGTGTCCAGCATAATGCAGTAATAGAACTCACTTTCTGTTGCCGATGTGTTAGTTTTTATTTCTATTTAGTTTGTTTGTTTTCAAATGTAAGTGAGATCTGCTCCTACATCACTACTGAAGTGCATTCTTTGGTAAATAATTTGTTGATAAAATTACTTTTAGCTGAAACTAACTCGACATCAATATTATATTTTGATCAATTTTACCGCATAATTTTTGGGTCCAAATAAGTACATGATTGGGCTTTGTAAATGGTTCTTAAAAATGGCAATCTTTAAGGTTGGTAAATGGAAGTTTGCAATGTGTAACACTGAAACTCCACCCAGTTTGAAGTTGATCTCTGCTTGGGTGATTTTCTTATGCTTTGGGAATGCATGTGACTAATTGTGAATGCACTTAAAGTTTGAGGTTTTTTCAGGAGTTGTGCTCTTCTTGCTCTGAATAACAAGTGGAAAGACAACTTGCAACATTTCATAAAGTAATGACTGGGGTTTCTCAATTTATATAATTTTTGGTATAGCCTTAGCCCCTACAATTGAATCATTTATTGTATAATTGAAAGTTTTGTATGTGATGTTGCTTTTGTCCAGTAAAACTAGAAGGTTAGCATTTAATTTTTCATACAAAAAATGTTGCAGCATATTTAAAAACAGTTGCTCTAGCTCAAGAACTTGCTTCATTTTTAACTTTTGTTTCAAACCAGGTCACCAAAGTTCCCATACCAAGAATTAAATAAAATGATCAGCTAATAGGTTAAAACTCAATTTTATTAAAATTTTCACGGATGTATCATATGCCAGATAATATATTCTGCTAGCAAAACTGTCGATTTACAACTATATTCATCGATAAACTTCAAAAGTTACCTCCTATGAATGGTAAAGGGTAAATGCTAAGTAAACATAAAAACAAAGTCTGCATTTTTAAACTCCAAAATAATTGGGACAATAGAAATATTTATTTCAAAAGACTTTAATAATGTTGCAGTTTACAAACTATATAGTGCCTGCATTATCTAATGAGTTTGCTTTCAATTTCAGTCCAACAAACTGGTAGGGAAGTCATTTAAAAACAAAATATTCCGTAAACAGAACAAAACTAATAACTAACTATCCAATCCAGTTTTAATCATAGTCGTTTTGGTATAGATGAGCAGAAGTCTGTCACATACAGTCAAGGTTTTCCACACTTGTTGAAAAATAATAAAGTTGTGTTACCAAGCAGCGCTGTCATCATTAGCCATTGATTCAAAAGTTACTTTCTCTCAGGAGAGAGGATCCAAGCTCGAGAGAATTTATAACCAAACCAGGTTTCAGAGTCCACTGAAGTTGGTTTTGGGCAGTACTTTGGATCTTTGATGTTTTCATCTGGAGTGCAGGGATTTGTAGTAATAGCTCCAAATGTATGACACTTGTTGTCTTTTGGGCACCAACGGCAGCGGGCCCAAGGATTCCATGTGTAGGAGTCGGTACAGTTGGCGCAAGCTTTCATGTTTATGCAGTCCGTAGTTAAGGCAGCACAAACTGAAATCACAGTGAGACAAATCAAAAGTACTTTCATGGTATTGAGTAATTTCTTCCACTGTTTCTGTACTACCAACTGGTTGATACTGAACAAATAATGCTAGCAATGAGTTTATATAGGAGTGGGATATCATACTAACCAATCAGAACAGAGTATTGATGAGTTTAAATTACCTGCAGATTTGATTGGACAACATCCTCTATACCATACCAAAGTGGACAGAGTTGTATTATAAATAACAGTGATTACCCTTTGATCTCTTTTATAAATAACCACTGCCATTTCCACCATACATCATATCCTGTTTTGATACAAACTCGAAGGCTTAAAAACTAGTTTTTTTCTTGAGTTCATCGCATTGGGTTCTGGGATAAACATTATTTCCACCATGTTATATTTGTTAAATGGCTGCCCATTCTCACTGAATCATTATGAGCTCAAAGTAAGCCAAAATCAAATACATCAAAATCAAGTTGCAAAGGATTTCAATCATTAAAATCTACAAAGATACGGTTACAGTTCATCACTTTATATCGATAACTTTCTAGTGTTCACTGTTTAGATGGGAAAAAAAATAATGCAATTGGGTAACGCATAAAATTTTTTTTAAAAATATAGATTTAGCCGTAAACAGAAATCTTAGTACTTTTGTTGAAAGGGAATAACATGTTATAAAATATATTGCAAAAGGTTTCTTTTGATTAATTTGACTTTTAATCGTGTTTAATTGTACTCGTGTTAATTTTGTTTCTATGTGCAACATTTATTGCAACATGCAGCTTGTTTCACATAAATTTGTCGTCAACTTTGGAGTTGTCTGTCTTACTACATGTCCAGTAACATGACACGAAATTGTAAAGTTGTTCTGCTACAATATTACTGTAATAGCTGATACATAAAGAATAAAACATCAATAAGCTATGTATATTTTGGGCATTTATAACATCGTAATTCAGAGTTTACATTTAATGCTCCAAGGCTGATCAATCTGTGAAGTGTTGCCTCATCGATACAACACCGACCTATCAGCTTCCTATAATTATAAAAGCTTACAATTAATAAATAAATAACTTAATCTTATAAGTTAATTATGTAGTTCTATATATTTTCATTTTATAATTTTAAGTATAATTTTCTAACTTTATAATATATAAATTTAATTTATTAGCTTATATAAAATAAATATTCTGTGATTGAATCGAGCACTGCTAATGCTGAAATCTATGCATGAGACAGATTTTCCTTCTTCGTTACTGTAAAACCTGGTGAGTTGCCTAAAGTGTAATCGATTGTTTTTTTTATTCATGATTAAAATTAATTTTGGCGTTATTCTCACAAATTATATTATCCGCGCTAATCTTATAATTAACTCGATTATTCAACAGCCTTACTTGAAATATATCTTTTGGCCAGTTTGCTAGCTTGAACCTTTTCAAATTTTAAACTTTTCTTGTGGTAAGACATTTGGGATAGACGATTGAGTTAGCTATAGTGTAATGGAAACCAATTAAAAACAATTTATTTTCACAATATAGGGCCGTTGAAGTTGCAACTGGATAGATCTTTATTTGTTTTAATGACATTATTCGAAAACTTTAAAGGTTCCAAATGATATTCTGCAATGAAAGACTACAATAATGCTTAAAGGAACTGAAAAACTCAATGAAATGGTTTCAATTAAAGTAGACAACATACAACTACATGCATTCCATAGTTTGATGAGCAATAGAAGCAAATACTTTTCACACATTACTATTGTTCCCGTGTAGCTTTGGGTGGCGGTGGGATGGTCAAGTTTAATACTATCAGCAAATGATTTAGCAGCCACTTCTGCTTACAGTTACAGCTGCTGTGAGCAGATGTTGACTGACCTGAGTGAGGATGGTTAGAACAGCTGACTGATACTGACAGCACTCTTGCATCCGTAGTTTCTCTGCTGAAAACAATTGCTATTTATATTTGCTTAACCAGCTGTTCTATATTGTCTGACATGTCAGCATTGTGCTGGGTGCCAAAAGCATCTTCAACACAGAACTTCCTCATTTTATGACTGTTTATATAACAGTAAAAATATTTGACTGCTGAGAGAGCCAAGTCTCATGGTTTCTAGCTGTCAATATTGTGTTACAAACATACATGTATGTTATGGTTTGATTATGTGTTGGCAGAGCTATTGCATGCATTACCCCCCCCCCCCTCCCCCCCTATTCCTCATAATATTTTAATGGCTGATTCTGCTTTAAGCCAATGTACATTTTGTATAAAATAATTATTGTCCAAGTGACAGCTTTTGACCTTGAAAAAACAAGTTTGCGCTGTAATGTAGGAACATTCAATGAAGTTTATTATGTTGATTAAAATTTAGATGACTGTAGTATTAAAAACACATTTGCCCTTTTTTTGTTGCCATTTTAAATTCTACAAAATTATGTTTATTGAAACTAATGTTATTTGGTTTTGTGTCTGCATGGAGAAAAGTATCCTTATTTTTTATCATTTTTTCTTTCTTTAGCAATTTTTGTCAACCAAACAAAATTTCCAGAGTTTTAGCAAAAGCCGATGGCTGTAGTATGTAATAATTATTTTAATGATTTTTCATACACTCAAAGTTAAATACAATGCAGCAATGTCAATAACAGTATTTACGGCGTGTTCATCCAACAAAGAACATAAAGTGACGGGTGCTCATAATTTAATACCTTGCGTATCGAACATAACATCAGTTTAGAATGTCATAATTGTTCAACAAATTCCTGTAGATTGCTGAACAAATCATAAAAAGGTGACTTCCAATTTGCAAAAAGTCATGGGAAAATTTAAAATTGCATCGTTATAAACTGAAATAGATTGTTAAACTGTCCTTTTCAATAATCGTAATTATTTTGCAATAGTTTTATAGATATTAAACCATTCTATGAAAATATACAAACTAGACTCGGTCGTCGTATTTTGTTTAGTGGCTAGTTTCATTCGCAACATAAGAACAAAATAAATAAATGCTCAGTGATTGTTCTTTTTATTTAGGGAGCGAACTTTTGTTAACCTCTGAGTTCTGAACAAAATGAGTATTTATTGATTAAATTTATTGCCGATTGGATTGTATTTTGTTTGGCAAACATAAGTAGTGAGCACTCTTAATGTAGCAGAATGCTGAATCCAAGCTGAGCGACTATATTTTGTGATGACCAGTATACTTTGAACAACATGAATTATACTTCCACAAACTAAAATAACAATATATAGCTTACTTTCTCATCAAGCTTTTGTTTGCCTCTTTATATTTAGCTAATGTTAATCAGTTCAATGCAATTAGTGACTCTAATCTTCAATGCATTCTAAACTACTATTTGAATATCCAATAAACTTTTTGTTACATCTCATTAGCAATGTAAAAAAACTAAGTCGCATTTTTCACTCTTTGGTGTAAACTAAGATGCAATGCAACATAGTCAATAGAGGTAATCATAAACTTATTTGAAAGCTTGACTAAAACATTTACTGATAATTTGTTTCGATTAAACCTGGAAAAAATAAACCGCGAATAGCAGTACAAGCAATTTAAAAAAAAGTTTTTTTGCCAAAATGACACTGGAAAATCTAGACTACTAATTACAATTGCATTCGATTTTAGTTTATCTTATACCTTTGTGATATTACATTTTCTCCTATGCTGTACCATTAGTGATGTTAGAAAGTTTCCTTTGTGTTTTATTATAAAACTAGTTAACTGTTTCCTCCAAAATCGATTTTTTAAACTCCAATTGTTTAAACCTCCTAACAAATATTATTAACGCTTCCAGACTATAACTACTGCTCCATATTGTTGGTTCGCTAGCTAAAACCAAGAAAACAAACTTATATGTTGGAATATTATCGCAAAATATCATCTTTGTTTGATAGTTTATGTAGGTTTTAGGTTATTGTTAGTAAGATGCTTTACTTAGGATGGTGCATTACAAACAGTGTTGGGTTCTGTCAGAAATTAAAACAATAAATATATTTATTCGCACACATTAGACAAGTTTGCAGAAATGGTAAAAAGTAAAGCATCAGACAAGTGCAATCACCTGCAGTCACCTGCAATCACTTGCAACTACCTGCAATCACTTGCAATCACCTGCAGTCACCTGCAATCACTCGCAATCACCTGCAGTCACCTGTATAAAAATTACTGATTGCCAAGTCACTATATCCTCTTTACGGGGAATGAGCATCTGAAATAGAAATCAACAAACTTTGCATGGCAGACATCATAAAATCAAATTGCATGGATAAATTTACAAAGAATTAAAATGGTTGAAATAAAACTTCCCACACTTGTATATATTTTTGTTGATCCAATTTAAAATATTTTCAAAACATTTGGGATTGCTCTCTTTTAGCTGAAGACTGCAGAAGGTAAGACAACTCACAACATTTGAGGAGTGTCATGTCTGCAGCTGCTCCATCCTGGCATTGTAATTCAATGTGGGGTATAGCCTTAGCGCCATCGGCATCTTTTTGAGGGGGTAGTATAACACCTCTCAAAGGCAGGTAGAAGAATAGACCTATAACAACGTGCCAATCTTATAACATATTAACTGAATGATTGCTACTGGGGTGACGTTTATTTCCAAGCAGTTCATTTAGGTCTTGGATGAAATAGAGGAAATAACACCATATAAATAATCATTTTCAACTGATTTATATTATTTTGATGCATTTTTATTATTAAACAAAACAAATCTACCTTCATTATTGTAATAATGGTCAATTAATTTATAATAATACTTTAATTGCACATGATTATGATAATTGTCGTTAATCAATTGTTACTGTGAAATTTTCATGTCACACAGATGTCATGTTTTCCATAACAATACATATAATTATATTAAGTGTAGCCAAATAAAAATTACATCGTAACACTGCTGCAACTAATTTCATAATTACCTAATATTAAAAATACAATAAATTAATCGTTTATATATATGGAGTTATTTCTTCTTTTCCATCAAAAATGTAAATCAACTGCTTTGAAATAATTATCACCTGCTACTGGACCATTATTCCATAAATTCTTTGAGTGGGCAATGTTCTTGCATTAAACTAGTTATGAGCCAGGAAATGTAAAACCAAAAGAAATTCTTTAGCTTGAAAAACTTGGAAATTCTATGAAATAAGAAATAATATTTAAAAATAATATTTTTATGTATGTTACCCAAAGTGGGACATGGTTGTCATGAATCCATGTCGAAGACATTGTTCGCTCAATTACTTTCTCTGCGTGTCATCCATGTAACTCTTAAAAATATCATTTTTCTGAAGAACGTTTTAAATTGGCTCACTACAAACTAATTATTTGTCATAGACTCATAGAGACATTTTGTTACAATAATACCTGCCATGGGACACGAGCTTAAGCCGATATAATTATTTATTCTCTCTAGCAGAATACCTATTGTAAATCACTATTTACCTGTTTCCTGTTTCATGACCTCAAACTTAAGGTTAGAGAGGAATCTACTGGGTATAGGAGGAGATAGAGGTTCACTGGTGTACACATACAACATCACTGCGTCTCCTGCACACTTAACGCTGACTCTTAGATTGCATTTGTCTCCTGTCTTTGGACATAACAACCTCTTATTCCTACAGAACAATCCAAAGTTTCACACCTTTATGTAACTAGCGCCAGAGGTAAACTAGACCACTAGCACTCAAAGTAGGTTGGGTCTAACCAAAATATGGTAAAGTAAGATTTGACAGAATTATGTTTTAGACAATAGATTAAACACCTGTTTCAATTGCAAACTTGAACCAGAATTACTGCAGCAATTTTTAACGCGGTATATTAGCCATGCTTTGCACACAGACTGCCTTTCAGATGTCACTATTTTTTTTGTCAACACAACCTTTCGCTGATCTGGTGAAGAAATTGCAGTTTTGCCTGCATCGGTTAGATTTTAACGTTAGTTTGACCAATGCCACTTCTGCCTCCATAACATGTAAGTTTTTACGATCAAGTTTTGATTGGCCAATGAGGTACGAGTCCATGTGATGGTTTGTTTTTGTAGGTATACGTGCTGATGTGCAGAGTTGACGTGACACGCACGCAACTTTGGAACTTAAATTCCTTGTTTTACAAGTGTATCCTGTCATATGTACAACGCCGTGTTAATAAACATTGAAAAGTGGATTTCATCATAAGCAAATATTTACTCTACATAAAACTGATATGGCATAGAATGTTTATCTGATGGAAGACTGAATAGTTGCTTATTATAAAAATTCGGGTGCTAAACAAAATCTGCAAAGCAGATTCTTAATTACTTTACCAAATGGGAATGGTTGTTATACACTTGGTTGGTTTTTTGAGGGCTAGTTTACAGTGTAAAGCGATATTTTGAAAAAGTTATTGAGAGAAAAAAATTTAGGCTTCTTCAACCACGTTCCACCAGCAGATCAGGTGCTAACACTTAACCAATAGTTTTACAGTTTTTTCCATCGCATTTTCAAATAGACAAACATTTTTAAGAAGTTTTTCAAGACATTAGCGAACTGGGGTGGAGAAAATTATTTAGGAACCGCAAGTATTTTTAACTAATAAACAAAAGACATTAATGCATCAATCAGATATATATTTATTTTAGCTAAAACATAGCAGTTTAGTTATGGCGGTTACACGTAAATCATGTTTCACACAAAAGCAAAGAAGTGCTGAACTCGAGCTGTTAAGAAAGTTAACTTATGTGAAAAATTCTCCGACATGTAAGTTATCATTAAGGAGTTTGGAAAAATCTAAAATAGTTGTGAACATAATATTATATATTGTAGAAATAGTAAATAGCATAGCATCGTGAGGCAGTAACAATAAGGATCATGTAGTGTCTGCACATAACAAGAAGCATTTCTTTGTCACTGAATAACCTTGACATAAAACAAAAACAATTGCTATAGGTTTGAATCTCACAACTACTTAGCTCGGAAGAAAGGAAGGTAGTCATTGTTTAGTCTGAATTATAGCGGAGCAGCGATTGAGTAGTCAAGCAGGAGCTTCTAAACTGAAGACGAAGTTCTGAGATTTCTCGCAGATTATGAAACCGGATGACCAATAAAGCTTTAACAAAATACACCAACAATCAGCTGTTGATTCAAGTGTTACTTTTTCGCTGGAGTGAGGATCCCAGAGCGAGAAAGTTTGTAACCAAAAAACCTGTCAGCGCCTGGAAATGTTGATTTTGGGCAGTTTTTTGGATCGACTACGTTTTGGTCTGGAGTGCAAGGGTTGGTGATCACTGCTCCATATGTGTGGCACTTTTTGTCTTTAGGGCACCAACGGCAGTGAGCTAACGGGTTCCATGTTTGCGCATTAGTGCAGTCGTAGCATTTCTTCATATCAATACAGTCGGCAGCTGTGGCAATACAAATAAACGCCAAAACGAAGAAACAAATGAGAGATTCCTTCATAGTGTTAGGTATGTGCAGTATTCAACACTTATGCTTCTCCAATTGATCAAGACTGAGCTGACAAGGTGAACAAAGAGTTTATATAGAAATTTAACACTGCAGATTGGCCAATTATAAGGAAGTTGCTTATGATTGGATGGGATTGGTTCACCAGTCACCAGGGAGTTGGAATCAGTTACGCAAGAATGCGGTTGTTGGGTAACTACATTGATTTGGCTGTCACGCCATCTGCTGGCAATAAGTAAATCAACACACTCTCGTCAGATGAAAAATGTTTATTTAATCTATTACAATTTTAAAAGCATTAATCACGCCATACATGTTCGCACGAGCATTTCTCTGGAATTGGCTTTGCTGATTAAGAAAAACTGCAACGCTGACTAAAGATGGAAACATGACTCAACACTAAACAATAAAACTTAACAACTTCATGTTTGTTTACAGACTTGGTGAACTGATGACCACAAGTTTTTTTACTTTCTGGCAAAATCTTTCGTCAATTACAGTTCTGCCTTTTATGAACAAATTACACTAGCTATTTATTAATATTGCAACTCAAAATACAAACAACTCAAGCTATGAAGTAGTTGATCTATTACTTGCACGCATTAGCACATACTGTTGTACACTGAGCTGCTCAGATTCAACTATTAATAATTTATTTACAAACAGTTTTTCATTTTTATGAGCCAAGGCAAAGGCCTGAAAATAATGGAAAAAAAACTTGGGTGTTTAATTTAAGTGTATTGTTAATTTAAAGCAGATGTCTGACATAGTAAAAAGCGTGTTATTGAAATGTTTATTTTATGCGCAGGCATCGCTACATTCATCACCGTTGTTTACAAAAGAAACGGTTTGCTTTGACATGGAGACTTGTGTAACTCAGATACCCATATTTCAATTGCTTCAATGACTTTCCCTCGCGGTTGATATAGCTGAGGTTTCTTAGGATTCTTATCTATCGACTTGGGAAATAGGCTAAAACTTATTAGCTTTTGAATTAGTCCTTAGCTAAATACAGAAATATTTATGAGGGTTGGATTTGATAAATTTGACTGCATTTTTACACCAGTCACTTTTGGCACAAGCCAAATGTGAGTGCTTTTCTTTGCCTTGTTATTGAAGCTTGGTCACTCACTGACTAATATAAACAATGAGCAAACATCATAGCTAGTCATTATTGTTGTCATTAGTACAAATATTATTGTTGAATGCGTGCGTTACGGTACTAGTGTATGAGAACACAACTCTGCCTGGCTCACTTCTACTGCACAGTTTTATGAGAACACAAACCTGAGATTTTTGCCATTATTGCTAGTATTTTCGGTCTCAATTTTTTCAAGTATAGAGTGAAAGAACTATATCAAGTGCGGCACACATTTTAGTTTGAGTTCCTTTTTGTGTCTTTATGCAACTCTGCTTCCGATGTTGTGAAAATAAAATCAAATATTTATTTAGCTTAAGATGTCTGAAGGTCATGGATGTTATTAGGACAATGTCTTAGATTACCCAATACTGCAAAACAAGCGATAAAAAATATTGATGACGATTATTTAGTAGATTGTACTTTCAACTGTAAGCTCTCTCAAGCATTGCTAAATTGTGAACTTGCACCATACGTGTTCATTTACACCATTCTAGCAGCTTTCATGTTCTAAGCTGGCATTCTGTATGGTTTAGTTACAGAATATATGATAATATTAATGCAATGGTTGACCAGCTAGTCTAGAATGTTCCAATTAAGTGTACAACACAGGGTCATGTACATGCGCTAGGCAACATGTAACAAAAAACTACATCCAGCTTCCACTTGGCATATATTTATATTATTATTTGAAAGCAAGGCCAACAGCCGTTTGGGTGTGGAGGTAGGATGGTTGGACATTTTACAGACAGCAAAATTTTATTCTCATCATTCCGAAAGCCAGCTGTTGCTTTTTGCTTTATAATGCCAGAAGTAGCCGCTGTTAAAATTTATTTTCCTGGCTCTGGCAGAGTTACATAATGGGAATTATTTTTGAGACAGCAAGCCCAGCAAGGATAGGATGTATATGTTTACGCTAGCAGCTGTTAGGTAATATTTTACACAGCAGTGTCAGCGATGCCAAGTGGACTTCCCTTTAGTTGCACAATGCAGAACTTCCCTATTACATGCTTGTTTACATTACAGTAGAACATATTTTACTTTCAATAATTGTTTGAGAGAGCAAAGTTCACCGCCTTCAGCTATTAGTAGTATGTGCAATAAACACATTTGGTAGTGTGTAATTGTGTGCTGGTAAATACTTGATGTCTTAGTGCATTTAAATAGCTTTAACTATTCACAGAAGTTTTTTTAAAGACAAAATCTCACTTTTTTATAGTTTTAGTTAAACCTGAGATACTTTTTCAACCAGAGAGCTACAATATGGTAGACTATAAGCTGACTGAAGAGCTGTAGTCTCTAGTAATTGAGGAACTCGTCATTAAACTGCAAGCTTTTAACAAGTTCATATTAAAAGAAAATTACCACTTAGCTCCTAACCGTTTAGTGAAGCACAATAGATATAGCAAGTTTGGGAAAATCTTTTTTGTACTGATCCATTTGTGAACAAAGACAAAAGCTTAACGCTTTTGTCCAGCCCTTCAAGAAAACTGTATTCACAGCTAACTTACGTATAAGAAGAGGGGAACAACTAGCTTGCCTAATTTGAGTTGTCCAATCAATCATTCCAACACATGAGATGCAGTTATCTTAGCATAAGGAAAAAATTTTCAAGTTAGGTTTACTCGACTTGTCATGTTGGATCTGAGTACAGCTCTCTCTTGTTGTTTATCCCAAACTCTGTCCTCACCCCAATAGTTTGAATAGTTTTAGTTTGAAATTTTTTGTTTAAGTTGAATTTCAATTTTTCAAGAACTGGTAGTATATTGAGAAACAAAAAACTTGACACGCCAAGCTACCTAAGTTTTGTTGATGTGATTGCTGATTTTTACTACTAAGACAAAAAATGACAATAGTTTGATAAAAAATAATGGTGTTGACAGCTCTTTTAATTACTTCAGCTCTGTTAAAATAATAAGCATGGTGAGACTGTGAAAGTGAATTCATCTACTGTACTCAGTTGTACCACAAAACAATCAACGATAGTTAAACAAAGATGAAACTTTAATTGTAATTTTTTTGTGAAAGGAAGCATCGTGTTATTAAAAAAGATCTCACTAAACTTTATCATAATTTTTTAAACAAAAACTTAAAACTGGGAGAAGATATTCCCATCAGTTGCAAAGCCTGGATTCCTCCAAGTATCTGCCAGTTACCACTTTTAGAAATTTGATACAAACTTTAGAAATTGAGATCAAAATTTTAAATCATGAGATATCACATACTTGGTAGCCATGGCTGTAGCATAAGGTGTCACCGAAAGTACAGATGAACTTGTACAGGGGGTCTTGTATGTAAACTCATAGTATAGAATGGCTTCCTTCAAAGGTCTTTGGGTGACTACAACAACAGTTACAGTTTGCACAAACGTACTTTGTATACTGGACTTATCAGCTGTTTAGAATTACATATTTGGCACGCACACTCGTGTCAAGAAAAGTAATTTACTGAAATTTCAAATTATTTAAATTCTTGCCTAGCCCATGTTGGCAAGCAAAACTTTCAAGCGTGAAATGCAGCTGTTATCTCTTGTTTAACCTTGTGATAGCTCTAATGTTTGAAACTATTCCAATTCGGCTGATGGTTGTCTCTTCTGCTTCCGCAAGCCATTATTTTAGTACTTTTGGGTGCCTATGAACCAGTTTACTGTCATATTAAACTTTGGAAATACAATTAATTATGTTTTCTTTATAAAAAAATATTCTTGTGATACACAAACATAAAACTATGTTTCCAACAAACCAATCAACATTAGCCAATCAACACACTTATTTCCGATAATCAATATTTTTTGGTGGCTCATTGCATAAATCCGCACTCATTAGAATCAGCTGCAATCATAAAAGATGAGTGTGAGAGGAGCACAACTGCAATATGAATGTTTTTTTGTTTTGTTTTTTTGAAAAAAATTATTTCTAATGTGAAGGTAGCTTTAGTATTTGTGTCTTAAACATATGTTCAGAAATAATGGTGAGTTAATGACAACATTCTTTTTCATAGACATCAACAACATTAGGTTTCACAGTTGCATCATGTGTAAAAAAGTCAGCCACTTTTCCATTAGATTTCAAATTAACAAATAAAACAAAAGCAGCAATAATAAAATAAAAATTGTTTTTTTCATCATATAGACACCAATAGCTGGCGTACCTCTGATTAACACGAGCAACAAAAACATTGAAGGCTTATTCTACTTTCTTTTGGGTTGATCAGCATTCTTCATTGTGAACATACAAGTTTCAAACACAGTTGTTTCAATAAGGTAGTAAGTTGAAGTTGTCCCCTTTTTAGTTTCAACTGCTCTAGCAAGGAAGACAACTCCCATTTACGTAATGTGTAAGGAGCTATCATATTATGAAATTTTAAAACGGTTAATTCACAGCCAGTAGCATTATCTTTCTTACCAGCACATTCAAACTGCTTTGGCTTGGGAATCCAATTTCTGTTTTGGCAGAGATAAATTGGTGCAGCTCCATCTTGAGTCAAGTCGTACTTATTGTGACAAACTGGTCGGCATTGCTTACCAAACACAGACGAGTCACATTTCATGTACCCTCCAAATGGCTCATATGGAAATACATCACAACTGGTTTCTTTGGCTGCAACAAACAATGTTGTCGTTTGTTAAACTAAAAAAAATACGCTTTCAGCAAACAAAAAGTTTAATGTCTTACATGACTGTTCTGATGTCACAAGAACATTCTAGCAGCTTTTGTTTCTGTTTTTTATATGAAGCTAGACATAGCTACAACCATTGATACTTTAAAAGAATGCCTTTGCCTGGAATGATCCGTTTTTTTTTCTAAAGTTCAGAATAAACCTCTATTCAAACACTGGAACTGGCTCATTGAATTCAGCAAAAAATTGAATTCACCTACTTCTTGTTATATGGAAACATAACAGAAGTACATTGGCAACGAGGACGGGATTATTTTATACTACAATGGAATCCATTGTTACTACTCACAACTAAGAGCTCCAAACATGGCTGAAGCAATTGATAAGCTTGTGGAACTGTTCACACAACAGCAAGAAGAAGGACAACAGGATAACCAGCAACAGCAGAGTTAAGGCAACAGGAAAACCAGCAACAGCAAGAGTTGATAAGTCTATTACTTTGAGGAGGTAAAAGACAAGAAGAACAGCAGCGGTATTTATACCAAAACTTTCATGAATTCAATCCAACAACAGAGCTACTTACAGACTACATGCACAGATTCACCACCTTTGTTACCCTGAGTTAACAATGACTGAAATATTCGAATTTTTGAGGGAACAATAAGACCCGGCACGTTTTATTGTACGTTAATGCTACAAATACAGGAGGGACATGCAGCGTAAATCAGGTGAGGCAATTCAAGAACTTGCAGCAAGGATATGCCAAGATGCCACAACTTGTGCATTTACTGACATTCAAGACCCACTGGATGAAGCACTGAGGACTAGATTCATATGTTCTGTGAGCAATGAAGCCGTACTAAAATTATTTTTCAAGGTCATGGATAAAGAGCTCACTTTCTACAGAGCTATTCAAATTGCACAGCAGACTGAGACAGCAGCTAAAGCTGCCAAAGAGACCGTTTATGGAACCCAGTCAAAGATAAACAAAGTTTCAACTAAGATAAAGACTTCAACTCTACCATATACACCCAAAGAACAACAGAAGAAGCCATGCTGCAGATGTGACCAAATGGGACATCAACCTGAAACTTGCATTTTCAAGACAATTAAATACAGTTTTTGCTCAAAACTTGGACATACTGAGAGAGCTTGTATTAAAAAGAAAAGAACTCATTCCAAACCAGTAAAGAAGATTGTCACACTGCACACCACATCGACTACCACCAAATCTGTTTCAGGACTACACGAGGATAGAACTGCAAGGAAAAAGTCTCACCATTGAGCTGGACATCTGAACCTGGGACAATTTTATATTACAATATATCTGGAAGCAATTAGGAAAGCCTGTCCTTCAACTTTCAAATGTCAACTACAAATCAGCTTCAGGACACATTATAGAGACTATAGAAAAATGTGATATTAAAGCTAGACTACCCTTTAAAGAGGACGCAACTCTTCAGTTTTTAGTAAGTGCTGTCAAAGATCTCAACGTACTAGGATGATCAGCTATTCAATCGCTAAAAATTTCCATCGACGATAAATCACAGGAGAAAACCATTTCTACCATAACAAGCAATAAACCTGATATAGTCTAGCAGAAGGAATGCAGAAAGCTATGTGGTGAGTTTCCAGATTTGCTTAAAGATGAACTTGGGTGTCTCAAGGACTGCCAGCTAGAGATTAAATTCAAATCCACGGCTACACCTAAATTCTGCTGAGCCCGCCCAGCACCATTTGCACTACTCTATGACTTAAGCAAGCTTATGATGAAAGAATTTTAAAAGGCATTTGGGAACCAAAACAGTTCAACGACTATGACACACCAGTAGTACCCGTGAAGAAGCTGAAACGACCAAAAAAAGTGTCGGGAGACATTAGAGTATGTGGAGACTATTCTAACACGGTAAACCTGCAACTAGAAACGCACAGACAGCTCATCCCACTTCCTGAAAATTTGATCAGAAGATTTGGAGGAGGACACGGCTATACCAAAATAGATTTGGCAAATGCCTACAATCAAATACCTTTAGCACCAGAAAGCTAGGAAAGATTAGCATTGTCTACACATCGAGGAGTCTTTCTACAGAAGAGACGACCTTTTGGAATCAGTTCAGCACCAGGTCATTTTCAGGAGATCATGGAACAGCTAACACAAAATCTTTCAGGAGTTGCAGTCTACTTGGATGATATTTTGGGGAGCGGAGCAGATAGCAATGGCCGTCTACAGAATCTAAGAAGATTGCGGCAAAGATTAGATGACAAGGGACTGAGATGTAGATTGGACAAATGTTCATTTGCCCAATCTACAGTGGAGTATCTGGGACATAAGCCCACTAAAGAAAGGCTGGAGAAAGGAAAAAAGTTGATACTGTTCTACAGATGCCTCTACCTACCGATGAATCAATGCTACAATCTTTCTTGGGATCTATGCAATACTAGAGCAAATTCTTATCAAATCAGCGACAGTAACAGAACCATTGCACAAACTGACTCAGAAGGGCAAACCATGGAGATGGAGTCCAGAGCAACAAATCATCTTCAACCAAATTAAGAAGATGTTGTCAACAGATCAAGTATTGACTCATTTTGGTCCAAAGTTGGAAATAGTAATCTCATGCGATGCTTCAGACTCTGGAATAAGAGCAGTACTTTTTCACAGATATGCAGATGGATGAGAAAAACCTATCTCCAATATATCAAACACTCAAGCGGTACACAGGATAAATATAGCCAAATCCAAAGATGAGCATTATCCATCATTTTTGCGCTGAAAATGTTCCACCAGAACTAATATGGCAGACAATTCTTATTGGTAACAGACCACCAACCCCTTCTCGCACTGTTTGGACCTACCAAAGGAGTTCCATGGCTTCCACAGCGTTGAATACAGGTTGACCAAGCAACATCAAAATGCCAATTCTTTAGGCAGACTCCCGGCAGGATCAGATGAAGAATTTGATGATGATGTGGATGGTGCAAACACTGTCTGCATCATCCACATCACCAGTCGTCAACTCAATCCAACTGATCAAGGAGTACTGGCAAAAGCAACTGCCAACGATCCTACTCCGGCAACTGTGATGGGATACACTATGGAAGGATGGCCAAGTAACAAGGAAGCTACAGGAACAATATACCAATAGAGGTCTACTCACTACATGCAACAGAGGGGTGTCTACTATTTAGAAATAGAGTTGTCATTCTACTGAGTCTCAAATGCCAAATTTTTCAGATCTTACGTCTTCGACACTTTGGATGAAGACGACGAAGAAACTAGCTCACACAGCCGTTTACTGGCCAAGAATTGATGCTGACATTGCGGAGACCTGCCAACGATGTACATCGTGTGCAGAGCACCAAAGACTACCACTGAAATATGCCAATCACCCATGGATGCTTCCTGGGGAACCTTTGAGCTAACTACATGTAAACCATGCAGTTAATTTCATGGGCAGCAACTGGTTGGTTATGATCAATATTTATTTTAAATCCTCATCTACCAATCGAACCCCTTCAACATCCACTAAAGCTATTACAGAAATACTGGAAGAGGAGTTTGCGCACTTTGGTTGTCCCACACCATTGTTACTGACAATGCAACTAGTTTTGCATCAAAAGAATTCCAAAGTTGGTGCAGAGAAAGAGGAATCATCTACTTGACTGGAGCACCTTATCACTCAGCAACCAATGGAGCAACAGAAAAACTAGTTCAATCCTTCAAACAAGCTGTAAGAAACTCTGACCTACCACCAAAATCAGCAGTACAACAGTCCTTGATGCAGTACAGGAGAACACCATTACCAATTGGATACTTGCCAAGCCAACTGTTGAATGGAAGGCAAATTGGATGAAAAATTGACACTTTACTTCCATTGCGAGCTCACAAAGCACAACAATATAAAGAAAGAATGGCACTAGACAGATCTCACAGTACATTGACCAAAATTAGAAGCTATTCAGTTGGAGATGCTTGCTATGCTCTCTACCATGGACCAAGATGAGTTGGACAACCAAGATGGGTTCCTGCAGTTGTTACCAAAGACTATGGAAGCCACTGTGTGAGGGTAAAAGCTGTTCAATGAAGACCCACATATAGACGACACATTGAGCAGCTACAACCTAGATACCCAGCTGATGATGACATTAATCTTGGAGAGGAACCAAGGATAAAAGCTGAAACTATACCTACGCCTATACCTTCTTCAGAACCAATACCAAGCCCTCCTAAACAGAAGAGATGAAGTCCGAGGCTACCAGAAGGTGATGAATATGACCGACACCATCCCTAACAATCTAGACAAAATATACAGACTTAACATGCACACCTTTCACTTGGTCGAAAGGTGTTGATGTCACATGAACATTCGTGTGAAGCCATTATGTTATTTTAAGCTAAGCAACTTGTCTACTTGTTTCTTTATCTGAGCTATGTAACTGCTTTCGTTTCTGTTTTTTTATATGAAGCTAGACATAGCTACAAGCATTAATACTGGAAAAGAAATGCCATTGTCTGGAATGATCAATTTTTTCTAAAGTTACTAATAAATCTTTATTCAAACCCTGGAACCGACTCATTAAACTCAACAAAAAAATTCACCTACTTTTAGTTATAAAGAAACATAACGCGGTGACTTTATCAGCAAAGGATCGCCAGTCTCTATTTTCAAATCATCTGAGAAACAAATCTAAAAGTTAAATTAACTCTAAATCAAATCACAAAAACAAATGAGGGATATGTGCTCATCAATCACTGATTATCGTGTTTTTTAGCGTCTGGTCTCTGTGTTTTTCTACCTCTCTGTTGCTTCTCACTACCTCTCTCGCCCTCTCATTACCCCACCCCTCCCTCACCAATCCAGTACTCCTCCACTCTTCCTTTTTTCATAGGAATCGACAGTCAAAATCAACTTAAGCAAGTAACTCTGGCTGGAAAGCTAGAAATGCTGCTATGCTAGAAGTGATGGAGTTGGCTGCTCTTGATCAAGTTTAACCCCCGTCCAATTTTGACTCTCTTACTTTTTTCACGTTTATGGAATCATAGCAGACGCTATTGTAGCTTTCAAGAGTTCTACATATTTTTTCTTTGTTCTTGATTCCCTCCTGTAGGAATGACAAACTTTAGAGAGTGGACAAGGAGACAAAAATCTGCATGCAGTATTGGTCTCCCTACACCAAACATGGATCTTCCCTTTTATTCCTCTCTTCCTTACACACTCTCCCAGAACATGCTGCTATACAGAACAGACAAAATAATATGTGCTGCACCTAAAATTTACAGCTGCGCCTCACTTTGCACCATAATCTTGGGGAGGAGAGTTTTACAGTGTCTTATACCGAGACTGGGTAGGCAACTCCTTGCCTGGGTGCACAACAGAGGAAGAAGGCAAGCCCAATATGAAGTGGACGCTGTGCTAAGAATTGATTGACAAGGAAAAGTAGAGTCATGTACGAATATCTTCAGTGAACATTTTTTCCAAGTAGGTAATTTTACACGTGCCTTTGTGCAGTTATATATCTTGCATTGCCGATTTGAATGCTATATGATGACTATTTTTGTTTTATGGGCACAAACCTCAAAAAAGCTGAGCAATAGCATATTTCAGCTTCTTAATTTTATCCTTTAGTATATGACAATGTATTGTTGCTTATTGGTCATTAAAGCATCGATTACATGAGAAATATTTATTGAATTTGAGTACTCGGACATAGTGGGTTTAGGTTGCTAAAGTTTGTGTAATAGTGTAGTGGATTTTGGGGGGCCGACCAAATGTCCACCAACAACACCTCACTCCAGAGGTCAACTTCCAAACGGAGGAGTATACCAACTCCACAATCGAATTCAGAGCCCACGGCTCAAACGCACAACTCAATGTTTCAATGAGTACATCATAAAATATTATACAATCACAACCCAGCGAAGTATAATAAGGTAATGTATAATGCTATTTGGTACACTCACAAGCAGACTCCCAATACAATAAACAGATTAGTGAACAGTCTCTGCCTTTTATAGGCAGAGCAGGAGAAAACATATGCCCAAATATGGGGGCAACAAATCAACAGTGACAAAAAGTAATTGCACGAATAGAGAGGTAAGTTATTATTAACATAATGCAGTATTGGCTAATATAAGGTTAAATGTACAAGGCACCCAGAAGTGAGGGGCAGAGCTTCTCAGTCAATAATGCTGAATCATGATGGTGCAATAGGTAGCTCGAGTTCCTGGCTCTTACGGCTTGTGTTCCCTGTCTTTGGTCTTTCCGGTGGTAGATAAGTTGCAAAGTTGGGCTCCTGCATCTTCTGTACCATTTTGGGTTCACAGGCTATAGCCCTTCTTCCCTCACCGACCCAGTATAGGGTCGGTAGTGACACTGCAGGGCCGGTAGTGCATACTGCAAGACCGGCAGTGAATGCTGCAGGGCCGGTAGTGTATGCTGCAGGGCCGGTAGTGCTTGCTGCAGGGCCGGTAGTGATTCTACCGGCTCACTTGCTTGTTTTCTGGCTGTGCCAGACTCAGCTTAGGCTTGCCTGACACCCAGCAGTTGTCTGGGGGACCTTGCGCACAGATAGTGGTCATGAAAATCTACCACAATAGTGAGAGAAGACCAGTCCAGAGCATGGGGTAGAGGTTGGAAGTAGCTCGAGTCAGTTGTTGTTTAGGAGTAATGGACAAACTAGGCTGGGAGTAGCCTAGCAAAACTTCTGACACTATTGAAAATACACTTCAGCATAGTGTTTGTTGGGTCTATACAGATGAGCCAAATTTTCTAATAAACTAACAATAGGATATGTGAGTTTGTCAATTTAGATATGTAGAGAGGTGCAAACACATGTTATTAACCACTGTAGCAATACTGGCAGAGTTATTTACCCACATACCAATGACAGTGATGCTGATTGTACAAACAACAGAGTTTCCTGAAGGATCAGTAGCAATGTAATGTATGTCCTGTGTCCTTGGGTCAATATGTCTATCGGCTGGTAAATCTGTGGTGACTTTGACAGCTACTTCAGAGTTATCCCAGAAGCCTGGATCTTCCCAGTCCGCTGCAATGACCATTACTTGGTAACTAATGAATGTTAAGGCTGTTTAAAATAAGTGAACAATTACAGATGTACAGTGTTGAGTTGAGCTGTTGATGAAACCGCAATAATGAACTGCTTACACCTCATGTACATCTACTGACCACGTACCAATTTTGCATACTGATTGTGCATTTCCGTATTTTTATTTCCGGTGCAATGTGCAAAAACAATCAGTAACATTTTAATCGCGAAAGCATAGTAATTAAAAAATCGGTAGGCATTTCGTGATTTGACCAATCATATCACTCCTCTCAGCTTCAAAGATTTCAATCAAATTTTTTCTCAAGCAAAAGTGTTTATGTACAAACGATAATTCATCAGCTCCCATTTTTGTTGTTGCAAAGGATTTCATGGTTAACCATGACATCAAATACAGCAATTTAGACCAGAATTGCTTGAGAATGGCAGGTAGAAAAAGATGAGGGAAACACCCTGTCGTAGTTTCCGATTGGTAGAGTCAACTCTGTATACTTGAGGCATTAAAATTATTTGGTATTGTAAAAAAGGTGGCAATTATATGACATCTTAAAAAACTGACATTGATTCTAATCCCTAGGGTGTGTATTGCTTACTTAACAGATGACATAAAACTCTAACAAGCTGTTGCTGATATGTGCCACTAAACTTTGACCGACTTTGCCACAATTACATCTCAACATTAAAGAGAAACGCATCTGGCCAAAGGCGTATGATTTACAGAAGGCATAAGTTCAGTTTGCCTCAGCAATACAAGGAATAAAAATGTTTAAAACATTTTTTTTCATAGTTTATGAACAGTTTATGAACAGTACTGAGTTTTTAGCACATTGATGAATGGTTTGAAAGTTCAACGCTTGATATCACAACTAGCTATTTGAGCTCATCTTCTATGAGTGAAATAACTTCTAGTACAAACACTTAAAGCGAAAATAACCTTTAATGAATTTTTCCAGTGGGCTGGCTTGGAAACTTCTCGACTTTGGACAGTTAAACATGTCTGGCTTCTCTACGTCTGTGGAATAAACGTACACAACTTTAATTGCGCTTCAAGTTCATTAATGCAACTCACTAGAAATGGTTAAAATGGTTAAAAATTACCTAGGACTTTAATTTTAAATGAACAGGAGTCTTTGTTACCGGCAGCATCTGCAATGACATACTCTACCTGGTGGTTTCCAATGTCATAGACTCCCCCTATCTTGTCTTGCATTACAGGCCCTGATACGATTGATGCCTCAACGTTGTCCTGAAGAAAGCAATGGAGTTAGCCCTCAACACAGAGCAGTAATGCTACATTTGAAGAAAAACAACATGAATAGTCAATTGCATGTAAACAGAGAGCTGTACACTGCATTTGCAATTAAATTTAAGTCTGGTTAATCAGACTAAGTTTCTCTGTAAAATTGAGAACTTTTCTACAACTACTCAATTTAAAGCTTTTTAAATTCCAAAATGTGGTTTACCTACAAAAAATTAATTACATTGTCATTGCTAGCACTTTATGCAAAAAAATCCATTAAAAACAAAACTGTGCCTTCACCTGATTGTACTATGTTTCAAAATTGATTAAGCTGAATGTTTCGGTTTCATTCTTTAAAATGATGGTCAAACTTGATGTAATTATCTTGGTTGGATGTGCAGAAACTATGTGCACTACACAAAGAAGAGAACTTTGTAAAAAAAACTGTCAATCTGCTTTTTATTTCCACTTACGTAATACGTGGGCAAGTCCCAAGTGACAGATGCCCAGCTCTTCTTCGGAACTGTGTTGGTGTAAATATCTTTGGGACATTTGGTGATGGTTGGTGGCTCTATGTCTACAGAGATGAGGTGTAATAATCTCAGCCATTTAAATAGTGACATCATCACCAGCAAAATCAGAAGATAACATGTTGGCACCAAATAATTAATAGTATGTAACATCCCGATTGATATGAGTTAAGTTGAACCATGAAAATATTTGTTACACTTTTTTCAGAATTATTGGTGATTGGTGAAAACTACAATTTAAGGAAAATTGATATTGGCTCAATCAGTAATCTTCCTAAGAAATTATGATCTGAAGTTACTCTGTGTTTAATTTTGTGTTAGTAAATCACTAACTTGGAGGTGTGAAAGTTATATTGACATTTATCTGAAAAAATCATGACTTGTGTCTGGCAAAATGAAGTTTCAGCAAATCCTTTATGTCAGCTGTAACGCTGCCATGAGAAAACCAACACTCTCAAATCTCCGTACAAGTACCAAAATTTCTCGTCTCACTTGACCAAGGTGAAGTGAGTCTGTTCAAGAGAGTGAGCCACACTCATCAGTGGTTTACAGATAAATATGTATGAAAAATTAGTTATAATTAGCCAGGTTGATGACTTCTTGGCTGACAGCACTAGCTTTTCAATTACAGGCGACAACGGGCTTCTCGACATCTCAACCAATCACTGCTCACCAAAAATATGCGTTATGGAGTATGACCAGATAACTCAGTTTATTTCACAAGAATGTTCAACTGATTTAGTTTAGCACTCTGCGGTCAGCCAGGTGTACAAATCTGGTACTTATGAGGCAGTATTTAGAGTTCTGTGCAATAAGAGTTTGTACCTTTGCAACTGATTCCATCAGGTTGAAGTTTGAATCCGGGTTTACAGCTACACTTGATGTCGTCCCATGTGTTGGCCCAGCACTGCTGTTCACAGCCACCATTGTCTAGAGAGCATCTGTCAGTTGCTGAAAATGGTAATTTATAGCAAATGATATAACTGTTGCTCTAATTAGACTTTTTAACATAAAATGTAGACATGACTCCCAATGTTTCATTCAAAATGTTTAAGTTGACTCTCTGAGGTAAAAGTATATAATGTAGATAATTCTCTCCCCCCACTACTAATCTACAAAATGTACACTTCCATTCATCAACTATTTTTACTTTTCACATCGGGTTTTTTTGTGGCTGCGTTGATTCCAAAAAAAAGTCTGAAAAATGAGCTATACGCTGTTGAAGATATTAATGAACCTTAAGTAAGACGAACCACACATTATTTTTTATACTATGAACTTTTGTTGCTTAAGCAATGGTTCACAATAATAACAGCGAGTGAAAGATGCTGAGCAGCACCACCTAAACCTTCATTGAAGATTAGTTTACTTGAGCATATATTCCTAATCAGGAAAGAAATAATAACAACTAGCAAGTTCTCGTACGCGTTTAATGAGATCTGACAAAAACTACAACTAACCAGTAGAGCAAACTGAAAAATTGGTTATTGGAAGAAGAAATTCATTTCCGTTGTGTGTGGTTCTTTCATGCATTATCCACTCAGTTGTGCAAAGGGGTGTCGAACAGGTATTACCTCATCAGTATTCTCAGAACTTATACTTGTGAGGTAGAATTTTGTGAAAACAGTCTCCTGTGTCCAGCACCCCACTTGTATTTATCCCTGGAGGTGCCTCTGGTGCTATACAGCCAGGTAGACCTCTGTGGTTTGGCACAGGGTGCATTGATGAAAACAGTAAACCATTACAGCAATGGTAGTGTATATGTGTCAATTACAACCCTGAACAGGATAGTGCAGAGTATATACGACCCTGGATACTATACCAGGCTGGCATCAAGATGAAAGCCTTAGCCTGTGAATTGAAGATTGCTTAAGGGCCTTTAGGAAATTTTATACAGGAGTTTACCATCTGCGGAAGTTGTGACTCACATATCCCAATCTATCTAAAGACTGGCAACTTTGAGAACTAGCCAAGAGCCGGCTTACTGGGCAATGTGCTAGTGATTTCACTCTTTGCCATTTGGTGCCGTATACAATTAACCTTATGCATGATATATTATTCGTTTGTATTTATAATTAGTATTTTAGAGTATCTAAAATACTATTGTTCTTGCTGTTTTTATTATTATTATTTTGTTTTCTTATTCATTCGCGGCAAACCTTACCGAACTGTAGCCACTTTTTCTCAAGAACCGTAATAGATAAAGCTAAAAATCTTTTTGCGACGCAATTGATAGGCATTGGGACAAAAATTAAGTTGGTTTTTAAAAGTTTTAAAAGTATCAAAGTGGCTGAATATGCGTAGACCCGATTGACGAAAAAACACCAATTTTTGAACGCTGGTGCATTTTGCTTACCTTCTCATTCGACATGCTGAAAAGACGTTAAAAAGTCAATCGGAAGCGACCATCTTGGATTTTAGTGAAATTCTCATTTTTAAGCATAAAACAACTTCCTGTTAGAGAACCAACAAGCCGAATTAGCTGAAATTTGTAAAAAAAAACATGTGCCATAGTGCATCGATGTCCCATTTTGAACTTCAAAGCGATCGCATCAAAGCGTTCCAAGATTTTTTATTTTTCAATTTGAAAACTTCAATAAAAGCAGCACTTTTCAATGCTTTCCGAGATCAGAATGGAACTAGCCAGCAACAAGTAAAATATCAGGCCACATAGCCCAATGCTTGCACTTTCAAAAATTTGATACTCCAAGTTTCTCGCAATACTGCCAACACAGCTATTCAATTTTCAAAAGAGGTCTGCAAAACCGAAAAACTACTACAATTCAGGGACCGTTACTCCGAATTGCATAATTTTTGCATGGTTGCGATCACATTGTAACTGTCTTTCAGATGAACATCTGTCACTTTTCTGATCTGTGGTGAAAGAGTCAGAGCCCACACTGGATTCAATGTGTGACATAAATGTTCGTTATTTACTGTTTTTGCTGCGAAAAAATTTTTGTCCATTAAAAACTTATCAGAAATAGTTTTCAGGTGGCAAATCGAACAACTCTGAGAAAAGTTTGAAAGCATTTGAGAAGTATTTAGCGACCTCCGCACCCCAAATCATCTTTTTGTATATAGGCCATTCATCCTTCTTTTCATCTTAAGCTATTTATGAACAGCGTTCAACTTTGTGGAATGGCCTAATGGTTAACACTGTGTCCCACTGTTGAAAGGGTTTGGGTTCGATCTCCAGGTGTGGAATTATTTCTCACATTAAATGTGTATTTATTGATCAACGTCACCATTCCCAATATTTATTATGGAAGTGGATAAGCCAACAAAACGTGAGCCCATTTAGTAACAGTAGTAAAGGTTATACTGGCAGCTGTGAAGCATGTGCTTGGGTGGTCCTTGCAGAAAAAAAGCGTCTAGGCACTTTAAAAAGCTGCTTTTTGTAAAACAAGCGTTATTGAACAGCAGTTGTAAATTTTGTAATAAATAAACTATTACATTGGTACATTGTCTTTGTACCTTAGTAGTTAATGCTGTGACCTAGTGTTCCCTGGGTCCAAGAACGAGTCTCAGTGGCAGAAATCTTTTCGCTTAAAAGGTCTTTGGGAAGATATATTTATTAAAAAGCGTAATGTTTAACTGTATTTGGGTTATTTTCAATGTGCTTTGTCAGAGAAAATGTGGTGGTGCAGGTTTAGAGTGTGCTGCTCCACTGGCCAAGTAAAGAAGTTAAAGTCCCGCCTGACAAAACATTTTTTTTATCAATTCTCTAAAATACTCTTGTTTTTGCTCGCAAACACAAGTCAATATCTAGTTACTATTGTTATTGATTACATGCTTATTTATGATATTTAAAATAATTGAATTCACATTGAAGTAGGTCAATAGCTTCCTGTACACCAGCCTATAAACTGCGGTCTTTAACTGCATTCATCCTTTTTCTGTACACTTGATTTTGCTGATAGTCTCACAACGAGCGTGTTGTTTAGTCCACTTGAGCAAACATATGTGCTGGTTACATTAACACTGAAATTTTGGATCTGGGCCTTCCTCATCCATCACCAGACTATTGTAACACAACAGAAGCTGCACACGCACAAACACACCCACACCAGCAGTCTTACCTTCACAAACAGGAGGTGGTGTGCTCCACTTTCGGCTGAAACAGGAGGTCTCTTGCTCACCAATCAGTTTGTAGCCTCTGTTACAACTGTACTGGCAGATTGTACCTTCAACAGTCTCTTGTCTTGTACAGTTGATCTGTGCATTTTGAACCACAGACAAGGTTGGACAGGTCAGATCTGCAAGAAATTGTTAATAAAAAAATTACTATGTTAAAAAATTTTCAACCTTCAACAGAATAGCAAACTAAAAAAATAAATCAACTAACGAGTAGCTGCTAGTAACTACTAGTAATTACTAGATGTTTAACACAACTGAATGCTAAACAAATATTTTGGATAGAACGATCGGTTTCATTGCCCAAGGCCCTGATGTCGCATCCTTACCACCTCTCTCTCATCACTGTCTAATCCCCTAAGGCCCCTTGTACACCTCCGGTAACGGAAGCCTTTCCATGAGCAGACAACTCGATAGATTTCACTTATTCCCTGTATGGGATGATATAGAAAAACCAGCTACAGACAGGCGCTGTTCAGGTAACCGTAGCTCTTTGGGAAAAGAAAGGGGTCATGAATGGTTTTTAGTAAAAAAGAGAGAGTTCAGTAAACAGAAGGATGAAAGTATAAAGAGAGGAGTAGAAGGGATAAAGTCAACTTGGAAAAGGCAAAAAAAGGTAAATAAATCAATTTTTTCCATATGCAAATGCAGCGCAGCTCTCCACTGTACAGAACAACGTAAGTGCATAAAATCATGTAGCAAACTCCTCTCACACATTTGATTTGTCAGAGGTAAATAGGTAAATCACAGGACCAATCATACCATTTAAAAAAGTAACCCATTGTACACAGAGCTGTATATAATTTAATAATTAATATAAGCTTTTATGTTTACCAACAACACCAAGTGTTCTATTGAGCCTTTACAAAAGTATTATGAGGAGGAGCTAGATTAGAATTGCACCATCTCATTAGCCTTGGCTCCTCACAATGCTCTCTTTAATAGTTTATTCGCAACTAGTGGGCGCCCTCTAGTATGAGTATTTGTGCTGTTTCTGAGGCCACAGGTTGGTTATGGTAAGATAGTAAACATTTGAGGTAGCTAAACAGCTTTTCTGGCATCCTTTAGAAACTAATGGGGGTTTCTGGGAACGGGTGGTATCCATGTCCTGAAAGTCTATGGGAAGCAGTAAAAGTCTTTGAAGCAGCATTTCTTTCTGTAATCACTTATTTTAGGGTCAAGTTTATTCCACCCGGGTTCCTTACTACTTATAAGTCCACCAGAGAAGAAAAAAAAAACAAGAAAAAGGCAAGAAAGAGGATCTTTATAGGTGCAAAAGAGACTCCAGGAAAAGTTATCAAGAACCTACAAACAAACTGCTCACCACGCATTTAAATTCCCAGTAAAAGGAAAAAAATCATGTAAACAATACACAGAAGGTACTTGAACAGTAGGTTTCCTTCCTTCAAATTGAAAAATTATAACCGCAAAGCTAACTCAATTTTCTACTTTTATCACAAACCTTTCCGCTAGTCTATTGATTATATACAATGAATTGTACAAATAGAAAACTAACAAAAGAATATAGCAAAAATGTCTTCTATTAAACTTGGTAGCAAACCAAACTGACAGTAGTTTGGGTAGCAGTTTTTAGTAATTTTAAATACCGTCGTTCATATTCTGGCATAGAATGAACAATATTGATCAAATAGTCCTTAATACTGTTGAATATTTGCTGGTTATAAACAGATGTTACTGACAGATAAACGGTAGAATCAATTATTATTGGCTCAATGGCTAAAAGTAAGTGTTGGTGTCGTGAATCATACTGGTAGGACTCCCGCTTACGTCCACGAATGAACAGCTGTCCCAGAGCGCAGCTCGTGGCACAGCCAAACAACACCTTTTTCCAAGACTTAACGCAAGGTTGGTCAGGCTAGAGGGTGCAACAGAGAAGTTGCTCACAACTTCACAACTAATGAGCCCGCAGCTCACACAAACTATACAGAGTTCAAGTATAAAATGTATATTGTCCACAAATCCATGCTCTAGGGAGGAAACTGCCTAGAGAAGTTAACACCAATATCAGTAGTAGTTAAGTGGCAGCAAACATATAGAAAACCAGTGTTTTTTAGGCTGGTTAGCAGGAAGTTTATTTCGTTGTCATGTTATAACCAAAAAACACAACAGTAAGTACAATGAACCCATCAAAACAACACAGATACAACAATACGTACAACAGTGAATAAAAATAAAGATATATGGGGCTTAGTCGCAAGGACAAGAGACTATAGGTATAGTTCTCAGTATTTGGCAGCCCAGGTGGTCCATAGTTGGTAATATACAAAGGTAGTTAGGTCCTGGATCTATCCTTCTGAAATAACTTAGGTTATTTTAGTCACTCTAGCGACGTCCGCCATCTTGTTACTGGCACCGCAGGGCTGGTAAGAGTCACTGCAGGCCAGTAAGGGTCACTGCAGGGCCGGTAAAGGTCAAGGTATGGCCTGTATGGAAGGCTGCAGAGACGGCATGGCAACTGCAAGCCGAGAGGGTATTTACCTCTTCTTCTGAAGTGGTGACACTACGTGTCAAAACTTTAGGAGGTCTATCTGACTGAAACCATCAGTCAAAGTTGCCTCTAGAATAACATATGTGCACAGGGCATGTGTATCCCTAAAATCTACCACATTGGCAGCCTTAAGAAGCGGTAAGCAAGAAATCTCTAAAACCTTAGCTAGCTTGTCTCATGCCATATAAGACATGACCTCTAACAAACTAACATACAGTAAGCCAGACGTGGTTGAAAGAGTAGAGAGCCACCTACCTGTACAACTTTTACCGTCATTGCTAACAAAAGCCCCCTTCCTGCATTGGCAGTAGAATGAACCTGGTGTATTGAAGCATTTGTACTCACAACCTCCATCATACTCACCACATTCATCTATGTCTAAGAACATTGTACACAACACATTAACTTCCATGTCTATGAAAATTGTGCATAACACACTCATATCTATGTCGTTGAACCTTATACTCAGTGCTCCAAGTCTGTAATTCGTTTTCGCTTATGTTTTTCTAACATAAAAATACAACAAAATTACCTTTTTGATGGGTAAAAATAAGCAGAGGGTGCGCAAAAGTACTTTAAACACTTTCATTCGTGATTGCATAACTAAAATAAAGTGAAAAACTTTAACTGCTCATCGAGAGAAAGCGAAACAATATAAAAACTATTAATCTTCTTACCATCACAAGTGCGCCCATCTTTGTTTAATATGTAGCCCTTTCTGCACGCACATTGGTTGAACAGGCAATCTTGTTGGCAGCGTAGAGAGCCGTCCTCACACTTGTCATTGGCTGCAATTGTTTGCACACTAATTTTACAAAAATATATGCAGTCTCGATATCAACATGTCTGGTAAAAATTACTTTTTCAGAACTAGGAAGCTGATTTTTATTTAGTAATTCAAAGGAAAACAAATCTAACCAAATGAAAAAAATTATATAGACAATCTTGCGTTGACAGAATAAACAGAAAAAAATCGTTTGAGATTGTTAGAAAGAAGAAATGCAGTACTAAATAAAACTTATCAAAACAATTTTGATGAAAGCCACACTTAATGTTGGGTCAGATGTTAATGCTTTTATGGTTCATTCAGTAAGTAACTATCGCATGATCCATCCTAAGATCATCTGTCAAAAATCAGTATTTTCCCTTAATTTTCCAACAGGTTTTTTACAAAGACACATTGCTATTCCATGTCATACGATGTTACCTTAGCAGTTCATAGCCATGAAAGCTGTAAATGAATAAGTTTATTTATATATTTTAAATTTTTGTAAAAATGTTTTACCCGAAATAAATTTCTTTTGATTTTTCATTGACATTTTATTAGTTTTTGAACTTAACATCTATTTAGAACAACTTGTTAATTTAAAAATGAAGCAGTGACTCAATTACTTCATATGAATTACAATGAAAGGATCTTAGGACAGATCTTGTATCCTTTTTTGGCTCGATTAATTGGCACAAAGGCTGGAGCCTAGCAAAGTACAAGTTGCTTTTGTTAAAAAAAGTAACTACAGCCTCCTTCTGATGGCTGATAATTACCTCTGCAAGTGTATCCATCTTTATCCAAAGAAAAGTCAGGCCTGCACTCACATTTGTACCATGCACCATGAGGAGTACATATGTGATCACATCCACCATTTTGTGCTGCACACTCATCCACATCTGTAAGAGAACTTCCAGGTGAGAAACTATAAAAGTTTCTTTACAACGGTAAGTATCAAACTTAACTATGTGTGAGAATAACGCTGCATGTGGAGATCCTCACCAAAGCAGGTCTTTTTGTCACCATTCAGTCTGTACCCTTTGAGACAATCGCAGTAGACGTCTCCTGGTTTATTCTCAAAGCATTCGTGTTCACACAAACCATTGGCAAACCTACAAGCTCCTGCAACAAAGTGTTAATTTATGTTCGACCGACAGAAACTCAGATAGACAAATTTTGTTATAATGCAACAACAAAATTGCTACGTTTGGAAAACTTAGAAAATTATTAGATTTTCAATCTCCCAAATTTTATCCTTTAAAATCTAAATGAACTTTTGCTGAAATTCTTGGTTAAAAACCAATTATTTGGCAAAAAAATTTGGTTTGATCAATTCAAATTTATCAAAAATTCAACCAACTCTCACCAATGCTAGCAGTACATTATGCTTTACTAACTCCATGGAAAATGTAGTAATGTAATTGAGTTCTAGAGCGTTTAAATAAAATTTAATTATTTTAATGTTCGGCTAACAGTATTTATGCTGGACTTGGAAAATATTGCAATTTAAACTTTCAAAATGATAAAAAATCTAGGAATAAATATGATTTCAAAAACGGTTAAAATCTTCAAAGCATTTCACTTACTTTTACACTGTGCATACAGGGTGTTTATCATTGTGATGTCTTGAACAGTCAAAGCCTGTTTGTTTCCTAAGAGTACACCTGGTACCTTGGACACTATAGTTGGCTTTGAGCCAACTGCATACTTGAAGCCATCAAAGTGCATGAGACTCTTATGCTCGTATGGAAAACCCATGGTGTCCACCACTTTTGAGGAGTCTTTGTCAAAGAATCTTCGGTTTTCTATCAATATGTAGATATTCAGAATTTAAAGACGGATGTGCTGAATTCTGCAGCAATAGTTATCAACAACACTACTTACGTGGAAGGGCATTGGAAGGGTTCACTTCAATATACTTGTCTCTATCAGGTCGGCTATGCATATGGTAGAACCCTAATGCATGAGTCATTTGATGAAGAACTTCAGCTAAAGATTTCACACACTCTGTGTCAAGGTTGATGTATTGCCTGCCTGTCTGTTTACCAACAGCGCTGTTACATAACCTGTAAGTTACAGGTACAGGTACAGGTACCAATACATTATTACTAACAATATTAGTGTGTGTTTGTACCTACTGCTGGTACATTATGTACCGGTACTACAATTGCTAACTACTAGTGTCCTAGTACTACTTGTACAGTGATGAGTCATTACCAAATCACCAGTACAATTATTACATGGCATTCTGATACCCAATTAAACTATGAAACTATGAAATTGTGAATTTTAATCTTCAGAAACTTACTATGCTGGAGATAAGTTGTGAAAAGTTGATACTAAAAATGAAGGTTTGTGATGCTAGGAGCTTTACACTGAGTCAAACTAAAAAACAATCTTGGGTTTTATTTGGTCGGGAATTAATGCCTGTCCTAAGCGAACCAATTACTAATTTTTTTCCACTTTCCTGTAAAAAATTGAGTTTATAGTAAGATGTGCTTTTCTTTTATCGGTAGAGATGTCAGGTTTGAATTTTCAATAACATTACTGGCTCTGATACAACATTTTTTAAACTGCTTGTAGAAAACATTGTGATAGGCGATCAACCGTGAAAGAATTGATCTATGGAGGGCTCATTACTTGGTCCCTTCCCGAGGCATAGAAAATATCACATAATCTCTGATCTCATAGTTCCCTGGTAGTTTTCTCTTCCATCTTATGCATGTGTACCTCTTGAAGAACTCAAATGCAGGTGCAAGAATCTGCAGCAACCGAAAATCTGTAATATCACAATAGGTAAAAGCTTGTTGTTTTTGCAGTTATTTTTTCTGCGTACTGTTTTTAAGAACTAAATGTTTTTTATGGAAAACACTGGCTCAATAATTGCAAAATTGTGATTGGAGAACATTTTTAAACAGAAAACGGGTGAGTTTTGACTGTAGCATTATCCCTAGTACTGTTCATCACTATGGAAAAAACTCAAAATGCAGAAGCACTGATCGTATAGGGTGACAAATGCAAGGTAAGTTATGGGTTTATGCACTTTTGCTAACAGGTGATATGACGAGCTGCCATGCATCATTTGGTTTTATTTAATTAATAAAAAAACTATAAAATGTAAAAAAAAACTTCTGATAAAGTGTCTATCATGATATATTTAAATTAAATATAAAGTAAATAAAACTTAAAGAATGAAAGCTGTTTTACACTATTAAACAAACTCCTAGAGTGCATGTGAAGTTTCAAAATCGAATGTAGCGAAGTTTCTTATTCTGTTTTTACATTGTCGATCTTTTTAATCAAACATGATTAAACCTTACCTTTCTATTGCTTTTGCCTTTTTACCAAAACTCTTGTGTAATCCAAATTACAATATCATGACGCAATCAAAATTGATTCAAATAAAATAGTTTAAGGTAGCACACCTATATGTCAATAGTTATGAGCTACCATAACATTTACCTGCAGTCCTGGCGTCTATATCATAATACACAGTTCCCATGTACCACAGGTGACTCCAGTCTCTAATTGCATTTCTTTTCTCTATGCCTGTCTCACCCCTTGCCTCTTCGGCTAGCTTAGCAAATTCTCTTGCTGGTAGCTGCTCACCAGTTCTATTGCCATGTGACTGTCAAAATAACACTTATGACTTTTAAAATTGTTAAAACAGGAAAAATATCGGAAGAATCTGTTGTCCAAGCTGAAAAAATTACTTTCATGTACTTGAATATGCCACATAACCTAAGAACTACAAAACCACTTACCCAGTGCACATGCACTTGGATGTGTGCCGCTACAATACTCAAAGAGGCAGCTACTATAAGCAACCAATGACATCTGTCGACAGCCATCTATGTATGACTAGTAAAACTCTGTGAGGTAAAACTAGTAATACCCGGTGACTTTTTAGCTGAAGATAATGTAACAGCTGTCATTTCTCAATAAATGTTTTGCTTTATCGGATGGCTACGGATGTAGATTAGCATCAACTTACCCAAAGGTGCACTCATTCACTTTGTTGAGTAAACATGTTACAAACACCTTCACTGTCTTATTTCATTGAGTTTATCATCCAAGGATACCATCTGTTGTTGCTCTCTGCTCATTACAATTCAATAAAGAACAACTTCATAATACAAAAGCTCTATGTTTTATAACTAGAGCTAGGCTTGTTATATTTCACACAACAGCAGACAGAATTGATTCAAGATGAAATTTAGTAGAAGTTCAAGCTAGAGTGTTCTAGAATTCATAGCCATGCTCATACATATTCTTGTTTTGTGCAATGCTTTTATATTACAATACTGTTATGGATTTCAGTCTGCTTTCCACCAAAGTCTACCAATGTCAAGTGCTATGCCTCTCTCCAGAAGAGACACCGTGCCGGTATGACAGTGACAACTAGTGATCTTTCATTGTCAGACCAGTTGGAAAACAGCCCACAGCTCAGCAAACTACACAGAGTGTTAGCTTGAACAGTGGGTTTATTCATAGAGACCAAATCCTAGGGTCGCAATCTTCTAGAGTGGTTGGCAGTGCAAGAATGAATGCAATGAGTGTGAAAAAAATCAATCGTTATATAGGCAGACTGCAAGGAAGTAATTAGCATAACACATATAAATATACATTGACAAGAAGTAAATATACCAATGACATACAAGATATAAATAGTTGACAAATCAAGCAAGGTAATATGGCTTAGTAGAGATGGCACCAAATGGCTAAAGGGAGGAGTGATGTCTCAATAGTCCAATCAGGGACTGTCCAAGGTTCTAAAGTTGTAGCTAGCCATGGGTTGATAATTTTGGTGAACCAAAGAATGTACTTCTGGCTCTAGATTAGTGCAAGATCTTAGGCTGTTCTGAAGATCCTCCGCTAAGGTGGCCATCTTGTACCGGCCCAGTCTCAGCATACTAGCTCAGCAAATGGTCGAGACGTGCACAGCAATTTATTTTATCGGCACAGCACCTTGTGCAGGGCTGGGGGTAAAACTCCACTGCATCTCTGATTGACGTTTTAGTAGCAGAAAGCTGTTTACTAGTGACATTCACCAAAATTTACATCAGTACTATAGTTAAACAATATTCTCGCATAGCAGTATATGAGTTAACATAATTTCATGCTCCCGCTTTTGCTTTGCCATTTTTGAGTAATTTTATAAAGCAGTTCTTATACTGTGTTTTTTTGTAAAATAATTTACAAACCGAACCCAGTACTTGGTTTAGTAACAAGTTATTTCACTCAATTTGGAACTTTTAAATTACCTATATGATTTGATTATGTGGTTTAGTTGTATATAGAAATGATAGAAACAAATGTCAATAATTAAAACTAGTAGGAGTGCGTTTTACTTTACTGTTCCATGACTATTCGTCATTGGCATAATTGTGAAGCATGCATGACTATCAACTGTGATGTATGAAATGATACAGTTCTCATGGCGTAGTAACAGACTTGAGTTTGTTGCCACAACATGCTACTCTGCTCAAGTACTCTACCTCTCTCTACTTGTTTACGTAACTTCATTAACTCAATGCAGAGCCCATAGCTCAGACAGAAATACTGTAGTAGATTTTTATGGTCACTGTATCTGCACAAGGCCCCCCTGACAACTGCTGAGTGTCAGGCATGCCTGAAGCGAGTATGACACTGCCAGAAAACCTTGTAAGAAAGCCGGTAGAATCGCAGTACTACTACCGACCCTGCAGTACTACTACCGACCATATACCGGGCCGGGGAGAAGAGAAAGGCTATAGCCTGTGGACCCAAAGTACCACCAAAAGATGCAAAAGCCCAAGTTTTCTGCCTAACTACGACAGGAATACCAAAAGACAAGGACCACAAGCTGTAGCAGTCAAGAACCTGGACTACTATTGCACCACCACTTCCTGAGCTGACTCAGCACTATTGACTGTTGACGCTCCGCCATCTACTTCCGGACGCCTTGTACATTTAACCCTATTTTAGCCAATCCTATGCCATATTATTTATATCTTGTTGTTTCATTTGTGCAATTACTTTCTGCTACTTGTGATTAGCTGCACCCTTATTTGGGCATTTGTTTTCTGCTGCTCTGCCTATAAAAGGCAGAGCCCTACTGCTATACTTTGTAGTTGTATCAGTATTCTGTTTGAGACTGTTCCAAGCAGCAAAATACATTGCCATTCATATACTACACTGGGTTGTTGTTGTATAATATAATATGGTTTACACTGAGTTGTGCGTTTGAGCAGTGGGCTCTGATTACGATTGTGGAGTTGGCATACTCCTCCGTTGGAAGTAAATTTGAAGGTGACCTCTGGAGTGAGGTGTTGTTGGTAGATCTTTGATTGGCCCCCCAAAATCCACTACAATACTAGTCCAGTTACTTGCGTAGAAACACATTTATCAGTATTATTTACGACTTTAGTGAGGCTATCCCATAGAGTATGATGGAAATAGTAAATACATTAATAGGCGTTTTCGGTGTCTCAACGCGTTGCTTTGAGAAAGTTTGATCAACGCGTTTATCCCTCGAACGATAACTTATAGGAGTAGGCGACTGCGTAGAATATACAAAATTTTGCAAGAGTTGTCCTCTTTTTTTGTGTCTTCAGTCATAAATGTAGCCCTGCAATCGTAAGTTTGTTAGCCTAAATTCTTGGGTTGAAAAGTAGCTGTTCACTGCGAGATTTTTGTTGCCCTGACAACAACTGCATCATCTGCTGTTTATACACAGTGTTATTAAAACTCAGCAAACCACCAAGTACAAATTGTATTGTTATTGATAATGATGGTGATAAGAATAATAATGACAATGAAGAATAATAATGACACCAACAAGCAAAAACATGAATTATTAATTAATAATAATTAATAATGGTGTGCTGATTATTTACTGTTATAAAATAATATATTTTATCAGATAAATAAAGATAATGAAAAATGGAATGAATGAGAGTTATAATATTATTATTATTGGCAATAGTGATAGCATTAATAATAATGACAGTACTAAAAATAATAATTTATGACTTTAATAATAAGTAATAATAGATCAATTAAAATCAAGAAAAAAAAATCATAACTTTTGATAGCACGTTGCTGTTATAATGCCGCAAAAGGGTGCAGTGCCGTAATTAGTGAGAAGACGACTCCTTTGGAAAACCAACGTATTGACTTTTATAGGTGTTCACTGGCCAACGTGCACTGTAAACTCGTTGAAAAACGCAAAAATGAGCGTTGATGCACGTTGACAAAAACTTGCTACAAAGAGGCTGATAATCCCTCGACAAAAAACTGCCGTTGAGGATTAAATGTAAACGTTGAGCACACCGAACACGCCTAATACCTTGCAGTAGAGAAAGCCATGGTAAAGGTCCCGTACAACCTCTGTTCCGGCTCTGGATAGTTACCTGGTGCCGTCGTATATGTGTTCAAAAGAGCTCTACTGGCCTTGTATAGCTACCTATATAAATAACAATAACTTGTCAGGCTGTGTGATGGAAGTTTTTCTCAGCGCAGCTATGCGAACCGCAAAATAGTTAGACGTTAAACTTTTTCCTCAAAGCACGACGTATATGGTGATTGTACTTACCCCAGTCTCAATGAGGAAATGAACCAGATGGGGCTTTCTCAATACGCAACTCGTATGGTTGATCTTGGCTAGTTCAAATTTTATTTAAAGTTTTATGTCATTGGCCAATTACTTGTGTTGTTGTCAGTGATGGTTTCATTCCTAATAAAGGATGAATATTTCTTGCCTTCTGCATAAAAGGCTGAGCACTGTTTTAGTTTTATCATTCAGTTCTTGGATTTACATTTGTGCTATGGTAAAGAATTTTGTTTGTGATCTTTAACAAACATCCTATCGTGTCTCCTGATTTGTCAGGGAACGATCTGATTCAATCATACAAATTTTCTCAACTGCTAAAAACTGATGGACTCCCTGAAAACTCCTAAAGCTTGAATCTTCTCCCAAAAATCTCCTGCACACTTTCCTATTATATTTCTATTGAGCAACATGACAGGTATGTTAGCAATCATTGCTAGGGAGTTACTGTGAAAGCAGTGTCTATACTGCTGTCACCTGTTATCACTAGCGCCGAATGGAATCCGGATTTCAACTGCTGCCATTAATATGGTATCTAACCAGACTAACAAGATTTGTTGTTTCAAGTCTAAATAAATGTATTTGCCTAATAACATCTCTGTTTTCCACAAGTTCCAAAGTGCAATAGACGGAACCACTGCTTTGTACATGTATAAACAACTCTAAACAGCAACAATAACATGAGCTATATATCTGCAGTAAAATAACGAAATAAGAAATTCCAAATAAGGAAATACAACTGGTCATAAACAAGCAGGTGTATGAGTAAAAAAAAAAGCATGCTTTAACCAGTTCATCTTTGTTGCAGCGGCGTGACTCATCTCTTGTGTGTATATGAATAATGTGGCACACCTGAACCAATGTGCTAGCACATATTTTAATTGTTATCTTTTTTTAGGCAACGACTTCTCTCACACACTTCCCTGTGTGGTCTTAGAGAGTTAACTACCTGTTCATTGGGGGCACCGATGTTAATCCACTGCACTATTATTTTGCTGAATCTAAAGAATCTAGTAGATTAATAACAAAAAAGTGTTTGCTTGCTTTTGCTCATGCAATAAAGCTGCATTGGCTCTATAAAGAGTCTACTACAGTTCTACTGGGCAATTCTCTTCAGTTAAACTCGTCGTTTGTCGATACCGCCATGCAGTCAGCCTCCACAGGCCGGACTCCATTTTCTTCTTTTCCTTCAGAGGTAAGATTGAGCTGGGGTGGCACAAAAACAATGCGGAGGAGTTACCTCAACCTCTGCAACTAAGATGAGTGTCTCGACTCAGCTGTGCAACTTAATATTTTAGAGTTACTGTTAGCTATTCACTTTTTTTACAAACAGCATCAGAATAAATAACAAGACGCCAAAAACTAAATTATTTAATGCAACAAGTAAGGCAAAAGCTCGCCCTTTTATCTGCTGAGTTATAGGTGCTACGTCACTGATTTGGACTGAATTAAATCCAATTGATCTAATTTTAGTAATTTTTGACCAAAATAAAATTTTCGGTGTTGCTCTCTCATAAATTCCATCTATAGCATAAGCACTATAGATGCTGACTTGTACGGAACTTTTTCTTTGGTACGCAAAAACTTATATAAGGCAATAAAGCGGAGTTACTATACAACTTGGCTTGTTTGCATAGAAGGAGGGCATCCCAGTAATGGTAATTGTGCACAGACTTTCATGAGCATAGAAAAGTAAGTTTGCGTTTACTTTCAATTTCTTTTGGTTGTGTTTTAGTTGGGTCAGCATTTCAATTTATTATTGATAGATTTGCTATTATGTACACACTACCATTCCAATAATAAATTACATTACCAATTATCTCAATAACTAAAGCAATATTGTGGAAGATTTTTATGATAAAAAACTTGAAGACACCTACTTCCACCCCCCCCACCACAAATAAAAAGCAGCTTAATAAATAAAACATATCATCAGCAAGCATTTATTTATACTGTTCGGAAGTCGCGAATGAAACTGAACGCTAAATTAACTAAACTTCATCAAATGAGATATACAGAAGAAACTAAACGTTGGATAGCAAACGACCTAACTGGTCACAAACAGGCTACCATTATTGAAAATAGTTTTTCACATTACTCCACCATTACATGCGGTGTTCCTCAGAGCTCTATTCTCGGACCAACTCTTATTTTAATCTATATAAATGACCTAGCGTTCATAACTATAAAAATGGACCCAATTTTGTATGCTGATGATAAAAATTTGTTTTATGAATCAAATGTGCGTAATAATGATGTGGAAACTGTGAATTTTGAATTAATGAAGATAGAAAATTGGCGCAAGTAGAACAAGCTAACAATAAATATGGTAAAAACCAATCTTATTATTGTGAAGAACTGGCAGAGCAATCTTCAGCTTGAAAACCTATTTGCTTTTGGGAAGAAGTCACTGAGGTATATTCAATTAAATTTTTGGGTATCTATCTTGATAAAAGTTTGACATGGAAAATTCAAGCTTATTATGTAAAAAAACAAATTAGCTATTCTTCAACATTATTTAGCAAATGCGCAAAGTTTCTTAAAACTCATTTATAATGCATTCACTCATTTAAAATCAGCTATTGCTTAGAAACTTGGGCAATGCTCCAGCATGCCACATCAACAAAGCCTTAATTGCCCAAAAGTTACTCTAGAGAAATATATTCCAGAAAGCACTGTTGACCCCATCTCTACCCCTGTTCGGTAGATTCAAGCGCTACCAATAGACAAAATTTACTGCTGAAAAATTCTGCTTACAGCCCATAATGAATGTTACAAATCAAAACAAAATATCAGTAAATATAAAGCAAGATTTTCATTAATAAATTTACTTTCGCCCAAATCTACCTCAACTGCAGGTCAAAGGAAAGTTAAGTATCAACAATCATCATCGTGGAACAAATTACCGGTGCATTTGCACAAAACTTCAAGCTTACAAAAAATTTGAGAGCAATATCAAGGAATACCTACTAAGGCTTTAGGGTTGGAAGAAACAACAGTAAAAGGACTATCCAGGCCCAGCGCCTCGACTAGCTGCAGTGCTACTGCTCACATGGGCCTCATCATCAAGCTTTATTCATTATTTTTTTTTATTTAAATTTATCTTTCTGTTCTTTGTTTTCTTTGCTTCCATTTGTTTGTTTTTTTGTGAAACGCACGCACCCACACACTTTATATGGCATGGCCAATGATAGTAAATGTCTGGTAGCCAGACAAATGGTTCAGTTTATAAATGACAGATTGAGGCCATTGGCTGGCTAATGGCTCACGACTGCTAATGCTTCGAACTGTTTATTAACGGTGGTTCATTTTCAAGGTCAAGGGCATGATGAGTGCAGGTATTAGTGATGCAGTTATGATTATAAGATAACAATTACATTATTTGCTATTAGCCATGCGATGTATATCATAATTATTGTTTGTGGTATTGCGATAGATTTTGTGTAAGGTGTTAGCAGAAATCGTTATATACCTTTGGAGGTACCCCCTACATGCGCACAAGAGCGGCTGTGATGATACCCTAGCACTAAGAGACAGTGCAGAGCTGGTATAAAGTCTGCAGGGTGATAGAACAGCCTGCAGGGCCGGTAGTAGCTTATTCCGTGACGATAGGCATCTTATCAGGCATACACAAGATGGCCGTTCAGCAGAAGATCCATAAAATTGCCTGAGAAGATTTATCACTCCAGATACCAGAATCATCCTTCTTTAGGGGAGATTAACCATCAACCACAGGCTAGGTATAACCCCAAGGCTATCATTAGAGACATACCATTGACAATTGGAGTCAAAACTCCGCCTCTAGCCACTTGGCTTGATATGCATTTCAGTCTTTAGTCTATTATCATTTGTTGCCTATTTATATAAGTATTTGCATTTGTCGATTTACTTCATATGCAAGTTTTATTGGACAATTGTGCCAATTATGCTAATCACTTCCTGCCATACAGCCAACATAAAGGCTCGCTACACTGTTATTCTTTGCATTCATCATGTACCACTCTAGAGGATTGCCACTCTAGAAATTTGTAATTATGAATAAAGCCATATAAAAAGCTGGCGCACTGTTTAGTTTGTTTGACCTGTGGATTCTGTGTTTGCCAACTGATCTGGTACTAAAAGTTCACCAATTGTTACTGCCGATACCAGCAGTGTCTGATTTGGAAATAAGCATAATACTTGAAATTGGAGGTATCTCCCGGAAACCGGATTGAAATCTACTACATTGTTGGCAGCAGTGAGATAAATGGTTGCTTCCAATGCTGTAATCATTTATGCTGCCACTTGGCCCTGCGAATCCACCGCAGGCCAACTACTGCTGAGAATGATCTACTGGGTGTAAACAGGAGATTACTTTGCGCTTATTGTCATAGTACACCAGCGGATTTCTCTTCAGGCTCATTGAGGACCTCCAACCTTCAGCAGCTATCTCAGCGCAGTTTACGCCAACAGAAGACTGTCTGCATCAACCGTAGAGCTCGCTCCAATTGCAGCAATCCAGCACAGGTTCATACCAAAACCCCTACAGGCTTGTGGAGTTCCCTCCACACTGGCTGTACGGTTAGCAGGTAAACTAGTAGCACTACTGATCGATACTGGCAGTACAACTACCTTGCTGTCTAGGTACATCTACCAGCAACTGTTACAGTCTGTGAAAAACACCCTACAGTAGCTAATCTCACTGTCTGATTACTGATGGGTCAAGATTCCTATTATATGACACTGTGCAAGTATAATTGCTGCTTTGTGGGTTTAGAACTTCACAATAAACAATACTAATGAAGATGTCACAAAAGGCACACCATTTGCTATCATACATGAGTGTGCCATGAGGTTTCATAACTCAAAAGTCATCATAGGTGGGCATGACCTTTCATGCACAGATGAGCATAGAAGACCACTACAAAATAATGTGAGATTGATATATACAAATGCGGTAGAGAAAGACCGCGTTATCCCAGAAAAATATGCTTGCTTCTTTGAGACAAAGACGGTGTCTATACAGTCATCTACAGTAGTACCAACTGTATGGGAGACCTACCCTGTTGTATGGAATGCCACTTCACAATTTCCGAGAAAACTGCAGCACAGTTGGGCAAAAATTGTAGCTGCTGGACAGCAAAATGTATCTGCTGCATTTACCCCGTTGCTGGCTACCCCGCAACTGAGGAGAGATAGAGAACTTCCACTCTAGGAGAAAAACAGAAACACCCAGGATTTGTCCTTTGACCTCCAGATATACTGCCACAGACTCCTGCCACCAGGAGTAGTCTAGCCAGTTTGCAACAAACCCCCATTACCCGTTTTGATTTCAATGCTTCTGTTAGCAGATGAACAGCAGCATATTCCTGGCACAAGAAGTAAAGCAATAACGGATACTTTGGAACCACCAGTATGTGGTAAGCATATCATTACCCAGCAGTCAGCTTTAAAGGAAAAATAAATCCCTTTTGATGCTGGCAAAAGCAATGCCGATGACGAGAGAGAAGGCACAGCCCTCTAAGCAAGGGGTTTCAACCCCATTTGTCGACAATGGAACAGTCAAAACTTCTACCATTTTCCCATTCAAGCCTAGCCCTTAGGCCAAACCAATTGTACTCCTTGGATTAAGTTACTGCCCACATGAGTTTATCCATTAATAATAAATTAAACAACCACACTGCGCATGACTGTTCAATGATACTAAACTAATTTGATGTTTAGTGCTTCATTTTTTTCTTAGAAGAAAAAAGTAAAATACCCATTTTAGCGTGTGAGATTTTACTAAATTCCTCATAAAAAATTCTATCCCATGTTTTATCTTTTTAAAGACAATTACCCATTCATTTCGAAATTACAAAACATCTAAAGTTTGCATGTGAAGCTCAAAACACATAAGCAAGTTACATGCACACAACAGTGCTGTGTAACTTGCTCATCGCCTTTGATCAGAAAAATTAATGATCAAATTTTGATCAGTTTCATCTTAGCTTTTTGTGAAAGATAAAAATAAAATTGAAAATTGAAAATCTCTTATTATAAAACTTGAACCAAGGAATCAAGATGGTTTGGCCTTACTCATTGTACAACAGTGCAGGCAAAAGGTACCAGCCACCAATGGAAACCGAACCGGCTGAGATAAACCACCCTTTGCAGGATCAAGGGAAAACTGATGACAATGCTAGCCAATGAGTTCATGGTAGAACTCTTATCTACCTCAGACAAAAGACCTGCCGCTTTGAAGTGTCAATAATTTTGGGAGAAGAGCTTCCACCAAATGTAGAGTTTGTACCAGAATCAGCTTTAAGGTTGACTGACTCCACTGATGTAATTACCACTATCTCCGTTTCCACAAGAAGGAGCTACTGGCATTGTGCTGCCGATTCCATTCTCCTCCATGCGAAAGATGCTAGTACAGCTCTCTATTTGACTGGAGTAATTCCCCGCTTTCCTATGTTCCAGGAGGAGCGGAGCTACAGGAGGCCACCTGTGAGGGAAACTGACTGGAGAGAGGGGCTACCTTATTACATGGCATAGTACCCAAGTATTACTGTATAACTATGTATATTCACTAATACGTATTAACCTAGGTACGGAGATATTTGGCTAGCTATGTTATAACTAAAGACAGTATGTTTTTAAGGGAGAAAAGTATGTGGTAGATTTCGATGTAAGGCATTTGTAGAAAGCCTATATATACAATAATATATATATACATATATTATTGCATATATATATGATAAATAATAATATTGTGCAGGATTTTACTGTAGGTCTGTTTTGGTAGCTTCGGCCTACCTGCACAGCTTTGCCCAAACTGTGTGATAGCTAACAGCTATACAACCCGCCCACAGATCGACAGACTTCCTTAGCAATAGTGATCGACTGCTACTGAGCGCAAGCCAGTGGCCCAAACTTTGAAGGTCGAATCAGCCTTGGCTAGATTTGGCCAGCAGAGGTTCGGTATACTGCTTAGTAATTACTAGTCGTAGTAATGGTGCTTTGATTGTACGTGCAAGTACTAGCGCAAGTGAAGTTTATTGTTTGTTAAGACAAAGAAACTTCTGAGAGTGTGCAAGCTTTACTATGATTTATTAATTGTATGACACAAGCATTTATACAGACAGTTATGTAACAGTAAATAGGTAAACAAGACAGAGACAAAGAAAGACTGTAAGCCACGCCTAATAATTGGAGACTGGACAAATAGAAAAAGATAGGAGCTGGCTTTACAGATACGGCTGAATGCATGCACATGTTGCTAATATAAGATTGTATGTAAATAGAAATGCGAAGGTAGAAAATAGAAATATACATACATTTAATAGTCGTAGAGTGTAAACATAGAACAGGTAAGTGTTATTGTCATGGCGCCGTCCGTTACAATAATATATATTAATAGATAGCTAGTACTAAATAATAATTAATTAAATTACACTTACATTTTATTATTATTTTTACACAGGGACTTCAAATTTTGTAATGATGATGATTAGTGTTTATTTTTATTATTGACGATTGAACTAGTTGCAGTATTAAATTTTGGTTTCATAATTGGTTATGGTAAAGTTTTTCAATTTTTTTTAATAAACATAAAAAATTGTCGTGCTAAAATAATATTAGCGCGCTGCTCTTTTTATAGCTCGCTTTCAGCTCCTAATTCACAAGTTAAGAGAATGCCCTAGTGGGGAGAAAAAATTTAGCTCAGCATGGAGAAGGAACTGTTAATTCAAAGGCTTTACCACCGTCACATAGAGTGCTGATAGTACTGAGATATCTTGCGACCCCAGACCTAATTACTTCATTGGCACTAACGTGTTTGTTGTGCACGCTTCGTCTTAATTGATAATTTTGATTGCTCAGATGTAGAAATTTCCATCTTGTGGTTTTCATATGATTAGATTCAATGTGACACCTTCTACCATCCATGAGTGCGTCACCAACATTTGCAATACAATTATTGAAATGGAAGAAGAATGTATCAAGTGGGCTTCTATCGAGGAGATTAGGGTTGAAGAGGCCACATTTTATTCAAGATATGGTGAGCCACAAAACATCTAACTCTTAAAAACTTTCATCGATGTGGATTAATAAGTTACAAATTTTATGCAAATTAGTGACATTCTTTGCTCATTCTCTATAGGATTTCCTAGATGTTTTGGATGCATCGACGGTACTCAAATAAACATACAGAAACCACGGAAAAATGCTGAGGTAAATTTTTGACAAATTTATTTGAGAGTAGACATGTCTAAAATTAGATTGTATTCGCGTAATATACCAACATCTTACTTCTTACACTAAGGTGAATATGGTGTGGATTGTGATTTTATCTGCACCACGATTCTTCCATTCTATGATTTTATAGACATACTTCAATCGCAAAAAAGAATACAGTGTAAACACTTTACTCGTTTGCGACAGTGCTGAGAAGATAATATATTACACAGTTGGGTCCCCTGGCTCCTACCATGATGCGAGAGTTTATCGCAGAGCAACTCTTCCAGATCTGTTGTCAGTCATACCAGCTCAGTATCACCTGCTAGGCAAATTTGTAAAATACTACATGAATGCCTATTTCATTTGTATGAAACAGAAGTAAAAGTCTATTCAAAATATAATTGCTTTGATTGTTACAGGCGATAGTGCTTACCCATTGTCCAACGGCATAATGAAGCCCTATGCGGAAAACGCAGACAATCCACCCGCACAAGTCGCGTACAACAAAGCAGTTACATCAACTCGTTCTGTTATAGAAAATGCAAATGTTAGGCTGAAGAACAAGTGGCAGCGACTCAAGAGGATTCAAACAACATCTATTGAACGAGCCAGGCTTATTATCAGGGCTGCATAATTCTGCACAATTTTGTTATTGAGCATGACTCAGACATTGATCGAGCTGGTCAATCAAGACCATTAGCTATGCTGCCAGCTGGTTTGAATGAAATTGAAAAGAGACAAATAATTTCAAATAGGCTATGTTAAGTATTACGACAACTTAGCTACTTCGCATTATAGTTTTTTTTACGGCTATTACATAACTTGTCAGAAAATTAGTCAATTTTTTATTTCATTTTTTCATTTAACAATTTATTGTAGTTTAGCTAATATTTGTTTAAAAATATCGCGTTTTTGCTTTTCAATCGCTTCAATGTTTGTCATATGTTCTATTTTTGCTTCAACTTCTCATTCAAGCAATTGATTTTTTTTCTCTTCCGGCTCTTCTCTCAACACACGGCCCTTAGATTGCTGCCTTCTCTCAATTGCTGAAGGCTGAGACCTGTAAATACATATATATGCAATGTTACATAAGAAATGTGTCATATGAATGAATAATGAGATGGGATGAGTGTAGGTATCACCATTCATTACACCTTTCAAGCATTGCATAATCGAGATGACAAGTTACATTAATAATCTTCTAAACTGTGAAACCGGATAACTTGGGAGTTGTTCCACCATTGTACTCGCAACTTCACTTTCACCACATTTATAGACCAGTTGCAAAATAAATATTCACAAAAAATAGTCATACTCTAAACTAATAACCCAAGCTAACTCACTCATTGCAGTCATCAATAGTGGTATAGATATCCACCCCTTTTTCCTTGCTGTAAGCTTCCTCAAACTGTTCCATAAACTTGAATGATTTTGGATCTCAGTGGTGAAAGGGTAATACAAAGCACCAACCTGTTCGTTTATTGTGATCCGCACAGTCTTTATAAGTGGCCAGCAATCGATTAAACTTGCGGCGCACTGCCACAGGATCATTTATATTGAAGCCTTCAAGGTGTAAACCATCCATGACCATTTTAAATATCTAAAGCATCAAGATTGCGTTGAATGACATTATGGAAAATGCTTTTAATTTACTATAAATTAAAGTTTTAGTTACCTCATTCTTGCTACTCTGGGTTTTAGCAGTTTTGTAGCGCTTCTGCAAAGGCACAAACAAAGAAACCATTGCCTTTACTGCGGCATCGCTCCATGTGAAAGACTCTAAAATATGATGTGATTTTGGCACTTTTAATCTGTTAAATTTTACTTGGATAACATCAGCTGAAAGATTAATATGTTCCACATACCTTCGCTATCATCCAGTATGAATTCTTCATCGTCACTGGATTCGTTCTGCACAGATTTGGATGTGCTAGCCTACGATTAAATGATTAAATATCATGAACAAAATTACAGTATATCGCGTAGCAGAAAATGTTCAAAACATTGATTGCCACTACAATAAATATATACATACTGATGGTGTCTCATCTTCCAGAAATGGAACAGTAAACTTCTTTTTCATTGGCTGCTGTAATAATATGTTTAATAAGTTATTAATTAATTAGCAATGGTGATGCATGATATGATGAATTCTATCAATTTTAAAAGAAATAAAAATATTTCTGTTACCTTTCCTTTATCTTGGTTCTTAGATCCATTTGGCCTTCCTCACTTTTTTCGTTCACTCACTGTCACCTTAGAGCTATAATGAGTATTTCATAAAACAATGTTTAATAAATTAATACAGCCAAAAATTTACAGGCATCAACATAAACAACCATCATATTCTGAGTTTTTTATTTGAACTCAAAAGTAGAACAGCAACCAAGCAGCATATGCTGTCAAACAGTGGAATAAAAAGCAACAGCAAAGACAGGTATGTTAGCGAAACTGGAGTCAATTTCTCTATCAACTGAGTCTGAAAAGTGGGGCACATATGAAATCATCTGGACCAAATACATGACGTGCAAATGTAACAGAATGAAAATAAAAAAATAAACTTACCAGTTACATTCTCTATCACACCATCTAGTGGTGCATCTGTGAGCACCGCATACTGTACTTCAGATCCTAAATAATAATAAATTGACAAATAAATAATAAGCAAATACCATAATGACGATAAGGATGTGGGTTCATTCTATGGTAAAAAAATTATTATTGTAATATTGGGATATTAAATGAAATAATATTAATGCGATGATAATTTAGATCATAAAAATAAATAACTAATAACAACGAACAATAATTGTAATATAATAATTTCAATTTATTATAATTATTTTAACGAAGATGATAAATTCGCGGTAATCATCATAATAAATAAATATTACAACCCTGATCACTATAAAAATTTTAATGCTACAGCCGCCATAATTGGCAGTAGTATTAGTTAGTAGGATGGTTAGTAACTTGTAGCAGAAGCAGTTGACTCATTATTATTATTTTTTTATTATTATGTAATTAATAAAACTAATTAATAAACTATTTTTATTATTATCACATACAACTAATAATAGTAGTTGTTATTTATTTATTATTACTAGTATAAGCAGTATTATAATAGAAATGGTAGCAATATAAGCGTATAGAATAAGTTATCCTAGTTTGGTTACCTTGCTGTTGTGCTAGAGCCATAGTTGTTGACGTTGATGACGTAAACAGATCCACTACTATGGTAACTAAGGACTGATATAGCGAGCTATGGTGAAATTTTGGCGCCGATCGACACAAACGATATAGAATGGTCGCCGGTCACAGTAAACCAGCGCTCGTCTGGGTTAAATACAAGATTGTTCGCTGGCATTCGCGACTATCGAACTGAAACAAAAAAAATAATTGGCGAGCATTTTTTTATTCAGTGAGCTACGATTTGTTGACCCACCGAATCCGAACAACCGATTATTTTTTATCAAATTTATTGCCGATTTGATTATTTTTATTGCCATTTGTTTGGCGAATGTAGGTCGCGAATACTCTTAATGTATTTTTTTAATTCCTCAATTTCAGCTAATTATTTACCTCGAAACTGCTGTATAGGTTAATCGTTGCAAGTTTTATAAAACTGATTGAGTGGTCATTCTCTCAAAGTCCCATGGTCATTCTAGTTAATAGTTGATGCTTCAACAGTAATTACAATCTGTTGTCTTTGTATCAAGTTAACAAGCTGAAATGTATTGCCACATGTTTCTGATCACAAAAGGAAGCATACAAATAATTTTAATTCATAAAGAAAACTAATAAATGGGATCTTTGCACTACTGGATAAACAGAATATTGTAACGGTTTTCCCCGTGTAATGAGAGGAATACTGCCACAGGTACTGCAATATGCTTTGTGATTATGGCTAACTCTGTGCTTTAGTGGTAGCTGTGGCTACAGAGTGCAAGGCTTGAATGTCTCTTTGTGTTAGAGGAGACAGGATGCTGCTTATCAGCAGACACAACGGTGTTTGGCAACCGGCCAAACAAATCCTAATAGGTTGAAAGTGTAAGGAAAGACTTTATTCTCCACTTTGTCTAATACTCACAGAATTGCTACTAAGGCTAACTATAAAAGTGATAGTAATGTCTCTAATACTGATGTCCAAATACTGAAGGTATGCGTCCGGCGGTATAGTCACTAGCTGGGCGTTCCTACGAGAGTTCAAGCGTCTTCTTCTGTACACTTCTGGGAACTTCTCTGTGGTAGTCTGAACGTCTCCTCAGTTGCATTGCTATAGCTAAGCACGCACAACTCCTAGGCAGTATCTCACAATACAATGTCTGAGCACTACTGAGCACTAATACTAACTAATAACTGCCCTGCTGGGCCAAAGCAAGTCTAAATATATGATGCACAAAATCAGGGAAGCGTATAAATATGTGATTGGCTGAAACTACATGAACAAAACAGCATGAGGCACATGCCAAGGTAAAAATAACTATAAAGGCGGGAAATGACCTTCCTGCTGGTTGAAGCTGTAGCTGTAGTGCAGCTGCACTGCTGAAGGCGTTCAAGCGTACGTAGATAGTCTTGAGTAGCATAAGTTGATTAGTATATGTATAGTGCCGGCTGTAGATTATGGCAATGCTGTGCAATTCCATTACAATATGTTAGTTACTTAAAAGTTTTGTAGTCTGTGTCACGATCTGAAAGCGCACTCTCGCCTTTACAGCTCAATAGAGATTCCATAAATGTACATATTGCAGAACAACTGCCAAAAGTATAAGGCATCCTCTATTCCGATGTGTTGATTTTCCATATCTGGTAAGTAATGGAGACAACCTCTTGCGCTTGCGAGCAACAACTTGAGATGAATGTTTGTGTCGATAATGCGGTAAGGTCTTTTACCATATAAAGCTTTCCAGATCTGTAACGACTTCATGTAGTACTCTAAAGCTAAAAAATGATCACCATCACTGTAGTAAACCTCAGATATTAGTTCATAATTGTCAGCTATATAAGGGTGGTTTGCTTCTGCACCAAATGTAGCTTTTATAATCTCTAATGACCTGTTCAGATTTTCCAGTGATAATGAGAATTCACCACGTTTGTGATATACGTCAGCCATGTTGTTATAAATAACAAATAAATCAGGAGGAATGGTGTCGGCAGTTATGATGGTTCCATAAATCTCAAGTGCTTTGTTGTAATATTCCAACGCTAGTGTGAAATCCCCATGGCTGTTGTATACGGTACCAATGTTTGCATAACTGGCAGCTATACCAGGGAGGTTAGGCTCTTCAACAAGTATTTGTGTTTTCATCTCTAATGCCTTATTGTGATATTCTAAGGATTTTGCGTAATATTCCAGACTGTTGTAGACATTCGCAATGCCATGGTAACTATCCGCTAGCCCATTATAATTTTTGTAGCTAGCTTCACCAACCTTTATTGCCTTGGTGAAATATTCCAATGACAATTTGTAATTCTTCAATCTGAGGTTTACAGAACCAATGATACAATAACATGTGGCTGTTTGAGGATGGTTGCTTTCTGCGCCATGTATAGCTCTTATCATTTTAAGTGCCTTGAAGGAAAATTTCAGAGAGAGCTTCAAAATCCCGCAATGGAAGTATATACCGGCAAGGAGTGCGTAACTGTTAGCTATAGTTGGGTGATTAGTGTCAGCACCATACACAGCTTTCCTTATCTCTAATGATTTAACGCAATGTCTCAGGGATGATGAACACTTACCACTATTGATATATGCATAGACAATGTTATGGTGCGCTCCAGCTATGTAAGGATGGTCTATATATCCATCAAATATGTCTTTAAATAGCTCCAATGATGAATTGAAATATTCTAGTGATAACATATGTGCTCCTTGCCCAACATATGAACCACCAATGTTATTGTAATTTTCAGGTATTCCAAAATGGCCGGTCTCCAAACCATATATAGTTTTTCTCATCTTCAGAGACTTGAGTTGATACTTCATTGATAGCGTGACCTCACCACAAGCTAGGTGTACATTGGCTAAGTTATTGTAACTCTCTGCTACATCAAGATTGTCAGTGTCTGTGTCACACAAAGCATTTTTTATTTTTAGCGATTTGTTAAAGAGTTTTAGAGACACTTTATAATCCCCACAATAATAGAAGACAATTGCTATGCGATCCAAAATACCAGCTATAGATGGGTGGGTAGCATTGAACCCATATATGGCTTTCAACATTTCTAGTGATTTAATGTAACAAGCCAGAGCTGATGAGTAGCAACCAAGCTCGCAAGAGGCCATTCCAATACCGCGACAGTCATCAACTATGTTAAGTAGCGTAGTTTCACCGAACAAAGATTTATCCATCTCTAGTGCCAGTTCGAAATATCTCCTTGCCTCTTCGAATTCACCTATCTCATAATATACATACCCAATGTCCCTATAATTGGCTGATATATCTTGGTGGTTGGTATCTGGTGCATACAAGGTCGGTATTGAATCTTCCCCCTGCATCAAGCTTTGTTTTGCCTAAAAATCAATATTTAAAAGCTTACACACACATTTTTGTTCCAGCATTTTCTAGAGAATACGTTCTTAATAATTTTTAAATTTCATGGCATCTTACAAAGAAACACTCCTAGTTTCGTATTAATGTAATGGAATTGCCTGGCATGGCATCCATTGCTACAACAACAGGTGTCACTTATGGTAGGGGCACACTGCTACCGCTAGTTTATTCTTTTCTGAAATAATTTATTTTTGTCTGCGAAATGAGTCGTTTGGATGCGCTAGCGAGCCTGGGCTCATGTTTGGGCTCAAGCTTGTTGATAGCTCTACTAGGTGTGGCAAACTAAAGCATATGAACAAGGAAATTCCCCTCAGCTAACAATAATTAATCGGCTGCGATTTGACCTTTGAATTTTGTCACTTCCTACTAATTATTAATGCTTCTGCTTATCCTGTCAATTCTATTTTTGTGTTTTATTTACTTGATTTATTTGTATCCAATGAACTGCTTGTCTTTTTCAATCGCTCATGCACATTCAGCACTTGCAACTCGACAGGTATAGCTGTATTGTAACTGTGTGGGCAAAACTGGGTGCGCACTTCCATAGTGAAGTTGGATTAGCAATCTATTGTATTGTGGTGTTGCAATTCACTGTGACCTAGTCTCATGTAGGCAAATACAGGCACATCTTTGTAACTTGACACATTATTAGTTTGGCAGTTTGCATTGCTATGTGTTTCAGTGCTCTACCAAACTTTGTACAGCTCGGTGCTACTCGGTAGTACACTGTAGTTGTTAGGGAAGCATTTCCCCCGGTAGAATCTAGCTTGGTTCACCCGATATAGCTTGGTACAGCTCGGTTAACTCGATATAGCTTGGTACAGCTCTGGTTGTGTGCTGTAACACTGGTGATGTGACAGGAGTTAAAGACTACTGTCTGCCCAAACATTGTCTCTTGCATCTTCTCAAGTAGCTGTTCAGTAAAGGTCAGGAGCAGATCCGTTACACTAGAAGCAGCTGAACATTTTCTTCTTTCACCGATAGTTATAGATCGAAATTGGTAATACTGTAGTGATTCGTTTTTAATCTTTCGAATCTACCCATACCCCCAGTATCTACCACTGGACTCTGACCCCCTTCCCTTGCTGCTGTAGATGCTCATCCTCTAGTTCCACCCCCAGTGATTTATCAAGTTTTCTTCTTTCTTCCCACACATGGTAGACAAACTGTTGGCGGATGATATCTGCTTCCATATAGCATACTTCGCCCCCTTTCCTCTACTAGGCTCTCACCCCATCCACAACCCTCTGGACCCCTCAATCTGATTTGCAAAACCTCTGCTTCCCTCCTGCAAGTTGGAAATCTCTATGACCAAGCGCATGAGTAGTATATTTGGCACAGATATCAGGTCAGAAAGAGCCCATAAAATACCGTTTTGATTTTTGACCAACTTGTCATGTAATTGTTGTGTAATTCAATGTGTTAAGCATATCTAAAGTGAGTATGCTCATTGCACAGACCTCTCAGATGAATTTTATTGTCTTTAAACACTTTTTAGTATAGTAGGAGCAGACCTAGGTAAAAAAAATGTAAAATTTTTTTTGAGGTTCTTGTTGTTTCTCCTAAGGTTAAATCTCTGCTGTCCTGGATATTTATTTACCCCTTTCCAATCTCTGACACACAGATTTTGAATTTTGATTTGAACTTCATTGCCCAGCAGTCAGTTTTGCTGGTTAGTAAGTTTTTTCGTTTTTGTTAAATTCATTTTAATTATAATAAGTAAAAAAATAATAAGGAAGTAACATTTTTATAATGGCCGTTATAATTTTTAAGATATGTACCGGTTACGCTCCGAATGTTAAAGCAGTAAAAATTTACGTCAAGTCTAAGTCTTTCAAGTACAGTGAATATGTTCAAAGAAAAAATGAGAATGCTTATCTTTTCTACCTTGATGTGTTTGTAGTTTGACAAGCTTTCATTTATTTGAAAGTTCTAGATATTTTTTTCTATGTTTGTAGTTGGTTGGAAAAGTGGTCATAGGAACGAGTATAATTAATTTGGCATAATTCCATTAGCACTGCACTGTTAATGATAAATTTAACTTACCTCATCAAGCAGTTGTCTACTATTCTTGTAGTCACCCATTTCTTGTTTACAGTGGAGCAGCAGAAGTTTCCAGAACCCAACATTACCAATTCTGTTGAGAATAAACCAACAAAAAAATCTGCTGCAGCTGCATAACTCCAGGTTTGATACAGAATGTAGCAGCAAAGGAACATGTACTTTTCTGTTTCATCTGCATTGTTAGTAGAGTGTTGCAATTTTTTTGAAAAGTCCGAAGCCGACAAACATGCAATTGGAGTAGCAACATAGTCACTTAGCTCTTTCTTTGCAAGCTCATAATTGCCAGCAAAGTAACAAACTTCCACTTTTTGTAGTTGACTTATTTGGTCACCTGCGGCGTGAAGAAAGACAGATGATATTGCACTAGGGAGAGATTTATCAGCGGCTTTACATGATAAGTTCTCTATGTAAGACTTTACAGTAAGCTTGATTGGAACAAGTAAGCTGCCCAAAACTACGAACAAAGAACTTGGCATCTGATACAACTCTTTTGGTACACCTGTAATTTTTGGCACCAGCGTTGCGTGATCGGTTTGAGAATTCTGGTGGAGATAGGCTTTAGTTCTCATGTATAAAGAGAGAGCCAGTAATGTTCTGATGTACATGTGGGTTTTGTCAGACATCTTTCTAAAGGAATACAGTCTTGCAAAAAGGAGCCAAGGATAGCTTAGGTTCCATCCTGTAAACATTTTGATGTTGTTGGCAAGCAAAGTTGGATATCTGAAGATGTCAGTTTTTACTCTAATGTGTGTGTTTTTAGGAGGTTGGAATCTGATGAACTCTGGCAGGAATGTGAAAGTTTCGAGATCTTTGAGGAATGACTTCATCCTTTTTTCCATGACAGCCGGGCTCTTTAGAGCAACATTTAGTTCGTGAGCTGTTCTTTTCTCAATGAATCGTTTGTGTAGTTGAGATTCATCTCTTTCATTGGTGTAGATAACAACTGTAGACGAGAGCATATCTGATTTATCCCCGGCCATTCCAGTGAATGGAGCCTCAGCAGATGTTTTGTACAGCTTCATCAAGTTATTGACAGTAAAGGTTAGTGGCTGACCTTCTTCAAGGCCATTTCCTGTTGGGATGTTGCCAGCATTTTTAGATATACCATCTATTCTGAAACCAACAGTTGTGAAGTCGGTGATGTTAGGTGGAAGCCTTTTCTCTGCTTTTAGTTCTTCGATATTAAAGCACTTTAGAGGTGTTTCTCCAATGTTACCGATTCTGAAGTAGCTATCCATGGCCAACATCTCAAAGTACTTTTTGTCTTCTCGCTCAGTAATAAATGCATATTCCACATCCGAGTATGGAGTTGCCTCCCCTTTAGCCACCGAACCCAACCCAATTACGGCAAAATCACACGGAGCACTTTGACCGATATTTTTTAGTAACTGAACACTTGATTCTATTATGTTTTTTGTGATGCTCACAAATTCATCACTAATCTTTCTACTTAAGCTAAACATATCCTCACAAAACTTTTGCCCATTAGCCATGTTTTCATCGCTGTAGATTTGTTCAGCATCTAGCATCAATCCAAGAGCATCCACAGAGTCAAAATCAAGCTTTGTTTCGTTCCTGTATTCCATCACTAACTGTTTGTGCTTATTGGTCAACTGCTGATGGTGTTGATAGGTGATAGGGTGGTTTCCTTTATACCAGCTGACTTCTATATCGTACACCAATCTATACCTTTCTGGAGTGGGTGCTACTGTGATGCTGTAATTCGCTAGTCCATGGGCCTGTAACATGTGAGTGCAAATCTATTAAGCTTGTTATAATGGTTTGTTTTGAATAGGTTTGTTTAAATTGAATGAAAAAGCACCTGCAAAGGCTCATATAAACTATTTATGTCGTTTTGTTTACAGCAGAGCATGAGAAATTCATGCCAACTAAGACCATGTAAACAATTATCTAGTAGTACCTTTAAATAATCTTTCCAATCTCGTGATTTTTCTCCCCTCTTCATGTAGGTGATTGCTAACTTTTCTGCAAAGTCAGCCATTTCTCTCAAGTTATTCACCGAAGTTCAAGGACAAATGTAGACTCTTATCTGATAAAGCAATGCAAACTGTTTAATCATACTTTAAAATGTGACATACTACCTTACCCAAGCTACAAAAAACCTCTATTGACTTTTTTCACTACGCTCTTCATAATAAAACCCTGCATTCCGCGAAAACATAACTTCAACACAAATTGATTGGATGTATGTACAAAGCAATAAATAAAAGTAACCAATTTTTTGGTTGAGAGGGGGAGATACTGGCAATAAGTGTTGGTTTGTCTGGAGCTGCTGCGTTCATAGTAGTTTGTGAAAAGCTAGTACAAATGAGTGGCCTAGTTAAGGCTCACTCCCAATGATACCTAATCATTATTATCATAATACAGTTGGACATAATCAACTAATTAAATAGACATTGCGCTCAGAAGTAGGGGGGGAGTTATACGGCTAGCAGACAATCCTGTGAGCTTTAGTCTCCTGCAAGTGCTTATGGCAAGTTCTTAGTCTATTGGAAGCTTGGGTCCAGGTTTCGCCGAGTTTTAAGGGTAGTTATTAAATAGGTATTGGTATTTGAAACATCTCAGGCTATTTTTGTTGCTCAGGCTATGGCAGCGATCTTGATGGCGGCTTGGAATGCTTTCCCACGATTGAGGGACTCTGCACACACTGTGCCAGGATATTCGGCATGCATTATTTATGATGTTTCTGTCATCTAATGGCTACATAGTTGATGCTAGAACTTGGATGAGGTATGTGCACAATTGTGGAGGTATTTAGGAGCTTTTGGCTAAGTGAATGCAAAGCCACAATTGTGAAGAACGAGCGGATTTCTCTAGTTTTGACAAGTACAAACTAGCATTTCTTCACGGTGTGGCTTCGCAACAAAGTTACCATGACGGTGCTCGCGAGAACAACACTGGTTTGCAGAACTATCAGTTGTATTTTCTTTATTTACGTGTTCCTATTAAAAAAGAGCTGTTTTATGACAATCAACTTTTCCTTTTTGGATATAGCATTTAAGACAACTAGTCCTCATCATGCTAGCAACCATTGTCGGTGCAGGATCATAATAATTATGATAAGTTATTTTGTTGAATATATGTGCGTCACCGTATCAATACATTGACTATGCCAAAGTTTTAGTTTATTTGTTTTATTTGTTTGTTTGGTTTAGTAGAAATAATTATTTATTGTAGTAATAGTAACAAAGATTGTTTTATCATTATTATTATTAAATTTTTGTTTTTCAGCCTGTACGGCATGTAATTGTTGTTAGAGAAGACAACCAAATAAACTTTTTTCACAGTCACTTTTTCTGCCGGATTCGCGTGCATCCAGTTTTGAGAACGGAAAAAAATTAGCCAATTTTTTTCGCGTTCACTGTCGTAAGCGCCTATTAAATTCTACTACAATTCAACATAAATACAATCATCCAATGATATTGCACATATGGGGTATCATAGTTTCTGTTTCATAAGTATTGACCAATCACAATGAAGGGAAGCTAGATACCCTTATTTAGTGGCCAAGTTTCCTTAGTCTTTGCTCTCATAGCAATTAAGGTTTTTTTAATCATTTTGTGAGGATAGGTTAGCCAAGTCATTATTGTCACACTGCATCACTTCAGTGAGGAGATGGCTATACACAAAGCCTGTGTGGTGGCTGTTGTATTCCTATATAACGAGACCAATTGCAATGCAGGGTGGGTATAAAGCATGTACCTATTAGAATGGACTAACACCTGGGCGGATTGTTGGTCCCTAGTCCACAAGTAAACCATAACATGGCGGCAAGATCACGTGAATTAAATAGCAGCTGTCATAGTAATCCCACAGTATTTAAAAAGTATAGTGGATATAACAATTACGCATTTTTTTGAGAAGAGTGAATCTTTATCACTACTGCTGCCTGATTCGTTGAACAATCAATTTTGAATTTTATTAATAGTTATACAATACTTGGCTAATGTCACTATCATCATAATGTATATTATTTATTATTATTATTTTATGTTTATGTCATAAATTTTCTATGCTATTTTTTATTTACCGTCATTATTTCTTATTATATAAATTCTTTATATTATTTATCTAATTTTATATATGTATAATAGTACTAATAATAATAGTAATAAAAATGACGACGACGATGACGACGACGATGATAATAATAACAATGGTAACATGTAAATTTATTGTGATGGAATTGCGTGAGCAAGTGTGAGAGGACAGATGCAACAGAGGACCGGCCTGTGATTGTACTGTTGATGGAGACGAGCTAGCCAAGTCTAGGAAGGAGCCGCAAGCTAAGAACTGTTCCGGTGAACTGGTGACCTAATTTAATTGTAGTTGTTAATGCGATCGTTTATTCTAACTGCATGATTGTTAGTCAGGCGCATTGAATCCATTGTATTTGTGTTGACCTTAGTCTAGATAGCCTATCACATTTTATTGTTATTATCCAAATATATGTTAGTATTTTCAACAGCATGCTTTTGTATAAATACTGGTGTAAATCGCCCAAGCCTTCAGAGCTCTGGAGTAGTTGTGTTTAGAGTAGAACTGTTGTCAACGTTGGGTAACGTTGTTGTTCCTCACAATCAGTAGCTGGAAGTTTAAGTCTTTGTTCAACGTACCAGGATTGTTATATACGCTTCGAAACATCTCTCACTATTGCAAGTTTTGTATTTTATCGAAGAATATATATTTATTATTGTCAACTGCAACTCTCCTTATGCTGAACACTTGCGAAGTATAAAACACTTGTAAATAATTAATCAACTTAGAGAATAACTACACTCTTTGTAATTGTTACAAGTTCTGCATCATTCGCTTGAAATGCAAAGTGCTGAAGTTAACGCTAGTGAAAGTCTATCAATTGTTGAAACTTGTACACGTGCTGGCTTGGCACCATTGATAGTGGAACCGGATCTGATTATATTGTGTAACAGATCCCGTATTGTTAGAGAAAGTTCCCCGTATTGAGACGTATCATGTAATTAATTGTTTAATTACTTATTGCGAGCTGGGTTATACTACAGTTAGTAGAAGCCACAATACGGAGTTTAGGGCCTGAGGCTAGTTGGCTCGCTACCATTTGCCCTAGCACTCAATAGTATAGGAAGACTTTAGTAGACAGTGGTCCGGTGAAGGTCGTTAACAAAAAAGTGCACACAAATCCGTTACATTATTTATCATTAATCTTTGTTGATCAGTTCGAGCTCATGTTGTTGATGTTAATGTACTGAAAGGGAATCTTGGCGTTTCGTCTTCAACATTCATCGCAATTCTTCTTTTGCAGTTCGGGTCTTCGTCATCATCCATGGTTTCATCATCTTGTCTTTGTTTTTCTGAGATGACAGCACGATGTTTTATCACTTGAGCACATGCACAACTGTTGAAAGTTGGAGATTCGCATTTTCTCTTTTTACAAATGGGGGATGACAGTGGAAAAAGAATTTCCTGGGTCTCTGTCTCTTCAACCATCAATTGACTTTCAGTGTTTTGACTATTCATTCTAGAAAACAAAACCAAAATAAAAATGAGTTATTTAGTAACATTTAGTTATAAATACTCGAAGATATATGCTGCACAGCGCAACTAGTTGAGTTGTTCAACTGGAGTTAAATAATTATTTATTTTTTTTATATATATTGTAGAGGGATTTTCGTGCAAAAAAGTTTTTTCATTTGCCCAAAAACCTTATATAATATAAAGGGATTTTTGCTCAAAGAAGTTCTTTATCCTTACTAAAACTTCATATATTATAAAGGGATTTTTGCGAGAAGAAATTTTTTTCATTCGCGCAAAACTTTAATATACTATAAAGGGATTTTTGTGCGAATAAACTTGTTTTTATTCTCGCGAATTTCTTATATGTTATAATGGAACTTTCTCACAAATATTTTTTTTGTGAAAATTTTATATATGATAAAGGGATTTTGGGCAAAAAATTTTCTTTCATTTGCGTGAAAACGGTATATATCATAAAAAGATTTTCTCGCAGAGAATTTTTTTTTTATTTTAGCAAAAATCTTATATATCAAGAAATGATTTTCGCTCAAAAACACTTTTTTCATCTTTTTTTAATTTGCACAAGAAACATTGTATATTATAAAGGGATTTTCGCGCGAGCATTCTCGTTGGTTGTAAACCTGGGTCAATTGGTGCAACTTTGGCTATTTAAGAACCACTGTTTTTACACAGAACTCACCCACTCCAGCAAAAATACCTGAAGAAGCAACATCTACCACAGCATCAGCTACAGCTACTACGACGACTCTCGGCAACGAGGTAAAAATTAATAAGCAGTTATTTAATGCTAGTTAAAAACCCAAAACCTATGTTGATTATTACCATCATTTTACTTTAATGTTTATTACCCTTTACTTTTATTTTTTTCTTTTCATTTCAGATCGACATGTCAACAAACAATAAATTTCATGTAAAGAATTTCCTGGCAGAAGCTCATCATGAATACATGAAAGACAACATGGTTGTTCAAGAAGAGTCAATCTACCTAATTACACTTCAAGCGATGATACTCTGCGCTACTCAATATATGTTGAATGCAGGATAGTTACATAAAAAAATCTCTATGAATCAGTACAATCGTACTATGTGTCTGCAAGATAATGCAGTAGCATTGTTAATAGAGATACGGAATAACAATTCTGAAACTATTCTATACCTGATAAATATTTTGGATATTAATAACTATTTGAAAAAATTAAAAACGCTGCTTGGGATAAACTACTTTTTTAAAAGATAACTCAACAGAGGTGGACTAAAAAATTTTGGTGTAAAATCTATCCTCAGATTAGCAGATACCTAGAGATAAATTGTGAGGTAAATATTTCTGTTCGCTCTTTTGAAACAATGCTAGAAGCATTTAATGCATATCTATGTTGGTTTTTTTTGTCTCATGTAATAAACCAGTACAATAATACAACACTTCATTTTCATACAATACTCAACCCCACAATATAAATCACCATACAAACCCTAATATAAACAACCCGTTCACAATAAATACTTAGTTAATCATACAATTACAACAAAATTAGACACATCAAAACTGGTGCACAAAAAGTCCCTTTCAGGTTCTCATGGTACCTGGTGCTCAAAAAGGTATTTGGAACCAGGAGAACATTTTTTCCTTAGACACCATGACAGAGATCTGCTCCTATCTTACTACTTACGGATACGGAACTGATGTGCTATATAAACGATCATCTAAACAGGTACTGTGTACGTACCAGTACCGAATTATAGCTGTTATATATTTTTAATGTATTTTGTACCTTACTAGTGTAGACCAAGCGTAATTTATGTTTTGATGTCTATGCCATAAAGTTATGTGTTATCCACCCTAACATACATGTAACTGGTGCATGTACATTGCATGCAAAAATGAAGTAAACTTGATTTTTAATTTTTTAGAAACATTTTTTAGGTGGGTATTAATAATGTTAATGATTTGAAGCTTTTCTGTTGTTATGCTCACTCAATTAGTATAATATAATATACTAATTGATTCGGCATAACAACAGAGAAATAAATGGTGTTAATCAATCAAATAATCATAAATTAAAAATAATACTAAAACATTTTTGTTCTCATAAATCAACCACCATGGCAGTGGGAGTGTGGTAGTGTTTGTTGGCTCTGTATAAGGACCGCGTGTCTGATACAGGGTTAAAACCAATGATCAGTTAATGAGTTGTAGCTATAGAGTTATCTCCCTTATGGTTGTAACACCCAAGAGAAGACAACTGATAGTCTAAAGAGAACAATTCGGAAGGCACCAATGGAGTAAGGCTGATAAAGATGGGGTGCGGGTGGAGAATTGTCGTGAGAGCCAGTAGCCCACAGCATAGCTAGCGGGAGAGGTGGTAAAATTCTAGGTATCATAAAAATTTCAAACAATATTTTGAACAGTGGAATGCTTTTAAGCAACATAATTTAAAAAAACCGAAAAATACGCTCTCTTTGCAATTAAAACCAGTGGACAACAGATGTCAGGCCTATTGTATTGTGTTTACAATTCAACAGAAATAGTAATCACTGACTAATGACGTACCTTAGAAGAGTGAAAGCTGGCAGAAATATTTCATGATCAGTTGTGGACGGCAGCAGCCCTGTAGCTGTTTAAGAGCAATGTTTTGTTTCATTGCATACAGTGTGCCTATAGCAACCCTGACGTCAACACCACAGTATAATATGTTGTATATGATACTCTTTATATATTTGTGTGTTTGTCGATCAACTTAAATAAATACTTGAACATTTTGTGTGTGTTTTACAAACTGCTTACTTTAGCTACAATTACAATGCAACAACAGTTTCCCACCAGTTCTGTTGGTTGTTAAGGTGCTGATATTTACATAATCGATACACCCTGTTCAATAATTTATAGACTAACCAAATATGAGTATAAACAACGATAGCTTTCGACAGCCACTTGGTTAATTACGATGTCATCAGTAAGATTTGCCCTGCGTGTTTCACTATCGTGTTTTTTTTTTAAAAGTGAAAACACGAATGAAGTTAATGTCAAAACTTCAATCAAAAAATTTTATGTCCAATTGGACCAAATTCATAGCTTTACCTGAAATTATATATTAAAAAGTTGTCTATACATTGAAAAGACAACTCCTTGACAAAATGCATAAGCACTGAGGTTTTAAGGAGGTTTTAGTTAATTTTAATGCTGCGAATGAGCGTAACAGGCATAATCTATGAAGTTTTTCTAACTTACAGTCACTAGTGCTTGTAAAAGCTTAAATGAAGTATTTGCATGTGCAATGGTCTAATGGGCACACATCACAGGTATGTACTGTATTCCCCCATCACTATCAATTATCGCCAAATTTCTGTAATTTGTTATCAGCGACAACGCCGTGAATATCCACAACAAATAGTTTTATTGCCTTTGATCAATCCACACCCAGGCAGACAGTTGCAGTCAAGGTTCTGTTTAGTGCAATTCAGCTGACTAGTGTTGCTGGCTGTTTTTATTATTATTTTCTTACAATGTGTGATAGTAAACAAATAAAAAACTTATAACAAAGTTGTTTGCTGGCAAGGACAGCTTTGTGGTGACAAGGAATTCTAGTAGCACATTCGTTTTCATTCATTGAATAATGAAGATATATCTAAATGTTATATATAATGAATATTTTTTGTTATTATTTCTTAGTAATAATTAAGAAAAAAATACCAAGTTTTTACTGAAATACCACCATTTATTGTTTTTTATTATTGTAACAGTCAATTAATAAAAACAAAATATCATTCTCTCTATTCAGTTGTATTGTACCGTAAATAGCAGTGTAATGAACCACAAACGATCATTGTTGGTGATAGAGCTACACAAACTGATGGTGCCATCAGGTTACTAATGGATAATTTGCACCTTCCTGTTGTACTACACGTGCCTAGTTTTATTATCATTGGCAACATCACCGTTTTCAATAGCAATAAACATCTGGCATTTGGCTTATCGCCAGATTTGCAACATCAATTATCAAAAAAATTTCTCCAAAAGCTTTCACGACAAATGTATCGATAATGCCGTTTCCAACAAAAAGATTTTTTATTGCCTTGACTGTCGTGATATGAAAACATAGAAATTAATTTTTGTGCCACAATTACTTTTTCACCATTTCTGAGCTAGCAACAAAGTTAAGCACATTTTGGAGCTAGGTAAGGCTGCTCACCATGCTCTTACATAGAGAACTAGTATCAAGGGAAAAGGTGCTTATCTTGGGGAGACAACTTCAGCCTTACAACATTGCAATCTCCTGCTCCTATAAGCAAATATCTTGTAGTACATTGAGCGATACAAGACGCCTACACAAAGGTTGATTAATGAAGGGTAGAAGAGGGTTTGAGGCTAACTAAGAGTGCCAATGAGTGAGATGTTGATAGAACTCATGCTAACAAAGTCTGCAACTACAAACAATAAGATGAATTATCAACACTATAGGCACATGAAACAAGTTACTATACAGGGAGCAATGCCTGAATTTATTCGTGAATGCACAAAATATATCTGTTATACACATTGATACAAAAATTCTAACTAATGGTAGAAAAAACTTAGTAGAGACTTTAATAAAACATTTAACGTAGAGCAGATGCCCGAGTTTGCCTTAAGCTCATCAACTAAATGTGAGAAGTATGAAACAGTTACCATTATAAACAACCAATCATAACATTCCTTTCATGTAATGTTGGCCCATGTGATTTAACTAGAAATGTTGGGTTTGATATCGCAACAATTAGTGAAATACAGTTTTCCAGGTCTTCCTGTTTTTATCTTCATTGTTCCTGACTGAACAATGGGCACCGCTGGTGTTTTGAGAGTATTCCCTAAGACATTGACGGGGATAAAAAATTACAGTGAATTGTCAGCTGAAGCTTTAAAGAGGACAAGAAAAAGGAACTTTGACTTTTGCTGGACCTCGGTGCCAATAAAAGTATTCGAAACCGGTGTTCTCCAAACAAAATGCAATAAAAATGATTAGATTCGCAATAAATTTAATCAGTCCAAAATAATTTTGTTCAAAACTCGTGGGTGAACAAAAAAGTAGCTCACTGAATAAAAAAAATAATCAGGGAATATTTATTTATATTTTTTGTAGGTAGCGAATGAAACTGAACAATAAATAAATCATAACAAGCCAGCGTAATTTGTTCATTTTTATAAACCTGTCCTGTAGCCCTAAAAATATTACAAAATAATCACCATCCCTGAAAATATACTAAATACAAAGGGTTACTTTACAGACTATTGTTGTTTAAGACGATGCCATTCTTTTTTTATTTTTGGTATTTAAAAATTGGGAGTTGTCTTCTTTATGATTCGTTCAGTAATCTATAGGAATTTATTGGACAGTTATGATGTTCTAAGCTAGTGTTCCATTTTATACACGACGTATTGAATTACGAAAACCTATTATTTTTGGTCGTTTGTTTGATAAACAGATCATGAATGCTTTTACTATCAAGTCTCTTGAAACCTGTACAATATTCTAAGCCAGGCTAAGCATTCAACAAGTTTTCAGCGTAAAGACTGAGCACCTAGGGGCACTACTTTTTGTCTATAATATAGTAAGAATAACAAAGAAAAGCCAGGGACACAATCTAAGTCTTTAATAAGACAAAGTAATCCTCTCTGAGCAGTTTCTTGACTTAAAAAAAAGACCATCACCGACAAAGTTTTAAAGTTATCTCTGTCGGAACTGAATAATAATTGAACATTTGTAATTAATGATATTTTTACAACCTAAAACTGAGTGATTCCTCATTCAGTACAACAGTTTCCTTTGTTAATAGAGTATTGAACTGAGCAGCTGCTGGACACCACAGAGTTTGCAAACATTTTTGAACGCAGTTTATTATAGCTGGAGTCAATAGAAACAAATAAAACTAAACAAACATTAACTTCAAGTACTAGGTTGGTACAGCTGTTTATAATCTCCTATTTGGAATAAAATTTTGTTTATCGGATAATCAATAAACCTGAGCTGAGAATCTGGTCAAAGGAGAGAATAATAGACTAATTTGGATCCGAATCAAGTAGTAGTAGTAGCAAGAGGCAGCGCATTGGCTGCAGAGAATGCTGCCGTAGCAGAGGAAGAAAAAGTATAATTTCACAACGTAGATAAAATAGCGCATTATAGCAAAGCCTCTTAACAAAAAAGCAAAGTTCATTATGCAGTAGCACTAATCCTTTACAACCTTAAGTTAACAAAAATGAAATAACAATGCGACTGGGCCTAGCCTTTGATTTTTTCATAACCGGTTGGTTTTTGATTGGCTCTATTTACAAAGCAACTTTGGCCGCCAAGTTAGTGCACGCTTAGAACAAATGAGCCTTTTCATTTTTAATTCTCCATTGTTCAACCTGCGCTGTATGCGTATTGCGGTGTTACAATGCATGTTGCTATGGGCACTTTGTGTACAATATACAAGCCCAACCCGAAAGTAGAAAATGTCTGCGCAGGTACTTTTTCTTTCAACTAGTCATCCTACTGGCAGCTGATTTAACATTACACACTGTAAGTTTTCAAATATATTCATGTGTACCTAGATCTCAGCTCTGTTGTTATTATTTCTCCAGCTCTTCTCTGTGTACCAGCTAATTCTTCTTTTGTGTGCTTGGCATTTTTTGGCAACCAAATAACCGAAGTAAATATTAAATGTTTTAAAATCTCCATTTTTCTTGGTTCTCTGATCAATTATTAAAAACAAAGTTTGCTCATACAGAAAATGTTAAGTTACATGAGCATATCAGACACTTCGACCAGCTGATGAGTTGGTATGATGCTAGATGTTATTGTTTTTTGTTTCAGATTTAAGTTTGTACTTGTAACTAGGCCGCATGTACTTGTGACTATATACTCAGAAATGGCTGTTTGTGCAGCAGAAAGTTTAGCTATGACTTACCTAGGGAGAGCAGAAAGTTCTAGAGACTGGAAAGATTTTCTAAAGGTACCTTTCTGTGTGATTTTGTGATCCTGTCAGATGTTTCATTGCTATTCCTCCAGTTATTCTAAACTTGCGCACTTGCTGCATTTTTTTTAACCCATATTATTAGCCTTTAGTCAATAACATTGGCCTCTGATAATTATAAATAAAAAGAATAAATAAACAAACTTCCCTCACATTAATGTCTGTATTCAAACTAAAATTGCAACCAATACATTCGTTGATTATTATTACATATATGAAATACAAAAATAATTAAAAATTATTTATTGCCTAGCATAAATAATAACAACCACTAATTACTGAGATTATTATTTTTACATTCATATAACAATCATATTTTACGTTTTTTCCTTATTAAAAAAACACCAATGATGGTTATGCTACGCCAAACAACCAATCGGTTGAAATCTGTCTGACAGTTATAAAGTTGTTGTATATTTTCAGCTTTCATCAAGTAGTGAAATGAAATTGATTAAATTTACTTTTTGTGAATATTACTGTTATTGTGCTTAATTTGTTGTCTGTTTATTTATTAATCATTATTATTGATATGATTTACTGATAGTCTCATTATTGAAAAGAGTTTATCATTGTCTTCTTTCGCCACGCTGGTAAAGAAGGGCACTTAAACATAATAGGTTATTTACAAGAATCTTCTGCTAGCGAAAACAATTAAAACAGAAGTCAGTTCAGAACTCGCTAATAGTAACCTAATGGCGAGCCCCCAGCTGGTGTTGTTGCTTCTGTATAACGCATTCCAATGCGCTTTTTAAGTCTTGAGTGAGAGCGGATGAACCTCTCCCCCAAATTCATTAAGTTGAGCATTTCACTAGTCTATGCATTAGGTGCTCTCTGTAGTAGTTGGACACGCTATCCTTGTGCATCATTAAAGGTTTAGTTTTGGGGGTGGTCTGACCTTGAAAAGCTAACACAACCATCAGATTCTCCAATGTCTTTTGTGTGCCCATCACAAATTTTAAGTCAATCCATCCATCACAAGCCATGTGGCAGCTTGTTTTGCACAGCAGCATTTTATAGCTGGTTGAAAAACATTCTTTTATATTGCAGTGATATCGTGACGTACATTATTCCTGTGTACTACTAAAATTTCTGTTATTAGCCAATGAGCATCTGGCTACTGGGCCGTGATTGGTTACACATCCGATGGATTGACTTAAAATTTGTGATGGGCACACAAAAGACATAGGAGAATCTGATGGTTGTGTTAGCTTTTCGAGGTCAGACCACCCCCAAACTAAACCTTTAAGTTATCGTAAGCAGTCTTATAGCGTTATGCAATGCCTTTTTACTGCGAAATTTCCTTTCAGGTGATAGATGTAGCCCTGGTCTTTCTCGTGTGCCAAAAGGAGTATAATTTTTTGCTATGAGTGTTGACTCAATGTATGTACTTGGTGAGCATTTTCTAAAAAGCTCCAGTAAACAAACACTAGTACATTCAAGGTGGTAGTGACCATCAAGTCAGTGTCCTTCAATTAGGCAGTGTCATCTTGTCGTCTGGTGAAGTGACCATACAGAAACCTATCAATTCTTGCTCTTGGCAGCCAGAGATGGGCCACTTTCTGAAAAGGCTTTTCTACATACAATTGCTCTATACCCTGCATTGCTTGCTTTCCATTTTCTTTAGCCATCTAGCACACTTTACACAAACATGCGGCTCTCCATATTTTTTGCTGCTACGCCTAACTATTACTAGTTGAGCTGCATTTACCTCATAAATTGATTAACACCAGCATTTGCTATGCCGCAGGATCTCATACTGCAATAAGCCTTATAATAGGCGTTATCTCCCCAGGGCTCACTGCGCATGTGTTAACATTTTGAACATTTCCGGTGGCATAATAGAATTGATTTATCTCGGTATTATTATTAGTAGTATTGTGAATCATCGCTTGTTGGTACATTTTAAACATAAACTCTATCATTGTATGGTTGTCAGAAAGCTCAGGTGTCCTTGAAGGTAAGCTGTATGCTATTTCTTTGTTCTATCAAAGCTATTGTCACCAGATTATTTGATTTATGTATAAAATCTCACTTGAAACACCGACTGAAACATAGAAGATCATTATTATTTAATTATTATTATTTATTTATTATTATTATTGTAATTATTATCATCATCATGGCGTTCCCGTCGATGATGAAACTAATATGTCATGGCAAATATCCTGAACTTCTACCAGCTAAGAGTAGTAATATATGAGCAGATCTCCCTACCAAGTGTTTTTTTGTGGTTCTGGTCTTGGGGGTTATGCAATGGGTTACGGCGTTGGATGAATTCGCCGAGTTTATATTGTATTTTACTTGAGGGGTACTTGAGTGGCATTTGAATGGTATTTAAGTGGCATTCGAGTTTTGATTATTTTTTTTACTTAATTTGAACTTATATGGTATCTAAATTTTGAATGTATGGCATTTAGGTTATGATAATTATTACATAACTGTATACATAATTATAACTCATAGGGTATCTAGATTTTGAATGTAAGACATTTAAGGTTTGATAATTTTCTGTAATTCCGACTCATATGATATCTTGAGAGAGAGGAGATATAGCTACATTGAATAAATACAGTGATTAAAAATGAAAGAATATGTGAATATATACATTTATTGTGTAGTAAGTAGGGAAAATCTCATATAATATAGCTAGAGTCAGTAAATGCTAAGTAATAACAAGTAATACATAGTCTTTTTTTCATTTCATTCAATTTTCATAAATTTTTTGCAAAAAGAAATCATTCTCTAAATGGTTAAATTTCATCTAATTGTACAAATTTACAAAAAAGGAGAATGTGATAAAATAGATATCATAATAGAGTGTAATAAGTTGAATATATAGACTTAAAGTCTATAAAAACTTTTTAATTTGTAAAGTATTTGATGACTTTACAAGAAATATCATCACATTCAGGTTCAATGATGATGAGAAGATTTTCTTCAAGCTTAAGTTTACTATTTTCCGATATAGACAGAGAAAGTTTTGAAAAACCCTCCAAATCATTATAAATAAAAACTCTATAAATCGACGGTGTTGAATTTGTAATTGATACTGAATTGTTTTCGCATATGATGTATCTATCACACACACAATCAGTAGGGCTTGGTTGTTCCAAAATTAAATCGACTAAACCCAGAGCTTGTGGAAGAGATGGAATTGATGGTGATAAAGCCGGAACTACTGGCTTGTTTGTAGTGGTTGTCGTCGGGGTTGTTGTTGTCGTTGTCTGTGGAGTTGTGGTGATTGTTGTCGTTGTATGTGGAGTTGCAGTGGTTGTTGTTGGAGTTGTTCTTCGAGTCGTAGTTAGTAATCCTTCATCGTATAAACGAATGTAATTTAAAGCTTCATCGGTTTTGCAAACAAAGTAGTGTTGAGGCCACATATCATAAGTGTCACAGCTTCTACGTAGGTGAGCAGGTTCCATGAAACATGTGAGTCTAAGCATACGATATTTTAAGTTTTTTCTTAAAATACGAGTTACTGAATCAATCGCTTCCATATTAAGAATTCCCCGAAAACATCCAGACGCTCTATGAGATAAAGTGAATGGTCTAAACTCTGTTACAAGACAATAACCGCTTAGGATTGGGAATAATAGGAGATAGATGCAATATCTCATTTTTTTTTTATTCAGAGAGAGAGACTTTTAACCTAGTTTATGCTTTCATCATCTAGAGTTAACTGTCTTGCATTTCGGTGGTCTTTGGTTAATATGCTTCAACTAAAGCTCTATATTTATAACCTTGGGATTGCATTTGTCTTTGGTATCTCCTTGACATGTGATACTGATGATAATCTTGTTTTGAACAGACTTCAAACTTTCAAAACTCGAAAATGACAAATTTACACCTTCAATACCATTGATGTTAGTGATGATAGTAGCTATTTTCGGCTCCCTGTTGGTCAAACGATTGCATTTCACACATGCAAAGTTGGTTGTCTCAAACTCTTCTGTTGGTGGACAAATCAAACGTGAGGTGTTGTATTCAAATACACATAATTCATCATTCCAAAATAGTTTTGTATTTTGAGTAAGACCTTCCGTATTATTTTTAACCCCTATTGCGCATTCCTCCTGATTCAGAGTGTATTTTGTTGGTGTATCACAAGACACAGAATCTGTAGAAGTTATTTCCTTGCAGATCCAAGAAGCGCTTTGAGGGATGAAAAAACCACAATATAATAAGTCGGGAGGGTAGAGTCGCACACAGTTTTTTCCATTTTCATCTTTATATCGTATAGTCCTTTCGAAAGGTGAAAAAAACAAGACATCATTTTTATCCATAGCTCCGGCTATACATTCATCAATTTCGTTGGTATAGAATACTCCACTAACATTGGGAAATGTTAGTGCCAGTAGCAAGATAAATACGCAGCTCATTTTTTAAAATGTTTTCGCTTTCAGTGTTGAAAGTTGAATACTTTCTTTCTTGATGTTTTTTCTATTTATACGTAAGAGGCTAGCGGCTTGTTCAGCTCTCTCAACCGATTTTGAAGATGTGAAACAATCTCATCAAAGTGGTTACCAAAATGTAAGTATGGTTCCAATCGAGATTGAGACAAAAGAACATGTGTTCCTGTCCAGCGAAATGAAGTCAAACCTCTTAAAATCGAAATATCTATCAAATCACCCAGTTCAGCATCTTTCAAACATTGCTTTATATCAACCAGTTCGATCGCTCTTTTGAGATCTTCAAAATCTATCAACTTGTCTTGCGGACAGCATACTTTTGGATCAAAGCTCCTAGAACAGTTTAAGCATTCGAGAGGATTTGCTCTTGAAATACAATTACAGCTCAAAAGCATGCTTTGTATTGATTTACGAACTAGATTGAATCCTAACACAAAATAAAATACTTCTTCGGTGATGAGTTGAACAAAAAGAGGATTCGAACACTCTAAAGGAATGTGTTCAAAATGAGTCCTTATGAACTTAGGAACAAAATCAGCCAATGTACCAATTGACTTGAATCCTTGAGTTTTTCCACTCATGTTTCTGCTGTAGTTCAGAGATAAATGAAGCAACTTTTTTTGTAGCAGTTCTTTTATGAGTCTTCAGATATATTTGTCGAATCAATAGTTATTATCGGGTTGACTGAGTCTTCTTTTTCATCAAGAGTGTAAGCATATGGATACCCTTCCGCTATCGCAAGTAATTTATCCTTTAGTCGTTGATAAGCCAGTTTGCTCTGACTAGTAGGTAATAGGTAGGGATTTAATCGTGCTCTCAAATTTGTTAACAAAAAGGGAGACTTCAAATCATCAGTGGAAAGATCCAAAAAAGCATTAATCCATTCATCATGCACCAAAAAACCCATTTTAGCATTTTTCAAAACTTGTCTTCTATCAATCCAGTCGATAGCATCACCCAATTCTTTTTTGGTAGGTGTAGCGCCTTCAACCATTTCAGCATATCTTTTACAAGTGATACATTTGTCATCAACGTGTGAACAGTAACAGTTTAGTAGCGATAGATTGGTTGTTTGCTTGTAAAAACTTCCTCCTAGTACACAGTATACACATTCCTCCGTAAAATAAATCCTCAACATTTCATCAGAAACCTCAGCCAAAAAAGTCTTAGGTCCTATAGCATCGGAAGCTTCTTGGTGAGCAAAGTCTTCAACACGTAACATATTTGTTGTTATTCCGTTAAATTACAAAACGCGAATGATACGTTTTCAAATTGAAACACCTATTTAATCATTCATTACTTTTTCTTTTTTTTGAGGTTAAATGTTATGCTAGCTCATGTAGATCTTCATAAATGCTTTAATTTCAACCTGACAACCATCGATTGGGCAAGGTTTTACTTCTGATGAGCATTCAGTAAGCGCTTTTTCCTTACACTCACTACAGTAAATGAGATGGCCACACGGAAGAGAGATATGATTTGCGATTACTTTTTTTTCATGCGTCTCAGACACACATTGAGCGAGTTTGCTTTGCTTAGTCTGATCTTTATCTTTTTTTAACGAATCAATTGATTTAGCATCATTTTTTAACAGTGGATCTTTATCTTTTTTTAACAAATCAATTGATTTAGCATCATTTTTTAACAGTGTTGACGAATTCTCAACAGATGTAAAATCATTTTCAAAAATATGTAAGGCTTCAATCATAAAACCTATTCGCTCAAAAGGTTTTCCATTTAACACTAAAACTTGTTCGATATCGTTTTGACTGTATCCTAGTTTTTTGCAAATAAGTTTCATTTCTTCGGTGTCATTGTTGCGCGTTATTTGTTTTAATTTCTCTCGATATTTTTCAACCCGTCGCTTACACCTTTTGCCTTTTTCCGTTCGCATGTAAACATCCTCAACATACTCTTCACCTTTACTCCCGAGTAAAAAATAACAGTCTGGTAACCATCGACAGTGTTCCTCCCATGGTAGATCACTCTCTTTCCATTCTTTAAGTTCACCTGAGCAAAAGAAGCATTTTACACTATCTCCGAACTTAGTATAGTAGAAACCTGCATTGGAAAGGAGTTTCATGGAGACTTTACCCTTCCATTGTCTGAAACTGTCTTCTCTAGATGTTTCAGTAGCAAAACGTGGTGTATCAGCACGATCAATTGATATACCTAGAGGTAATACTTCTGCAGTTAAATCTCCTCTTCTGGTCTTTTGTTCTTCCATCGTATAACTTTTGACAATTGAGATGTTTTTCATTTCATCTGCAAGTAGTTTCCTAGGTCTATACACACGATTGTGAGTGTTAAATCCTCTAACAAATCGACAAAACGGAAAACTTTTAGCGTGTTCTTTCATCGGATGTTCATCTTCATCCTTCCAGTTTAGTAATACCCCTCGGCAAAAAACACATCGAACAGCGTTGTCTTTTTCAAGGTTATAGAAACCAGCTGCAGCCATGTTTTCACCACAATGTTTACCTACTCGTCTCCAATTTGTAAGAAATGATTTTCTTCGATAACTTTCATCAAGCATTAAAGCCTCTCTTTCATAAAAAGAGAGTTCATTGTAAATGAACTTGAAAAAGTCCGATGGGGAAAGTTGCGCAATAGTTTTTTGTAATTTTAATGACAAAAGACTACAGTGATTATCCGGATAAGTTGCGACGACATAAGTTATTGCAGTGGTATCAGGAAAAGTTCGTTGTAAAAACAACGATGAAGTAACGAGTAAACTATCATCTATCCATTCAGCGCAGTCTTTAGTATTTTCAAAACAATTTCGAGTTTTTTGCATTTCTCTTTTTTCATTATAAATAGTGTTTGCTACATATCTGTTGTTTGTTACTCGACACATTATTTATATATAATATAACTAGTAGCTTCAGTTATCACTCAAGTTGAAGTTTTGTTGGAAAGTTCTTTTCCTTTGATCTAGTTCGTTGTTATTCTAAAAAAAATGATAATGCTTTATAGCAAAAAATAAAAAAAGACTAAGGTTTCAATTTTTTTTCAATATACTTGAATTGATTACTATTATAATAGAACGTAAATACTTACATCAGAAATGAAGACTTGTCTTTCTTTTGAATTAAAATGAATGATATTCCTAGTAGTTTGAACTTGAGAGCTGCTTTCTATAAAATTCGGATGAAGAAGGAGTACATTTTTCATTTTGAAGTCCTGAAATAATAAGAATAAACATAATTAAAACTTACATACAGCATTTTTTTGATATCTTAAATAGTGAATAATCTTGTTTTTTATTCAGAAAATGTCTTCATGCTTAAATCGATTACAATTAAAACAAAATATAAATACTTACATCACAAATGAAGACTTGTTTTTCTTTAAATTAGATGAAATATATACATAGTTGTTTGAACTTCAGCTGTTTCCTATGTAACTCAAATGATGAAGAAGGAGGCTTGTAGTAGATGATGATGTAGTAGATCTTCTTCCTTCAGTTAGTTTGAACTTGAGAGCTACTTTCTATACAATTCGGATGAAGAAGGAGTACTTTTTTCATTTTGAAGCCCTGAAATAATAAGAATAACCATAATTAAAACTTACATACAACATTTTTTGATATCTTAAATAGTGAATAATCTTGTTTTTTGTTCAGAAAATGTCTTCACGCTTAAATTGATTACAATTAAAACGAAATATAAATACTTACATCATAAATGAAGACTTGTTGTTCTTTGAATTAGATGAATTATATACATAGTTGTTTGAACTTCAGCTGTTTCCTATGTAACTCAAATGATGAAGAAGGAGGGCTGTAATAGATGATGATGTAGTAGATCTTCTTCCTTCAGTTACTAACGATGAAGTGAATGCTTTCTGTATGAAAACAGTGCTTCTTATATAGCTTAAGTTGCACTGCTATGAATCAGCATTATTTTCACATGAATGGAAACCGTTGCTTTCGCGGGAATAACAAAATTATTTTCACGCGAATACAAACCAATGCTTTCGCGGGAATAAATGATTTATTTTCACGCGAATACAAACCAATGCTTTCGCGGGAATAAATAATCTATTTTCACGCGAATGGAAACCGTTGTTTTCGCGGGAATAAAAAATTTATTTTCACACGAATACAAACCAATGCTTTCGCGGGAATTAATATTTTATTTTCACGCGAATGGAAACCGATGCTTTCGCGGGAATAAATATTTTATTTTCACGCGAATACAAACCAATGTTTTCGCGGGAATAAATAATTTATTTTCACACGGATGGAAACCCTTGCTTTCGCGGGAATAGAAATTTTATTTTCCCGCGAATACAAACCAAAGGTTTCGCGGGAATCAAAACTTTATTTTCACGCGAATGGAAACCGTTGCTTTCGCGGGAATAAATATTTTATTTTCACGCGAATACAAACCAATGTTTTCGCGGGAATAAATAATTTATTTTCACACGGATAGAAACCGTTGTTTTCGCGGGAATATAAATTTTATTTTCCCGCGAATACAAACCAAAGCTTTTGCGGGAATCAATACTTCATTTTCACGCGAATGGAAACCGTTGCTTTCGCGGGAATAAATATTTTATTTTCACGCGAATACCAACCAGTGTTTTCGCGGGAATAAATAATTTATTTTCACACAGATAGAAACCGTTGTTTTCGCGGGAATATAAATTTTATTTTCCCGCGAATACAAACCAAAGCTTTCGCGGGAATCAATACTTCATTTTCACGCGAATGGAAACCGTTGCTTTCGCGGGAATAAATATTTTATTTTCACGCGAATACCAACCAATGTTTTCGCGGGAATAAATAATTTATTTTCACACGGATGGAAACCGTTGTTTCGCGGGAATAGAAATTTTATTTTCCCGCGAATACAAACCAAAGCTTTCGCGGGAATCAATACTTCATTTTCACGCGAATGGAAAGCGTTGCTTTCGCGGGAATAAATATTTTATTTTCACGCGAATACCAACCAATGTTTTCGCGGGAATAAATAATTTATTTTCACACGGATGGAAACCGTTGTTTTCGCGGGAATAGAAATTTTATTTTCCCGCGAATACAAACCAAAGCTTTCGCGGGAATCAATACTTCATTTTCACACGAATGGAAACCGTTGCTTTCGCGGGAATAAATATTTTATTTTCACGCGAATACAAACCAATGTTTTCGCGGGAATAAATAGTTTATTTTCACGCGAATGGAAACCGTTGCTTTCGCGGGAATAAATATTTTATTTTCACGCGAATACAAACCAATGTTTTCGCGGGAATAAATAGTTTATTTTCACGCGAATAGAAACCATTGCTTTCGCGGGAGTAAAAAAAATAATTTTCACGCGAATAAAAACCAAAGCTTTCGCGGGAATATCGCGTGAAAAAACTGCTGAGTCATAGATATATTATAAAGGTTTCATAGGCTTAATTAGTACAGCTTTAGCTATTTAAGAACCAGTGTTTTCACACAGAAAGCATCCAGTTCTACAATAGCTAGCAAGGAAGCAACATCTACACACCAACTACTACATTTACTTGAAACTCAATAAGGTGAGAATCACTAAATAATTCTTTAACATATACTGATAAAAAACTTCAACTAGTTTTGCTATAATACTTCAGAAAGTTAATTTTATGTTTTAATATTTTGTTCTTATTAATAAAAGATCAAATAGTTTCACCATAACGCATCAGAAAAATTATTATGGTTTTGATTATGTGTTTATTTTATAAATATCTAGTTAGTTTATTCTTTTCAAAATATTTTTCAAATTTCACCCATTTGTTACATATTTTTTACTCTCTTTTCAGTTCCAACTTCCGACTGAACGCTCTGAATATGAATGAAGACCGTAATACCTCATTTCTCTCAACATTCGAACCATACTCTGATGATAAAGAAAATATCCCTCCTGATTCACATATAATAAGAAGGAAACTGAACACAATTCGACCAAAGCCATGGGATTCGGATAGAAATAAAACGATTGACTATACTTGGACTTTGAAAGCGCCATCTCCTTCTCATCTTTCCTGCTTGTCAAAAAATGCTGCTAGTTTGCTCAATTCTTGCGATACCAATGACAGAGTAATGATTGGAAGGTTTCAACCACTTCACTTAAATCAAACACCATCACTTCTCGAGATAGTCTCCATCGAACGACCAACTGAGGATGTATATAAAAACTTATGCATTATCCGCTACAATATCGAAACATTTGGCAACAGACGACAAGTGAGGTCTATGGTGAGAAATGAGGATTACAACAAATTAGCTCCAACACAACCGGATGTTCCAAAACTGGTGGTTTTTATGGGATTCGATTCAGACAAGCATCCAATCTTTCACCCTATCAACTTCCCATCCAATATTTCCCTTGAGGAAGCTAAACAGCTAAGTAGATTAATAAAAAAAAAACACCTACTCAGTTGATCAGTATGGTTCGTATCGCAACGCTCTCGCAATTTGCTGTTGGAAGTGTAATCAGTTTTGAATCTCCTCAAATATCAACTCAGTTAACATTACCTAATGGAGATGTGGTGATGAATGCGCTACTGGTAAACTACAGATGTTTGCAATATGATGGTTTGATGATGGGAGTTCTATATATACCTGAAAAACACGCTAGCAACATCAAACAAATTGGAACAGGAGTCATACTTGTAAGAAATCGTGAAGTTAGTAGATTTGGTTATCATCGACATGATATAATCACATTCACAGCATTACAAGCGATAGAAACGGCTCAAAACCTATCCAACAAACTTGATGATTCCAACCAGATGAAGTACTTTACTACAGATGAGGTTGTTGAGAACAAGGTCTTAGTGCTTTCAATGGGAGTGGGAAACACATCTTCTACATCTTTGAGAGAACCAGCGCCCCCTGGTGAAAACTATATTCAAAAAGAGCATGTCAGACAAGACAACATAGTGAGTATTTTTTATTTAATGTAAACTAACTGATATAAGTAATACTTCCAATTAGATAATATTTATTTATAAAGCAATTATTTTTTGTTTTGCTTTAGATAGAAGAGAGAGAATCAAAAACACTTGATGAAAATTATGCTCAAGAAAAAACAAACTGAACAATATAACTTGGTGAGTTACTTCCCTTTACTATATAATGTTAACTAACCAATGTAAAAAGAACTATAATTCAAATTCATGTAATTATTTTACATTTTTGTTTAATCATCCTATACTAATACATAACTTTTGATTTTAGTTCATTATGGAATCAAAAGTACATAGAACAGAAGTCTTCCTTCCTAGTTATAACATCAGTACAACAATGACAACATTGTAAAGAAAAAGACTATCAACCATTGATTGTCATTACAAGTTGTAGTGCTTTGAATTACTTAGTATTTACTAACTCTAGCTATATTATACAAGAATATTTTGCTACTTATTATGTAATAAATGTATATAATCATATATTGATTCAATGTAGTCTCCTCATTCTTCTCTTCTCTCTCAAAATATCATATGAGTTCGAGTTATGTAAAAAAATTATCAAAACTTGAATGTCATGCATTCAAAATGTATATGCTATAAGTTCAAATTAAGTAAAAAAATAATCAAAACTCAAATGCCACTTAAATGCCACTCATATGCCACTCAAGTACCCTAAATGTATATAATCATATAATGATTAATTTTTGATCAATATATTTATTCAATGTAGATATATCTCTTCTCTCCTCTCTCCTCTCTTTCTTCCTCTCTCCTCTCTCTCTCCCTCTCTCCTCTCTCTCTTTCTTTATCTCAAGATACCATATGTATGTATAAATTGATTATCATTACAAGTTGTAGTGCTTTGTATTACTTAGTATTTACTGACTCTATCTATATTATATAGGATGATTTTCCCTACTTATTATGTAATCAATGTATATAATCATAAAATGTTTCATTTTTGATCAATATAGTTATTCAATGTAGATAAAACTCCTCTCTCCTTTCTCTCTCCTCTCTCCTCTCTGTTTTCTCTCTCCTCTCTCTCAAGATGCCATATGAGTTCAAATTATGTGAAAAAAGTATCAAAACTTAAATGCCATACATTCAAAATCTATATGCCATATAAGTTCAAATTAAGTAAAAAACTAATCAAAACTCAAATGCCACTTAAATGCCATTCAAATGCCACTCAAGTACCCCTCAAGTAAAATACAATATAAACTCGGCGAATTCATCCAACGCCGTAACCCATTGTCTCAACTCCAAGATCTAATCCACAAAAAAACACTTGGTAGGGAGATCTGCTCATATATTACTACTGCTAAGCTATCACCATCACAGCCAATTCTCTCAGTTTACTATTATCTCGTTCATGGCTAGCCAAACTACTTGTGTGGTTTATTTTTTTATTATAATAATTATTATAATAATAATAATGTATTAATTATTATTTTGTTGTGGTCGTTGTTATTTTTACTGTAATAATTGTTATGCAATAGTAGTAGTTATTATTTTGATAAGTAATAATAACTAACTAGTGGTTGGTCAAATAATAAATGATTGCTAGTTGAATATAATTAAAAATAATACGTTTCAAACTCGGCATATATATGGGGTATATGACTTGGTATGAGATGCTGATGGCAACAAAACTGTTACCATCAAGGCTTAGATTATTTATGGCCCTAAAGTAATAACAACAACAACAATCAATTATTATTACTGTTGGTTTTTTGCCACAGATGATTCAAATAACTCACAACTTTTGCTTCTTCTGCTTGTAAATATCAAGTAACAATAACTATATATATTATTATAAATAAATATTACTGTAATTTGTTAATACGGTATTTGATAATAATAATTAGTAAAATTAACATTATTATCGTTACTATTAATATTAAATAACAATTAGTTACTAGTTAATAACAACAATGATTATTATTTTCAGTTTAAAAAGTTTATTAGTGTAGAATTATTTGATTAGTATTAATTATGCTAATTAATGACCAGCAATGTATTACCAACATTTCTGACAACAAGCCATCAAACTCACTGCAAATGAAAGCAATTTGGTACCTGATGTAGTTGTGCAAAATAAACTCCAAGTATGAGCTGCATTTAAATGCTAACATTTCTGTAATGGTTTCAAACGCTGATCAATAGAACGTTAGTTACAACCAACCAGCAGCATAACCTAATTTGTCGTAGTGGCATTCAAATAATGCAATTGGTGAGAGAAAATATTTTTTCTGCCTAGTTCTTAGTCTTCTACAAATGCTTGAACTATATATAAAATAACGGCTATCCAAAATATCTTGAGTGTCCTCTGTATGTAAAAACCTACCAATACCTAACCAACAATTTATCAACTCACTCCATCCATCTATTTAAATATAGTCTGCTACTAATAACATGTATCACATTCATGATTGTGGCACTGCTTGCGTATAATTTTTCCTCTTTCTATTTGACAGATATATACATATATGAAGTGTGCTTGGTCGCTACAACTGATCAGATGACCAGTCCTTGCGCTTCTATCACTTACCTGAAGATAAAAAGCTACGCCATCAGTGGTTAGTAGCAGTGGACCACAAAGCTGAAAATAGCTACAAACTTTCTACGCCAAAAGCTGTCACAGACTTTGCACACCTTGTCAATGATATAAAGAAACCAGATTCTGTCCCATCAGTATTTCCCAACAGACAATATACTAGAAGGACTACAACTCCTCGTCAATTCAAGGCCATATAAAAAAGGAACTATTTCGGCTATACTCAAGCACCGAAAAATTAAGCTGTATATTTATTCATATTATACGTAGATTTATTTCATTTAATAAATGTCTCAAATATTCCTCAACTCGTCTAGTTTAAAAAATATACATGAGGTCAGCCTGATTGTCAATGCTTTAGACTCTAAACAAAAAATTAAGTAAAAACTACAATGTGACGATACTTTAGACAATTGCCATTTGAGGATTTAAATAGCTTGTAAGCAGTATAGTATCAAAAGTTACATCATGTAGAGGTCATGAGTCTTTGGCCTTAGCAGTGAGCTTGTAGATGACAGTCTCATCTTAGTTAATTACGTCACAGTGGCAGTCAATAAAACATCCAGTGCTGTCACATAGGTAGACACAAAACACACAGCTGTCTAGGTTTAGTCATTCCATTGGAATCTGGCATTGATAAAATTAATCATCAGTACGGTTTAGCTTTAACTTGTCGTTCTTTGCTACTAGAAACCAGTATACTGTAGCTGCCGGTCTTTCCATAAAGATTATGTGACTGCAGCATCTAGGTGACCTGGATCATAACAGACTGTTCTTGGAACCAAATCTAAAAAAAATTGAAATATTATCAGTAGCAACTGGTATGGCACTTACACGGCCCCATTGCGTGGGTTGAGAAATGCATGCCAGATGTTCAGTTATCTGTTTTCTCTAACATAATATGGTTTACAAATGCATATACTAAAGCTGTGGCATGCTTGCACTTTCCTTTACCGGCTAGGCAATTACAGTCGCTCTATATGGCATGTCTACCAACAAACTTGAGGGAGTAAAATATTTTTTTTTCTTCATTGATGTGATTACAGTAATAGGAGCCCCAAGATAACCAACTAGCATACTTTCTACTTAGTTTTTTTTTTAAACAAACCATAGCCCACCTTGTTATATTGTTCAGATGCTTTGAAGGCAACAATACAAGAAAGATCATGTTCAGACTAGCCACTGAGTCCTATCAACGTTTGCTAATCCTCTCATTAAAACCACTTGGTTCATCATTAGTAGCTTGATGAGCAACAGATGGCTATGTGCTAATCCCACACGTGCACCTAGTTGCATGTTGCTCACATCTTTTCAAAAATCATTCTTTCCCTCTGAAGAAGCCTATGTCATTTGGTGTATTGTTTCAATAATTTCACAGACTCCTTCATCCAATCTGTATCCATATCTACATCCTGAAATCTAAGAGAAACATCAATGTTAATTAGCAGGACAAGTTGCACACTACAGCTCACCAGCTAACTAAACACTGATAAAGACAATCAGGTTCAGTTTGCAGGTGAATCAGCAACAATAATAAATCACAAACCACTGAGTGAGCAGATGTTAATGAGAGGTCATAACAAGTAGTAGTCACGCATACTGTCATGACATTTATAAACATATATATTACTTTCATCATCAAGGTAATATTTGCTGAACATAAGTGAGGCCGGTTTTAAAGCCACTGTACATAAATATTCATGACGTTTTGGATTTAGCCCTTTTAACGCTATCAAAATTTGTGGCAAACAATCAACGATAATAATAATCACATCATAGGGAAAGGCAATAATAATTTTTAGTAGTATCATTGTTGTTGTGGTAGTTTTTTTGGAGTAATAATAAAAGTATTAATGATGATAACAAGTTTTTGTCATCATATGATAATATAAATAGCCCATGTGCCGAGTTTTATATGTATTATTATTGATAATTATTTTACTAGCTACTTTTAATTATTTATTAATTATTTAGTAAAAACCCTTAGATTATTTATAATAATAATAATTAAATAATAAGTTATGTTTGGTTAACCATGAACAATATAACAGTTAACTGAGAGGAGAGGCTTGGCTGTGATGGTCCTAGCTTAGCCAGTAGAAGTTCAGTATATTTGCCATGACATATTATTTTCATCATCGAGGAGAACGCCATAATAATCATGATGACAATAATAATAATCTTCTTCTATCCTATGATTATTATTATGCTTCAGTCAGTGTTTCAAGTGGGATTTTATACATAAATCAAATAATCTGGTGACAATAGCTTTGGTAGAACAAAGAAATAGCATACAACTTACCTTCAAGGACATCTGAGCTTTCTGACAACCATACAAAGATAGAGTTTATGTTTTAAATGTACCAACAAGCGATGATTCACAATACTAATAATAATACCGAGATAAATCACTTCTATTATGCCACCGGAAATGTTCAAAATGTTAACACATGCGCAGTGAGCCCTGGGGAGATAACGCCTATTATAAGGCTTATTGAATGCACCATTTTGGGACAACAGCCACAACCAGGCAACTTTTCTGCTAGACACTCATTGAGTGCCTATAGAACTGTCTGAGCGCTTCCCTTTTTTGTTCAGCTCTTTCTGAGCTATTCAAGTCTTCCTACAAACACTGAGTAGACTCTAGGCATTGGGTTTCTGTTTAGTTGTTTATGCTTTGCTATTGTGGTACCAGTTCTAACGGTAGCCTTAAATCATCTTATTATTTTTTCCAAAAATCTCCTTGCCACTTCAGCTGATCATTTTTTTCTTCTGGATACTCCGTCTTGTCTAGGTTTACGTGTAAAAATTATTATAGTTGGAATCCTGATCTCAGGGCCCTGGCTACCAAGGTGTGGGTTGACCCTCATCTCATGGCTCAACGGTAGTTTGTTGTCAACTGTTCACACACTGCCACTGTCCATTGATGCCATCAGTAGTATCATGCTAGCTTCTAGCCCTGTGCTTGGGTTAGTAGGCAAACTTGTAGAGGTAAATTGACCCTCTTGTTATATAGTTAAACAGCTAACCATCTATTGGTAACGCCATCTCAGGGAGATATAAAGAGCATTCGCGACCCGTTCGTCGAACGAAATACCAAAAATAATAGGTGTTTGCAGTTCAATATGTCGTGTATGCAACGGAAGATTAGTTTAGAACAAAATAATATTCAACGAAATGTTATAGTTTACCGAACAAATCATAAAGAAGATAACTCCCAATTTTCAAAATAATCACGAAAATAATAAAATTTGAACTGCTACAAACTAGAATAGTTTGTCAAGCTGCCCTTCAATTTAGTAAATTTTCAACGCTTGCAACTATTTTGAATTATTTTTGAGGATATAAAACCGGTCTAGGAAGATGAAAAAAATCAACTCGCTCATTATTATTTATTTAGTGTTCAGTTTCATTCGCGACCTACGAACAATATAAATAAATACTCGTTGATTATTTTTTTATTCAGTGAGCTACTTTTTGTTGACCCACGAGTTCCGAACAAAATGATTATTTATTGATTAAATTTATTGCCGGTCTGATGATTTTTATTGCAATGTGTTTGGCGAACAGAGGTCGCGAATACTCTTATTATCTGTTTTTATTGCTGACTTCCTACTATAGAGATATGGTGAAAATTCCTTTACTGCATAGATTACCACTGGCAGCTCCTTTTTGGTCATGTAGTAGTTGTGGTAGATGATTCCGAATCTCTAACTTACGCCTGTCATTGTTAATGTAAGGACACTGGCTTTGGTTTGTGTAGTAGATAGACGTAGTTCACTAGAGCGGCACTTGACGGTGCGTAGGATGGTTGGTTGCGTGTGTACAGGAAGTGGGGGTAATGTACTTGAACGCAATAGATTGTACTTGGGTAGTTCCAGCTACATATGTTGTGTGTCAAATTATTCTAATATTACATATCATTTTATTATTCAAACAGTTAAAAAGAAATGTGTGTTGTTGTAAGCTCTTGAGTTGTCTACTTGTCAACCAGTTTCACCAACATCGAATTTATTGTTTGGCCAGAAAAAAAACTCCATCATGAAATGATTCTCCTATCTTTATTTGATATTTGCTCCTGATTTTTATAAATTTGTAATTTTAAGAAGAAAAACTAGTCAAACTTTTTAAAAAGTTGAGCATTTCAAAAATACTGTCTTTAAGATTGATTCCCTTTCTTGCTGTTTTAAAACTTCAGCTTGAAATACAGTTAAAAGCATTGCTATTATTGTCAAAACACTATCAAGGTCTTGGCTCAGCGTTATCGTTTTGTTCTAAAAGTCAAAATAGCTTTATAAGAAACAACAACATAGCATTACCTAGAAGAACAGTTAAAAATGGATTAAAAACAATATAATATTGTGATAGGCTGTGTTCTTTTAATGGCAACTTACACAACAGATTAAAATGTTTCCAATACCATCAATTTGGGCAAATAATTTTGACCATGTCCCTACTGCATGGTTTTTAACTTATGTGATAGAAAAAACATGCTAAACTAAATGACAAGATTTAAATGATTTTTTGCAGGCACATGGACTAGCGAACTACTGTGTAGGAATCGATCCTACATTGGGAAGGTGTAGGCTGGTGTATGACATAGAAGCTAGCTGGTATGATGGTAATCATCCAATCAGCTTTGAGCAGCACCAACAACTTACCGATGAGCACAAAAACCTGTTGAGGGAGTACAGAAAAGATATGAATCAGGATTTTAAACCATTGGATACCCTTGGACTGCTGCTAGATGCAGAAAATGCTTATAGCGTTGAAAACATGACCAATGCCAGAAAATTCAGTAGAAAGCTGTTTAACCTCAGTGAAAAAAGTAGTGATGAGTTTGTGAAGGTTACAAGAAAGATAATAGAATCAAGTGTTCAGTTACTAAAAAACATTAATCAGAGTGCTCCGTGTGATTTTGCGGTAGTTGGGTTGGGTTCGGTGGCTAAAGGGGAGGCAACTCCATACTCTGATGTGGAATATGCATTTATTACTGAGCGAGAAGACAAAAAGTTCTTTGAGATGTTGGCCATGGATAGTTACTTCAGAATTGGTAACATTGGAGAAACACCACTAAAGTGCTTTAATATCGAAGAACTAAAAGCAGAGAAAGGGCTTCCATCTATCATTACCGACTTGACAGCTGTTGGTTTCAGAATAGATGGTATATCCAAAAATGCTGGCAACATCCCAACAGGAAATGGCCTTGAAGAAGGTCAGCCGCTAACCTTTACTGTGGATGACTTGATGAAGCTGTACAAAACATCTGCTGAGGCTCCATTCAATGGCATGGCCGGGGATAAATCAGATATGCTCTCGTCTACGGTTGTTATCTACACCAATGAAGGAGACGAATCCCAACTACACAAACGATTCATTGAGAAAAGAACAGCTTATGAACTAGATGTTGCTCTAAAGAGCCCTGCTGTCATGGAAAAAAGGATGAAGTCATTCCTCAAAGATCTCAGAACTTTTACGTTCCTGCCAGAGTTCATCAAATATCAACCTCCTAAAAACACACACATTAGAGTAAAAACTGACATCTTCAGATATCCAACTTTGCTTGCCAACAACGTCAAAATGTTTACAGGATGGAACCTGCGCTATCCTTGGCTGCTTTTTTCAAAACTATATTCTTGCGAGAAAATGTCCGAAGAAGTCCACTCGTACATTAGAATTGTGCTGGCTCTTTCCATATACTTGAGAACTAGAGCCTATCTCTATCAGAAATCTCAAACCGAATACGTCACACTTATACCGCAAATGAGAGATTCAAAACAATTACTGTATCAAGTATCCAGTTCCGTGTTTGTGGTTTTGGGGTTGCTACTCATACCAATAAAGAATTCAGTGAAGTCCTCTATAGAAAATGTGTCATTGAAAGCAGATGTTGAACTCCTTACTGATGCAATACAATCAGTGCTGTGGCATGTTAAGATTGACATTGTCGATGTCGTCAAAGCCGAAGTTTGTTATTTTTCCGGAGAGTATGAGCTTGCTAAGAAAGAACTGAGCAACTACGCAGCCGCTGAAATTGCAACTGTTTCAGCAGTGGAATTTTTTGAAAAACTGTCGCACACGATAGACAATCCCAAACGGGTGAATAAATACATGCTGCTTTGCTGTTACATTCTGTATCATACACAGTGCTACATCGAAGCTGCAGATTTTTTTTGCTGGTTTCTCCGCAACGGATATGGTAATGGTGGTTTCTGGAAACTTCTGTTGGCTCACGGTAGAATGAAGGTTTATGACTTCATAAGTACAAGACAACTCCTAGATGAGGTACTTCATGTGTGTTTTGTGTGGCTATACTCACCCAAGATTTACTGACTGTCCTTAAACTATGACGTTGTCTCAGACTGAGAATGAGAGACTAACCTTGACTGCATATGTAGTAAAACTAGTGAGAAAACAGAAAGTCAATACTTTCTCCCTACGCTTCTGCATTCCTTTTCTGCTCCATAAATCCCAATCCTGGGATGGTAATTTAATTTTTATCACAAACTCCCAAAACCTAAAATACCCCTACAATCCCTACAGTCTGTGGACTTGGAGATTTCATGATAAAAACACTAATTGCTGGAATTGTTATTTTTTGGAAACATTCCCTTTTTTACATTTGTGGCCAGCACATTTATCTAGAGATGATTTTTATTTAACTCTACTGCTGACTGGAAATGTTTTAGGTATTTTTTATGGGCAGGAGAAGGGGTAGGTGGTGATGGTTGAAACCTTCAAAATTCTGATTTTGCATATTTCAATAACACAGTGTTTTTTCTACGCAAATTGTTTTTCGTACCACTGATTATGCAGATAATTACGTCATGGTACCTGCTGTTAGTCATTAGTAGTTTCTATCAAAATTATATTAACAGTAAACTAGAAAAGTATTATTGTTCATAGAGGTGGATTGCCACCAGACTGTTTCCATGCCAAATCAAGTGGTCTAAAATTAATTACTTACACAGCGGGACATCATTTATGATTTATCAGGCAATGAATTTTTATATCCAACTGAAACTTATAAGTAGTGATTGTGGTCTGCCTTTGATATAAATAAATAATAATTATCAATTACCATTATTACAGCACCATTGATTATTTTTATTATATATTACCATGATAGGGACTTTGTATTATCTCCAGGATGGATGAACGATGCTCAAGCTTAACATAAATGATAACAGTTTTCTGATAGTTTTTGTAACCGATAACAATTTTTTTATTCCCAAAACTACAAAGTTTTCAACTTCCTTTATTTTACAGTCAAAGGTTTCTAGTATTGAATCATTAAAAAGTTGAAAAATTCCAGCCTGAACATCGGCAAATTCAGAAGTTCTAAGCTTTCAAAAGGTCAAACCTTTGGCAGACTTCCATGACTCGTAGATCTGAATAGTCCAACAAAGGTCTTCAAAACTTTGTTGCATGGAAATCTAGTGATTGACTATACTTCAATTTTACTGACACTAACTTTGCTGCAGCAGTGTTTGCAGATAAAACCCATTATGTCTTTTTAAGTAAAAAACAATAGTATCATATTGATACTGTCAATGGCAAGTCAGTGAGCAATATTTGTATGATGTATGAATGCTAAATACAACATTATTGGTTTCCTATATCTAATCGCAGGTGAAACAGCATCACAACCTAGCCAATAGTTCACAAGAAAACTGTGCCATGCAGTCTGTGTACGTGACAGAAATCAACCATCAAGACATATCTACTGATTATAGAAATATCGGACACGTGTATGATGATATGGGAGAGTCTGGAGAGGCTGAGAAATGTTTCCGACTAGCTCTAGAAATGGATATTGCTATGTTTGGTGACATCGCGCATCCTGATATAGCTGACGATTACAATGGTATCGGCTGTGCGCAGAGCGCACTCGGTAAATGTACATCAGCATTACATTTTCATAAGAAGTCACTAAGGATTAAAAAAGCTGTATACGGTGAGGACAGTAACCACCCTGATATAGCCGTTAGCTATTGTCACATTGCGAATGTGTACAGCATGTGTTGCGATCACAAACAGTCGATTTATCTTCACAACAAAGCGATCGAAACAGAAAAATCAACATATGGTGCGGACGCTAATCATCCAGATATAGCTACCAACTACAACTCCATGGGAGCGGAAATTGCCAAGAGTGGCAATCTTGAAGAGGGGCTGAAATATTTCTCTAGAGTACTAAAGATGAGAAAAGTAAAATATGGGGTAGACGCTGTCCACCCTGATATAGCCTCTGCTTATGAAAACATTGCTAATGTTCTTCTTAGTTATCAGGATTACGCATTATCTCTGGAATATTACAAGAAATCTTTGCGAATGATCAAGGAATCATACGGTGACGACACAAACCATCCTGATATTGCTCGAAACTACTGTAATATTGGAAGCGCATACACTAGCCTTGGTAATTACGAACAATCCCTGGAATATCACTTCAAATCATTAGAGATGATGATAGCGATATATGATGGAGAGAGCATACAACCTCATATCTCTACCTGCTACCAAAAGATTGCTGCAGTGTACTACAAACTCGGTCAATACGCAATGTCACAGAAATATTATCACATGTTAGTAGAAGCATCAGCAACTATGCACGATGCAAACACCAACCCTGAAGTGTTTACGACATGGATTGACAGCCCTGTTAGGGCTCTAGCATACAACCAAAACTGAATGTAACTTATGTAACTGCTTTTCTTTTCATTAGTCAAGCTTTCATTATGTTTATGGCCGCTTACTGTTCTGCAACAGTTTTAGTTTCAATATCTACATATATATGTTCGTATGTAAAGTGAAAAACATATGTGTGTCCGCCTGTCCATCCATCCATCTGTGTATTTGCCTGTTTCCGTCATTGAGCAGGTTTATGCGTCTTTACATCTCTACACCGAGGAAAGCGAAAGCTGCCACATAAACCATTTATTGGACCATTTAGACGAATCGTCAGAGTTTGATTTTGCCATTTGTTCTATTCGCTTTTCAATTTTTTTCAGTAGTGTGTGGGATACAATTGAAAAAAACTACATAATGTTAATACAAGATAGTTGGAGTGTTCAGCAGTTATGTCCATGTTGGTTTATGCCTTTTGTTGTTTTCCATAACCATGCATGGTTTGCGACACTCATGCGTACATTTTTTCAATTTAATTGTCAGAGTTGTAACTACAATGTGTCTGAGCAACAGGACTATTTCAGACTTGTGTTCGCCGAACAAAATGCAATAAAAATAATTAGATCGGCAATAAACTTGATCAATAACCAATTATGTTGCTTTGCTCGGAACTTGGAAATCAGCAAAAAGTAGCTCAATCAATAAAGAAAAAATAATCAAAGAGCGATTTTGTATATTGTTCACAGGTCGCCAATGAAACTGAGCACTAAATAAATCATAATGAAAGAATGTAGTTTGCTCATTTTAACAGACCTATTTATATCCTCATAAACGTTATGAGATAACTACTGTCAATAAAAATCTACCGTATAAAAAAGACGTACCTACAAAATACATTGTCTGACGATGATCCAAGTTTTTTGTTTATTTCTTTGTGAGTTGTGGGTCATATTATTTATGATTCATTTGATAATCGATTAAATTTTATTGAATTACTATGATGTTCTAACTAATGATTCGTTCCATATGCAATTTATTGAATTGCGAATTTCCGTTATTTTTTTCTTTCGTATGATGTGCACCTCCCGGATACTCCTAGTGTCTTCCTGTTTCTTATCGGCTGAGCGAAAGAGCAGGGAAAGGAGAAGAGAAAGGAGAGTAAGGGAGTGTAAAACAAGGCAGAGGGAGAAAACTAGAGCTTGAAAGGGAGAGGACAAGTAAAGGATGAGGGGTAGAGTAGGGGGTGGAGAAAGCACAAGGGGGGGGGGGGCAGGAGCAAAATGGGTAGGAGTATTTAAATGGGGGATACTGCTAGTTTTAAAATAATACAAAGATACTACAATCTCTATTATAGCGAAGTAGTTAACTTCAGTAAGTGAATCTCTCACGGGCGTTTGAGATCATTTTATTTGTCATTAAGCTCTGTTTGCAAGTGACAGCAATTGATGTTGGACAACATTGTTTTAAATTTTCTGCAGCAGCCCACTGAGCATTTTGTGGTCAAACAAGTTTCTATATGGACTGTGTACAAAAATGCCTTTATTATAAAAAAACTATTGTGGTAGATTTTGGTCTGGTACCACAAAATGCTACTAAGCTCGAGTACTCGGTCTTTCTTCAGAGGGGACACCACCAGTATGGCTGGTGCCAATTGTTCACGTGACTTTAACAACTAGCAAGGATATCCTGCGACTCAGACAAACTAGTATAAACACATTTATTGTATTCTGCACGGATCTAGGGAGGTAGTCAGCTAGAGTTAAGTGGCAAAAGTAGACACAATGGTACAAATGCGAAAAGTATATTGTAATGGATTCCGGTCTAGTAACCACGGACATCCACTAGTCTCAAGTATTATACCTCTCTTCAGAGGGGACACTGTGCTGCTCGACAGTGACAACTGTGTATCACGAAACCGAATTACCCGGTATAGCAAGAGCCCATGGCTCACACAAACAATACAGAGCAGTGCTTGTAGAATGGCTATATTCTCATTAGACAAAGTCCTAAAGGGTAATTATTCCACTAGGGTATTTGTGGCAAGAGATGAGAATGAATGCAATGATTGTGGCAAAAGTCTCTCCTTTCATAGGAGAGCTCACAGGAAGTAATTAGCATAATTTGTATAACAGTAAGAGCACAGGAAGTAATTGAACCAATACAAGTGCATATATAAATAGTTAACCAATCATGCAGTGAATATAGATTAAATGGATAAAGCTCAAAGTGGCTAAGAGCGGAGTCCTGTCTCCCACTGTCCAATCAGAGTGTCCTACAGGGTTCCAAGGCTCTAGATAGCTTGTGGTCCTGGTTACTGCGGATGTTAAGGTAGGTAGCTTCGGTTCCCGGCTTGGTGTAAACTCCTAGCTGGTTTCGGGAGCTCTCAACTAAGGCAGCAATCTTAAACCGGCCTTGAGTCATTATACCGGCCCTGCAGATGTCACTACCGGCCCTGTACGCTGTGCTACCGGCACAGTATAGCTTTGCCACCGGCACAGCATCTTACTGACAGCTGTAGGTGGATTGCTAGCGCACTGAGTGGGGATATGGTGGAGCAAACTCCCAGTTTACTATGAATGTTCACCAAAATCTACCACGATATACAAGCACCAGCCTTATATAGCCTGGAACACAGGAAGCTCACATTGTCACAAACTAGACGCATGCTTAGAATACAAATGATAATCAATAATGTTCACAAAGAGTGATTTAGACAAATAACAAAACACGGTAAAATATAGCAATGAATAATAAGATAATTGCAAGTAGTTAAATAGAACAAGCGCCCAAGGGTAAAGGGGCGGAGTTAAATGGTAGAATGTCTGCTGATACGCGCTCCTATCTCTTAATAAGTCCTCGGGCTGTTTTATAGTCTGGCGTTCATCTTTCTTGGCTTTTAGAGGTAGTAGGTTGCAAACTTGGCCATCTGCAGCTCCACAGATATTCTTGAGATCTTAGGGTATGTCACTCACTTAAACCTGGCCCAGTAAGGTTACTATCGGCCCAGTAAAGGTCACCATCAGCCCAGTAAATGTCCCCACCGGCCCTATCGTATTTGCAATACAGGGGAGGCAGCATTGCTTGCCCTACTGCTTGCAACAGGGCCAACCAGTCGAAGGTTGCTCGTGTCTAATCAACGCTAAAGGGTGTCTCTGGCCCACAGAGACAGCCTCTAGTAGGTAAGGGCCTGCAAAGGTCAGTGTTCACAGGTTTGGTTCATAAAAATCTACCACGCTATGTCTTTATTAACACATTTATTATTGATTCCGATGGTTTGATATTGTTCATTTGTCAAGAAGCGCTAGCTTTTCTCATTTTTCTAAAATTTATCTAATTGAGTAAACAACTTTTAACTTTTCTCACTGGAAAGTTTCTGATGTGATGTAAAATGCATGCAAGCTTGCAAAACTGACTTTTTCATATCGCAAAATTGTCATCAATTTAATGTTTTGTCGAAAAGGTTATTATACTTTGAGTAGAATGATTATCAAGTTTGATAAATAAATATTATTAATCAAAATAAAAAAAACATATCATAATCCTAAGGCTGAAGTTTTAACTTAACTATAATGGGATTCTGTCTCTTATGTAACAAGTACTGTTTGCTTAGTGCATTATTCCGATTATTACGTTGTTTTTTTTTTACAAATTTAAGGTGTTATGTACCAGTGGAACTTATTCGATTTAGGCTAAACTTGATATCAAACTTCTCCTCTGTTTGTCACAAATTTTAAATGAGTATTTATTTTTATTTGGACGTGTTTTGATCCACTTTTAGGCTTTTTACCCAAAATTATATGGTGTCTCATCATAAACAATCTGACCCATATGCAGAAAAGGTCATGGAATACAAGAGTAGAGAATCTTCGGCAAATATTATACCTACACCTATGTACTACTCTATGATATATCAACATGGCGACTAACTCAAATGCCCACATTTGAATTGTGATATAAGTTATCTTAAGCTATCGCAGCTGACAAAACTGGCGTACTTTGTCCATCGTGGGGCCATCAAGTCTTTGGTTTAATATCTCGTCAGGAGTTGTTTCCTCTCCCCATTGTGGAAACTCCATAGTTTGCTTCATGACAAAGAGATTTGTTTAGTAATAACAAATAGCTTATTTTCACCAGTTTCATCTTTTTTTTTGTTTTCATTTGTTTGTTAGACATTGAAAGTGTTTTTTATTTCATTTAATAGAAAATTATTTTTTCCTTCATTTTGCGTGTTTCTTATGTGAATAAAAGCCACAAAAAAATATATAGCAGAGACAAAATATTTATTTTGTTTTCATTGCCACATCGTCAAAAAATAGTTTTCACATTTTGAAAAATTAAAAATATGCACCAGTTTAGTTTTACCATTTTGATGGCTACATACACACACAGATGATTGATCACCGCAACGCTATGGAGTGTCCAGTGACGCAAAGAATACATAATTATTGAAAATAGTCATTATAATAACTGCATGCGCAAAAGAACTTGCTCTCAAGATTTAAAAAAACTTGTTTAACGCAGCTGCAAAGATTCAAAAAATAAAAAGGGAAAGAACAGTTAATGCACCGATTGGCAGGAGTTGTGGCAAAATCGCTACAACTCTTCCTAGGTGCCAACAGTTGTCATCGCTTTGCATACACTGAGGTATTGGCAAATGATTTAAAGCACGATAAAAAAAAACTGGTAGCTTTGGCATCAGGCTAGACTGTGGTAAGTAAACTGTAGACTTATATTTGACTATATTTAAAAAATACAATTTTGTTAATAAAACGATTATTACTTTTTGCTTGTAATTTTTTGTGTTAAAAGTAGGAAAATGCATTTTATGAGTTTCATATTGCTTTCACTTCGTCGATTGATTAAGGCCACCAATATTGGCTAGCAATACACTCAAAATATTTTAGTTAGCTCACTCCAGCGTAAGCTTTATTGTGTTTGTTTGTCTGTCTGTTTGTTTGTTTGTTTGTTTGTTTGTTTGTTTGTTTGTTTGTTTGTTTGTTTGTTTGTTTGTTTGTTTGTTTGTTTGTTTGTTTGTTTGTTTGTTTGTTTGTTTGTTTGTTTGTTCGTTCATTAGTTTGTTTGTTTGTTTGCTTGTTTGTTTTCACAGCATAACACCAAGGTGTAATTGACTTTAGCCTTCTACTAATGTCCACTAAGTGCTGCACAAAAGCAATGAATTACTAAACAAATAGGATGCCTTTTTGTTGTTGTATTTATCACTATTTAACCGTTCGTCTGCAACAACAGCGGAGCAAGAGAAAATATATTTTAATATGGTCAAGGATGAGGAAGGCCATTTGTACAATGATTTTTTGCCAAATTCTTCGAATTCCCGGAGACACGCAGCGAGCAGCTCCACCTGTTCTAAGCATGTCTATGTAATTCAAAATGACAACCAATTGAGGGTGCATTACAGGCTCAGGTACGGCGACTGCTGCCAATATAGCAATGGGAGCCTCAGCTTGATGTATTGTCCCCCAAATATGTGTAAGTCAGAGTTGTCTGATCATCAAAAGACAGATAGTTTACACGGTTGATTGACCTAACTATACTTGCTTCTGCCAGCTCATCTGATTGGCAGATATTGCCAGATTTCGGAGACTCAGGCCCATTTGCAGTGAAGCCTGAGGGGCTGCTGACTCCTATTTTAAGAATAAAGGAGGCTCACTGGCAGGTCTTTCAATCAAGCAACATTCAGTCGCCCCATTGCTACCCTTTCATGACAGTTGTGGCTGCCTCTAGCCGTGTACAACATAACTAGATGCAAAAGTGCCTCTGCCATCCATAAGCTAAGCTCAGCGTCACCGTTGGCCTCTATCAACCCTTGCAAACACAAGCGCTCATTATCTGGATCCTTCTCTGCAATGCTGTTATATTGCTAAATAGATTGTTAAAGAATGAAGTTGCTGTATAATTGATAAATGTGGTGCGCATGAGTCGAGCACTCTGCCAACTAGGTTGTTAGAGTCTGCTGCAGAGGGATTCAGGGTCGGAGCCACTCGAGGTTGGAGTGACCCTGTGAGGTTGCGGAGAGAGTTTACACGGGAGATGTTCAGTGGCACTTCTGTATCTATAGTAGAGGTGCAAAACTATCACATAGCTATTTTTTGTCAAGCAGTAAGCTTGTCAGTTTCACAGTTCAAGCACTTTTTTTAAGCAATCGCCCTAATTCTCTACCCAATTGAATGCACTAAAAGTTGAAACATAAAGGGAACACACACAAACGTGTTTTTCTAACAATGAATGGGAATTGAATTTCAATAGTTTGAACAGACAGTTAATAACATGTTTTGGTTTTTTTTCTAAAAAAAAACATTTACTAACGAGAACTAGGTTGACTGCATGTTCTTTTTACAAAGTAAATCACAAAAAAAAGAAATTGATCTAGCTGAGAGACAATGGAGCTGGCATGTTAAGGCAGCAGTCAGTAGGATAACTCTTTGAAAGCCAAAGGAGTTTGGCATCTGCTTCATTTGTTTGTGTTGTGCTTGTATATGGTACACAAAGTGTCTATATCAACATACATTGTATGACTGTGGAGAAATGCTGGGCTCATCAATTCTAATACTCACATTCCACTCCTTAAACCTGCCCCCTACCCCCTCCCCTCGCACCCTTGTACATACACCCCCTTTTTCCCAACCCTTAGTGTCCAAGCTCTGTGTGCTAGTCTATACAGGACCCTGAATTCCTGGCCACCTTTCCCCCTTTCAGTCCCTTAAACCTAAATGAGAACTAGCCGATTAATAGCAAGTAAGAGTGGGAGACAGTCTGGTCAATAATAGATTGATTTTTATCTGGTTATGACCAGAAGAAAGCTCCATTTCTCCTCTAGACAGCTATTTTAAGCTACTCCAAGCTACTTGATGAGCTGTATTACATCAGCCCATAGGATAAAGCCACTTCCTGGATGGCCTTTGTCCTGCCCCTCAGACTGATAGGGTGTGATAATGATGTAATGAGATAGGAAAGAAGAAGAACCCAAGCTAAAGAAGAAGGGATGATGGCATGATGATGTAAGAGTAGAAAAGAGGCGGAGCCTAAAGAGAAGTATTAAAGATTATTTGTTCAGCTACTGCGTTCTTTTGTTTACAAACATACATCGTATTATTGGTGTATTGCTTATTATCATTGTGTGTGATTGGTTATGTCTTTATTTGGAGGCATAATATCCTAGGGAAATCTTATATAAGTCTGGCCAAATTTCACGGACACGCAGAACACCATAACGCCTCAATAGGAATACTTACCTGTATTGTATTTTGGAAGAATAAACAATATTGATCACTTAAACACTGTGGAGTCTGTCTGGCCTGTTGGCTGTTGTTGCTAGAAGGAGGAGTAGTAGGAGGGGAACTATTGAGTGAAATCTCAGTGACAGGCTCTGGTAACAGCTTGCAGCTGTGAGCCTGGAGATTAGCAGTTGAGGAAACTGTTGGAATAAGCTATCAGTTTAGCTTGTGCAGTATCCGGAGGATTTTGTTGTGTTACTGCTGGTAACACGTTGGTTGTGTCCATGAAGTGGGCGAAATTCTTCACAGTACCACAATATACTTACATTTTGTCTAATTAATTGAAATATGAGAAATTCTGGTAGTAACTTTCCCGGTTTATAAATGGAAATAATGTGCAATTACTAAGGTGCAGAAGTTTGTATTGAGTTGGTGGCAGGTCACCTTCTCCATTTTAAAATTGTGTTTAATTCAGCTTCAGTAGGTACTAAACATCTTCTATGGGTAGATGAAACAGTTTAAATATGTTAACAAGTTAGCATCAACAGCTTGGGGTTAAATAACTCTGTGCCAATTAAGAGTTGGCTGTTAGATGCAATGTGTCCATCGACCATGTGAGTTCTCTATTTGCCTATTCATCTTTGATTGAGTTGTCTTCTCCTGGTTGTTTTTCTTTATCGATTGATCTATGTGGGTTGTTTTCTCTTACCACCTTGTTTTCCATACTGGTGCATAACTTTTTGTTTTATAACTGAAAACTCTTGGACTCCGATATTGGAAAATATTCTGGCATTCAACAATCAATGATAAGATTTCATGTTCAAGCAGTATCTCACTATTCTATGGAAAGGGTTGGGGACAGGTTGTCCTTTGTGTAGACATAGTATTTACGCAATGCTCTCCATACTTTACCAAAAGACAACTGAATTTGTTCGACAAAATAATTTTTGTAAAGCCATCTCAAAAAAAGCATCCATCGCTAACATGCATGCAAATAAAGTTTAAGGTAACAATAAAACTAATTGCAATGCAGTGAGACACTTTTAACTATCTTATCTTACCAACCTTGTGACTAAGTAGGCTTTTAATCAGTCCAGTCTTCCCACAAAGTTTTGATAATCTTTTTAGCCAATGCAGAAATTTTGCAAATGTCTACAAAATCATGTTTTACTTACTAATTTCTAAAGGTTCAATAACAATGTTGAGTAAAGGAAATTGTGGTAACTGCACCTGAAATTGAGCGTGTCCTATAACACTGCAGCTGGAGTGCTTATGCTTACTTACCTGTAAGTATTGACCACGATTGTTGATCGTAATAATATTTAACTCAGTGTAAGATGAAAGGGACTTATCTTTGGTTCTATGAGGTTATATTTTCAAACCAGAGTTACCCTCTCCTTGTTTACCCTCCCAATTATGCTGCAAGAGAGCATAACTCCAGTTTGTAAATCCTGGCTATGAAGAATGTAAGTTTATAGAGTGATGATGAGTGCTAAGCAAGTTTTTGCGCTTGTTAGCTTAGACTGAGATACATGTAAATTATTGATGGTGTATTACAATAACACTTGACCTTTACTGAGACAGACCATTAGGTCTCTTCCTTTCTCCCTGGTTGGCATATTTTTTCCCTCTTGGAATTATTTTTGCAACGCATCAGCTTTCCTCTAGTTACTTCTCAGGCTTTACAGTGACTTGCTGACCTAATCAATTCGAGCTGATGCCGTAGGCTCAGGGCACAGAGTGTGCTTGAAGTAAAATAATAATATATTTTAGCAATAACTTTTGATATAGTTTAAATAATGTTCAACAACAAGGTAAGACACCATCAAATGTGTTCGTACAACTCACAGTAATATGTAAAAACTGAGAAATACCGTCTCCTTACTAGGAGCGAGCTAATTAAAGATTTAAGTATGAAAATAATTTAGTTGAACACATGGTCTTTGTTGTGTACAGTCTTGCTGGCCATTTCTCAAATCATTTTTTTGAAGTATATAAAGTTTTCTTCTCTCTCATTAGACAAGCTGTTAGATAAATCGTTTTTTAAATTCAGATGCATATTGTAATGAATGTCGGTCTGGTTACCACAAAATTCCACTAGTCTCGAATATTCTACCTCTCTCCAGACGGGAAACTTTGCCGGTATGTCAGCGACAACTATGATAGTTACTGCCGGATCAGTTGGCAAGCACAGAGCCCACAGCTCAGACGGACGACACAGAATGTTGTTTAAATAATGGCTTTATTCATTAGAAACCAAAGTCGTAGGGTGGTTTTCCAGCTAGGGTGATTGGCAAGGCATGAATGAATGAATGCAATGAAAGTGAACAGAATCAGCCCTTTGATAGTCAGCTGACAGGAAACTGCTTGCATAATACATATAAGAGTAAATGCACGGGAAGTATATAGACCAATTAGAACAAATATATAAATAGTAAACAAATCATGCAATGAATAAGGGTTATACTAATTGGTGCCAAGTGGCTAAAAAGCAGAGACCTGTCTCTATTGTATAATAATAGGCTCTGCAGGGCTCCAAGACTATATATAGCTTCTAGTAATTATTTCTGCCATTCCGAGGAAGGGTACTTCCGGTTCTTGTGCTTTTGATACATCTACATTGATCATCCAGCCATATGCGTTGTTTGAGCATAAATATGTACTATTTAAAATTGCTTTAAATTTTAAATGAACAATTTATTGGCATTTTTAAAATCCCATTTCTGCTCACCTGTATATTTTAGTCTCTTGCCAGCACCTGTTCAACAATGGCAGTATATTTTAATCGTAATTTGTATTTTAACTATAAATAACCTATCAGCTGAGAGATGTTCTGAGGAGTGATTAAATTCAAGCTTAACAGCAACAAAAATTCGTGTCATTAAAAAGATGATTTGGCAGTAGCATTAACTATCGTATAGTTACAAAAGAAATTCGAGATTTTTACCGCTTATTTCATTTTGCTACTGACCAACGATGTTTCTACCAATATTGAAGTGATGTTTGTCTTTGATGACAAATGGTTAACTTGTTGCATTGTTTTCTTACCAAGCAAACAAGTTGTTGTTGGTAAGAACAACCCAACCTTTAATATTAAAAGTACCAATTTATGAGATTAGTCTATAAAATTGACATATTAAAGTTGGTACAACTAAAACAGTCCATTTGAGAAAACATTATTATATGAAAACAAGTTAATTTCACAACTTTTCCATTCTTTTATTTGTCAGACTTTTACCCATATTGCCTGGTTGCTAGCTCAGAAACAGTGAAATTTATAGTAGCAAGTAAAATCATACATGCGAGAACATTTATGTTCACATAAGTGTTTATTTAGCTGCAGGTGAGACAATCTGTAGAGTGTTTGTTAATAAGCAGGCATTGAATGAAACTAAAAAATCAAACTAAAATATTGTTTGTAGTTGTTTTCTCTTGACCACTAAACTACAGATAAGCAAACTAGTTAAGTTCTAGTGGTGGCAGCGCAACCAAAACTTGATTGCTTTGGATACAATGAGAAGACAACTCTGAAGTTTTAGTTTGTTTGGACGTTTTTTTATGGATAACAACAAATCAGGGGAGACGCAATACTCCAGAGAGCAAGTATATCTTTATGTAGTTACACAGTAGACAAAGACCATAATCTGAATTCTGTGATTGTACTAAATGGAAAAAACAAACCACTTTTCTGTCAGTCTATTTTTATAAAAATAACAAGATGTAATAGCTACACGTAGCCTGAGGAGTGCAGTAGTTGGAAGTACAAGCAAAGATTCCAAACGCAACAAAACAAATATTATGTCATAAGCGATAATAGAAAAAATGCACAACTTGTCTATTTTTAATGCCAATATTAGAAACTGTGGTAAGTTTGTTGTTGTTTGGCACAATTAAAACTTACCCTTCCAGCCAAAAGTAGCTATGTTTTTCAGATAAAAAAAACTTGCATTTCAGATGTTGAATTCGGGGGTGTGATTGGAAGTTACAAAATTCGAGATGCTGAGAAGCACGATCGTTTTTTTGTTTTGTTTGGTTTTCTACAAGGTCAAACCAAGAGTATACAGAAGATCTTTTTAGATGCAATAATAAATAGTTTGAAGACAATTTCACAAAATTCTTTTATGCGGCCATGACTTTGACGGCAAAGTGTGATGTCACTTCCTCAGTGTAGTTGAAAGAAAGTCGGATATCGATCGAAAGCTTGATAAATGCGTGTAACTTGTTTACTAATTATCGGACTACAAAGATTTCAGCTAATTCATCATTAGCAAGTTATCACGCAAACGGGAAATCAATTGCAGTTTATAGAGAGCTATATATAGTATATCCGCCGGCAGTCACAATTTGTACCTTTCTAGTTATCAATAGATGCTACTGTAAGATGCTTAGTTGATAATTGCCTCGCGGAGATGCTTGCATACATCAAGCAGTTCTAAGAGTTAAGAGTAAAAAGACAGTTGGCGCTCTACCTCCCACTTGCGCTTATTATTCATTCTCATTTCCTCCGTGTCTGTGGCGCAGGGCATCTTACGTTTTATTGCGTACCGAAAGATTAAGCATAGACTCGAACGAAGCATTTAGAGACCTTATCGTTGAGTGAAAAAAGAAATTGGGCAGTTTGAGGTCAAGGATACAAAGCGACAGGCAAAGTAGGCAAGGTCATAGAGAAACAGATATGACCTTGACTCAGTGTGTGAAGCTGCAGGGATTAAATATAATGAAAATGAGCCAGACTAATAGTGCATCTATCCCCCAGATATGACCATGACAGCACATCATGTTGTATATAATCAATATAGTGAGGGACAATGTCATAGCAATTAGTTTGCTTTATAAGAAATAATAAATTGGGCTCGCTTTAGCAACAGCCTTGCTATGGGCATTGTAAAAAATTATCATATCTGTGATTTAAATCGGCGAGATCTGCCGTGAAACTGCATGTTTAGCTAAGGCCTCTACGGCTGTCCATGACTCTGCTACCTATAGTTATACGAAATCACCACAGATAATATAGCGTATCATAGAATTGATTTCAGGTGACCTTTCTCTCATCAGAAGCATTGAAAATAACTCTGGTATACTCAGTGGGCAAAAAATCAAAACCGTAACATTGGTTCAAACTTAAATAAATTGTTCTATCTAAAATTTGGCTGCAAAAAAAATTGCTTTTTATACCTGATAATTTTGAGAACAATATCAGTTTCTAATTCACACATTTATGAACTCATTTTGGCCATTGGGCAATGTTTGTTTTTGGTCTAAAATATAAAAGTTTTGTTGGAGCACTTTAGTTTCAGGCAGTAAATTTATCTGCAAGGAAATTTTCACCTATCCAATTAATGGCCTAGAAACTAATTGATGTAACAAAAAATATGGCAATATGCATATCTCAATGTTTTGTTAATCTGTTTATTTCGCAGTGTCTACCTGCAAGCTCACTCGAACACCAAGCTCTATCGCTGGCTGGTGCATCATCCTTGTTGCCCTGTTACTCCTAGTTTTCTGTGATTTTTCCAATCGAGTTGCCATTACATCGCTGTTTTCTTTATATAAGGAGGTGTGACAACTGTGCAGTAGTGGCAATGGTAACAGCTAGAAAGCACGTGATATGCAATTCTGTAATACAAGGCCGATGAAGCAGGGAGAAGAAACGGCATAATTTACCGCAATAAAGAAATGCCGGGGTTAATGAAACATCTTCTAAATACTCCTAACCATCTAATATGCTTGTAAATATAATGTTCGCTTTCTTTCGCCTAACACTATCTAACCATGCATAAAAAATTTAAGGGGCTATTCACGGCTAGAAGGGTAATTTATTGCTTCAATTCTTTCTGAAATATGAATAATAATTTTATTTTATTTAATAATAAAAAACAATATTTAGTTCAGCTTTGTGTGATATGATTGCATTTTCATCAAGTTAGATATATTTAACAAATTAAATATTATTGGCAGCTAGTTTTCATTTAATTATTACATTTTTAGCCAAAATTTCTCCATATGCCGTCACTTTGGTTGAAGACATTGAAAACTAGCCTTGGCTTTTTCAAAGCAGTAAAAAGGACTCCGCCTATCTAAAAATTATTAAAATTTTGTGGCAGGAATCACAACTATTTTATTGGGTAGGCAAACAAGTCTCATGTGAAATACTTGTGCTGCTAAACCTCAAAGTGTGCGGCAACGTGAGCGCAGCAGCCCATATACAAAATTTATGGATAGCTCGCTAAACCACCATTCTATCTAACTGAAGATGTCGATTTACAAATATACTATATATATTCATCCAAACCTCCAGCACTGGGTCTATGAAACAGTTACCTACTAGGTGTCTTAGTAGTCATAACAAATAATTACTTTGGGAAATTATATTATTCAAATGTTTAATCATGAAGTCTCCCGTGTTAGCGTCACGTTATGCCCTTTTGAGTAAATCAATTGTTTGCTGAGAGCAAATTTCATTTGACAAGTCAAAGCTTGTGAGTTGTGGAACTGTCACTGCTATAAAGTTTTTAGAAAAATTTGTTAAAGTTGTTTTCTGGCCTAATGGGGTGTCCTCCAGATGCGCATTATTCATTGAATTTCTCTGTATCAATGGACCAGAGCTTAAAAACGCAGGACTGGGGTTACCTTTAGTTCCCCTGAATTTTGCTTACATGACAAAGATAAATGAAAAATTCCACAAGTCACATTTGTTGAACTTTACTGATTAGTTCTGAGATTACATTTTTACCAAATAAGAACTTTAGCTAGCAAACCTTTTTTCTTTCAATTTGTTCAAACAATCGATATTTCCGAGTAAACAGATATATTTACAATAAATGCCATAGTTTTACACTGTTACATAATGATCAGCAGTTACTTACACTCTTTAACACTGATAACTGGTTAACACACAACAACATTTGTTTAGTTCGTTTAGAAGAAAATAATAACAGTAATAATATCACATAATAATAAATTTCACTTTTGAAAACAACTGTTAAAAGACCAGAGAGTTACAAATGTCAGTTTAAAATCAATTTATGCTTTAAAGAAATTAAATGAAACCTCAGCGCAAATGTTGAATAAGCCTACTTAAAGCATGCAAAACAAAAGTTATTAGTCAGCACAAACACTTTACAATAAAACTATAAATCACTAAACAATAATTGGTACAAGAGTTTTTAGAGAAAGATCATCAAACTTTGTTTAACTAAGTTCTTCAATTTTTTCAATAGCCATCTCCTCATCACAGAATGTCCTGCAATGGTCTTTAACGCTTGGCAGCCGGAACATGCGAATACATCGCATGGATTTACCAAATTCTTCAAAACATTCATTTGCTTCATACTCCAAGCAGCTGTTCTCACATCTCTCTCTGGCTGTTAATATCTCTTCAGTCTTGGGCTGAAAATAAAACTAGCAGCTAAATAAAAGTTCAGTACGAGTTACAAAGAAATAGTTTGGTTGTTAACAAACCTTAAAATGTAGTTTACTAAAGCTCGAAAAAGTAATGTTCCAACTGAACAGTGATAAAAATTTCTTTATAAAAATTCCGCCAATGCACTTCCATAAAGCCGTGGCTACACACACCTACGTTTCAAAGGAATATGACGAGAAATACGTTTCGAAGGAATACGACGAGAAATACGTTTCGTAGCGTCGCTCTGGTGGCTTTACACACAGACGATTGATCACCGCAACGCTACGGAATGTCCAGTGAGGCAAAGAGGACATAATTATTGAAAACAGTCATTACAATAACTATTATAAGTATGAATTATAATAATTAATTAATTATGACATTGGTTTATAATACTAGATAAATAATTTACTATCCGTAATAAATAATTAACGTTTATTAATAATAATTAAATGTTTATAAATAAAAAGTACCCTCTTTGATAGAAGTAACAAATGGTCTGTTGGCCAATCAGTAATGACCAGATCAAGGTTGAGTTATAAAAAAGTTCAATGGAGTTGTCAAACTTCATCCTTATATTTTACCCAATCAAAAGCGGTTGCTTAATAATAATTTTCTATCACCGAAGCGTCAGGCAAAAAGCATTTTCGTAGACCAACATGTTGAAACTGAGCGTCTTTTTGTAAAAAAACAACGTCGCTTGCAAAGAAAAAAAAACGCGTTTTTACCGCATACTGACAAAACGTAGGTGTATGTAGCCACCCCTTAAGATCCCAGCTACGTGATGTTTATGAATCGCCACAGGTTTTGGAAAGATAATTCTAATCCCAATGGGTAAGCCTGAAAACTATGAATAACTTTAAACATTGCACCATGAATTTAACTATTTGGCATTGATGATTGGCAAGCCAAGTAGCTGCAAAGACAAATTTGACCCAAGAGGGTTTGCTATTGGCTGTCACAGACAATGCTGACTTCCACAAAAGCAGTTGGTGCTTGTCAGGTCGTTGATCGGTAGGAAAACGTAGGCTAGTTTACTGAATAGACAGGATAAGGCACATGCCATGGGGGATATCCCTACAAGGCTATTTGACGTTGTCGTTTCTTGTTTCATAACTTATTCGTACGTGGACGGCTTGCAGTAGTTACAAAACCTTTCCACAGGAAGTGTAATAGTTACTCAATAACTGTTACGGCTTTCAGTTCCAACAGGAAAAAACTAATGGTTGCGTAATATCGAAACTGGCGTCACCAGAACCATATTGGTAGTAATGTCGGACTGTGTTATTTGCTACTAATCAGAAAAATATTTTAAAAAAAGATATTTTTTAGAGTGGTAAGTTAGGGAAAGAGAAAAACAAACTGTTTGCCGTTCATACAGAATACTTATTTTTCGTTATCATTTTGTTACTTTTTTTATTATTTGGTTAAACATTTATTATATGAATGAAAATGTGGTTGGGATAATACAGCGCTTTCGGAGAAAGGTGAGCAGCTCCATTTTTCTACGAAAGCAAAAATTTAAACACTTATATTTTGCTGTTGTACATAAAATCCAACCATCAAATGTATTCACTTTCCTTCGATTAAACAAACACAATTTTTTTTATAGAGAGGAAGCCTCGAAAATTATTAGATCATATTCCAAGTTATCAGCAAAGAAGGCTGTTGAACGTCAGCTAAAATAGCGAATTACTGATCACTGACGCGCTTGAGCTATTAGCCATTTAATTCACTCAAAACTGAAGTCAAAGAATACCCTCGTATTAATGAACAACGGATTTATTTAGTAGTGTTTGTGCATTAAAAATAATAATTTTAAATGCATTCTGCTGGCAAAGACTGACTGTCAAAGTTTTATCTTTTACAAAGCGATTGAAACAAAATAAAATGTTTTTCCATTTTTCCTGGTTACTTTTAGCAGATAAATAGGTATAAAACTGCTGAAAATTTGGAGAAAATTGATGAAACCGGCTTTTTAACTGTGTCGTAACTTACTTAAAACATTGAAATGATATCAATTTTTTATCACTTCAGTTAGTTCTTTTTGCAAAAAAGGTTCAGCTGTGTGAGACTGTGAATGAGCTGCGTATACATGATCTACTAGAACAAACAGGACTAGTCTGTCACTCCAGAGAGCTTTGCTGATTTAACTGAATCTTTCACTTTTTTGTTCCAGTAGCGCTCATTTATTTCATTGTCATTGTTGGCTGCATTTTGCAACTCCCTAAATGTATCATCACATGACAAATCAATAAAAGACATAAGATCATAACAAATCTTAGTAGAAAGACGTGTAAGTATTCAGAACATGTTCTGCGTTGAGCTGAATGAATAAGCGAAAACCAATACGTGATTGTTGTTTCCTGTTTTGAAGTCAACTGCTTGTAATTTTCAATTATGATGCATCATAAAAATTCCCCATGGATTTAATATTAGTTATATTCAAAGAGATGAATGTTTAGTTCACACAAATCTGAGCTGAACTTACAGCTTGAAAAAAAATTTTACGGCAATGATTTTTGTTGTTGTTGAGGTGTGAAGTCTTTAAGCTTTGTATTTCTGAGGTTGTTAATTTTCATCTTTTTATCTTGGTCTACGGTCTAGAAAGAGCTTTCATTGACAGTAAGATAAATTTAGCAAAAACTCTACATTACATTTGGAAATTCTGTTCATTTCAAGGATGTATAGGCTAAAAACTTTGAGTTTTTTGTTATTATATGCAATGAGAAAACAAAGTCAAAATTTTAAAGATATTGTGTTATCTAAACATCCGTTTAATAATGGAAAAACAATGATGAAATGAATGATAACTAAACAAACATATTTTTAATGATAATATCTTAAAAATGAAGGCCTAGGAAACCAAGTTGCATGTTGTAACAAAAACTGTGTAAGTAATTCATTATAAAATTTGTTTTTATATTTTTCTTAGTTGCTAGTTAACCAACAAGTTATTACCCAATTTAATTGTGAAGTTCTCAAAATGTTTTATACCCAAACTTTCACAAATGAGCTCATATCAATTGTTTTTAAAATGTATCAGTTCTTGCAATATCATGAACTCACTTCATCTGTCTCATCTCCTTCCATATTAAGGATGTCATCTAGGATGTCTTGTTGAGTTCCCATGACCAGCGCTGTCGCAAGCGTCAGCAAAAGTATGTACTTTGTCAGAGCCATTATTTGTTCTAAAAGAAACGGATGAAAAATAGACTATGCAATTCCTGCAGAAACATTGCAGATTAACTGGTTGATTTAATTATTACTAGTCAGCCATAGGCCTCTAGAAAGGAAAACTAGCCAGCTGTTTAAAGAAATTATGTATTGGTTGGTCATGTACTCGATAGGTAATAATGTAGAAACACAGTAATGAATATATACATGATGATAATAACAATTTATTTACTGACAAATAAATTAATTCAGGAGAATAAATATGTGAAATAATGAGGGAGTGAATAGATAAATAAATGAACAACAAATATATTTAAATCTTGAGTTTATCAGAAGCAAAACCTTGCAAAAATGTTTTATGGCATAAAATAGAGAGAATTAACTGTATTTTTGTGTTAATAAGTTGCACTGTTTACCTGATAACTTTCTCAAATGGAGAACAAAATACTTTTGCTAGTTTACCTAGTGATGAGGTGTGTTGCGTTGCTAACGACTACAGCTGTCACAGCACTGACAATAATGCGAGCATATCGCTTAGTCAACTTATATAACAGGCAGCGTGTTAGCGCAAGACTAGCTGATTAAGAGTTGATCAATATATCAATCTAAAACGTGTCGTACATTTACATGTATATAATAGAGGCTTATGTAACCCTGTTGTCAACAGACCCCTGTGGCACATGTGATACATTCTTACCCACGCGTGTTTACGTTTGCTCTGCTGAAGAATCAGATAAAGGCGTTACAGTGAACTACCAGAACTATTTGGTTTCTTCGACTAGTTGGCATTCAGTGGTCTGAGGTATTATTAGCGTGTATCTTTTTTGCAGCGCCTCAAAGTAACAAATTTCAAAGCCGGTTTTTATCAATGTTTAAACAACATAAATAACTAGCTGAGAGAACTTTCCATCTCTAATTTGGTTAACAATATCATAATCACTTATTTGTAATACAATTAAATACTACAATAGTACATAATATATAGTAATGATACTTATATGTTAAAACAATTATATCAATACAAATTTTGATATCTAAAAATTCTTTAACATGTCCTTTTGGCACTCATGTGAGTTCTGTGATGTAGGAATAAAATGAAAAATCTATTTAAATTCCTGATGCATCATCAATTACTATCGGAGAAAAATTGCTTGTATTTTTGCAATCAAATGCATTTTAGCCATGAATTAGACACTTTTCTCGGTATATAATTGTGTGCAGTGGGTCTAACCTTGACCTTTGAGGCAATATTTAACTCTATCCATTGAGATAATCTCTGTGATATTGCTATGCATTTTTCTGCCATAATGTGGAGTTGTCCTCTCAATGTTACAGAAAAATATTTAAAACTTGTAATTCATGATGCAAGGGGTAGAAAAAAAGATTTTTTTTTTACAAAGAAAGAGACTAATCAAATTAAATGGCTAGAAAAGCTTACTACTCACTTACCTAATCATTATTTTTTGCCACGTTATTTTCACGTGCAGATAATATCATGTTTCAGTGGGTGGTGTTTTGTGATTTTGTTTTTTCAGTTTGTTCAGCCATAAATAAACCTTTCTGTTGAGCGCCAAGTTGCTGGTTATTTGTATGAAAATTAAATAACATACATTATAACCGTTAATCCTAAATTGTTTTTGATCTGGTCTTTGTGCTTGGATGGCAGGTAGTTTTGGTAGTTAATTGAGCTAATAAAAAATAACAGCTGACAGTAAAAGTTAATACAACGATGAATAAAACTACTGATTATTATAACTTGATTTGGCGAAAATAATGTGTTTTATTATTTTACATTTACTAGATTACTTCAGCAAAGCCTAAAATTGAACAAGTTTTGAAATCAGTAAGCTCGGGTTAATCATCCTCACAGATTAAATTTAGCAATTTTTGCTCATTAAAACTCCACATTATCCCTTCTCTGGGAAAAATGGAACCAAGTTGCCAGAATATATACTCACTAGAACATAGATTCACTAGAACATAGACCCACTAGAACATAGACCCACTAGAATGTAGACCCACCAGGGCATATCCCCACTGGGACATAGGCTCACTAGAACACACAGATGAACCAATCATGTTTGATCAAATGCTGTCAGCATCTGTTTGAATTGTCTCCCCCAAGTTTTTGTAACCATTGGTGCATTTTATACTGAATACTTCCACACAAATCAAAATTGATAAAAGACTAATAACTTATTGCTAGAAACCATTTATTGGCTCTTTTATAATATGGATTCACATTATAAAAAGCAAGGTTTAATCGCTGTATTACAAACTGACGACCTAACATGAATACTCCCAATGCCGTAGATCGTAATGTAGCAGCAAAAATGAGATAAAGTTTATAAGTTATGCATGTCATTGTTTATTAAGCTCTAAATATGATAAACAATTAGAGATTTTAAGCACAAATAGTAGATAATGCAGAAAGCTTGGCAGATCTTTCGGACAACAGTTTCTGCATTCAAAATTGTTTTAAAAATATTATAAGCAAAGTTAGTCATGTCATTACCCCAAACCTTATTGTTTCATGTAGGGATACTATTTGGTTTTATGGAAGAAAACCAGCATAGACACATAGACACATAATATAACATAACATAATAGAATTGTGACTAGAGTGTGTGAGCCTAGGGATAGACATTATTATAAATTAATCAAATTTGAGATTTCGTGTCGTCGATTGAATATTCTTGAGGGACTTAATTAGTCAGTTCCTTAGTACAGAAGAGTGCGCATTGCGTTTTGATAGACGGAAGTCGGTATAGTCTGAAACAGGTGAGGTCTTTTCCAGTCTCATTCATGCAATCATCAACTTCCTTGTCTAGACAGCTTTCTTCACATCTGGATGCCTCAGCTACCAGGGATTTTTCGGATTCAATTATCTGAAATAATAAATAATCTGAATGTATGAACAAGTTATTTTCTGTTATTTATAAATTGTTATTTTTAGGCGGTATCCAAAATGAAGAACTTAAAAAAATTTGATTTTTTTATTGGTTTATAAAGCTCTAATTGTAAAAATTTCTCTGTTGTGGGGAATATTTAAGCTTTTAATGAAAATGCGCAAAACAGCTACAATATAATAGCGTTGTGTTCAACTGGGCACAAAATTAAAAATTTGTGAATTTAAAAAAATTTCATAAATACGTCATTCGAATAGAAAAAAAATATATAGATATAACATTTCTAACATTTGACACTCAATTCAATGCAAGATCATAAAAAGGTCTATTTTGATATTTGGAATCCTCAGATCATTCCAAATTATCTTTTAACAGAGTTAAAACCAAACTACAAAGGATAAAGTTCAATGATACTCACATTGCTGGCTCCTTGAGATCCAAGAGCAAGAATATCATCCAAAGCATTAGCCTGTGCTACTGAGACTAATATTGCAGCTAAGGCTAAGATGATTAGGTATTTGGTAACTGCCATTTCTGTGTTGTATCTACAGAAGTTGATAAATGATAGTAAAAGTTTCAGTTGACAAACAAACTTAGCAAAAGTATGATAGAACTTGAGTCAAAAAACAATTGGAAAAACAAGAACTTTCTTGATTTCCTGTACAAAAGTATTTATAGAAAAAATTTTCATGTTGCCATGAAACCACCACAAAAACTGTGTTTCAAACTTATACTTTGTTAGCTTTTGTGAAAATTAAAAAAATTTGTCTGTCACTTTATCTCATCTCACCTTTCTAACCGTTAGAGAGATCCTTGTAAATGGTTCGATTGAGCTGCTGCTGCGTCTGGTTGTGTTGTGACAATGAATTGTTATCAGCTTTACACCAGTATTTATACACGCCGGCTGTGTGAGGCTGGCTGTAGACTGTTTACACCCCAAACATAATTAGCATAGCAAGCTCTCGTAATATTGATTTCATACAAGCGTATTGTGATACTAGATAGGGATGGAAGCTCATTGTTCGTGTTAGTCGATTAAATGCCAGGGGCGTAGCTGAATACGTCATAAATTTTAAAAGCCTCTCAAATTTTTTTTATCAGAAAACAGAATGTTAAAGAGAGAGTTTTTGTTTTCAAAGACATCTCAAAATAAAATAACCGTTGTCACTCTGTTTCATCAGTGCAAGTTAATTAGCTAGGCAATAAATAACATAGAGATATCATAAACAATACTTGTTGACGTTTACTCTAGTTTCTCTGTAAATGACTGTGTTTGTCCTGGATCTCTCTGGTGACCTCTAAACAAATAATAATAAAAACAGTTTTGATTGCAACAAGAACTTTGGCTGACTGCTTGTGTTAAACTTAACATATTTATCAGTTTGAGGTTACATTTGTAGCTGTCGGCAGCAATGCTGACCTTAGGAATAACTTGATTCATCATTTAGACTCTGTTTTGTCTTAGATGCTATCTCTCTCCATTGTGTTGACCAAGTTTCACAATAAACTCTCCAGAGGTATAAAACAATGTATAGGCAGCTTACCATAATTTCAGGATTTACCGAAGGGTTTATCAGAGAAAATGGCTAGTAATCATGGAGAGAATGGTTGAAACTTATTTTAGAAAACTAATGCAGGTTTTGCAAGCCTGTCGTGGCTAATGATAAAAAAGGTGTGTTCAAAACCCGAATTATAAGACCACAAACTAACTCTCCATGTTGTATTCCAATTTTCTTTTTGATTTCCTGTGTCTCTTTGCTTGCTAAATTTTACATGTTACATTTACAAAAACATGTTAAATTTTTCCATCTGATTACTCGCTCGTTCAGCCAAATTGCTCTGATATTTGAAACAATATGATTATTTAATTCACCCAAAATTTGCTGGAGGGTCAGAAATAATATGACCTTGCTCATGGGACTGGGTGGATTGTAGTCAATTCATACAACCCATTCAATAACAAAGATTAGTGTGAAAATCTAATGTTTATGACTGATATTTAGTACCAAATGCAAAAATATTTTTTTATTCTTGTCAACTCATGAATCAAGCAAGTAATTGAGTTAAGGGGCTCCAGTTTCTCATAGATGGGCCTGTCAACATGTTTATTTAGACTAAGTTCAAAATGTAGAGTTATACATTGTTTGGGTAACTTTCGATTACCAAACCACATCCTATTACTTGGCTCGTTGTTTCGAAATTGCCTAGAAGATTATCCAAAAGGTATCATATTATATCCGTGTTGCTTCTAGCTTTCAAAATAACCATGTTTTTGTTTAACATTATTGTCAAAATGTGTTTTTGTACTTTTAACCGTTATGAGTAATAGGGTTTGAAATACTCTTATCTATATCAAAATGTGGCAGAAATTAAAGGAATTATGTTGAAACAAATTTTGGCTAAGCTAACAAGGAACTGGATGTACTGCACTCATGAGAGCTAGTTTGCTTCTTCAAAGAGCTCATGAGAAAAATTGATTTGAACAACCATTCTGACCAAAAATAACGATGATGAGTGTGATTTCTTTTGTGTTCTCTCTGTAACATAATTAGTTTTAAAGATCTGTTGGTATCACAAAGACCATATCAGCTGTAGGAAAGACCACATATTGCAGCAGAGATAATAATTATGGTTTGCGTTTTTACTAGAGAACCAACTTCCCTGATTTTTTTTTAATCCTTTTCGAAAGAAGACAATAGCATTCCAAGTTTTGTAGTCACTGCACTTGGGTGCGTGCAAGGTGGCACATACAAATCATATGAAAACATTTCTCAGACAATGGCTGACAGGTGCCAAAAGTCTAAATTTGGTTGCTAGAAGACAGCGCGTGATGTCAGACAAGGTCAGAAATTGATCTGTGAACCCATTATCATTGTCTATGTATAGAAGGATTTCTGTAAATCTTGTCTTAGTTCAACGCCCTAGCAATGATGTGTCTTCATATATCTTTGAAGTATGTTTGTGGAGTACGTGATAATAGTCATGGACACGTTTCACTCTAAATGTAACAGCTTCATCTGAAACAGCGAAATAATTACATTTTCTACCAGTGTTTGCAACATCTTGTTTACTGTAGACCGTCTGTAGTCTATTTAAAGTTTGGAATGGTATTGTTAGCATCATATTAAATTGCTTTTTAATTTCTAACTTTGATAATACTTTGCTTATTTCATATGATGAAAACATTTCGTCATTATCAAATCCACAACGTATTTCACAAACTAAAGTACTTGATAAAAATCAATATTCCATTTAATTGAAAATGCTGAGAACAGTTTACAGCTTTATGCCGCAAAGCGTCTTATTCATTTCTAAAGCGCTGACGTCCATTTATTGTTTAATGAAAAGATTTTCAATGTTAAATTGATTCTCTTTAATGTTTTATAACGCTGCTGAATTGCAATGTAGGGCTCTAGTACTCTGTGAGTTACGTAATAATATAGCAAAAATATCGTAAAACAATTGTCTAGTGTCCTTAATTCTAACTTTTTATTGTCTGAAACGATTACATAACATTATAATTGGTAGAAAATTAGGATGTAATTGAATCTTTTACGCCTATTGTTTCCTTAAAGCTCAAATTGCATTTGAATTGGTGGTGGGCGTAAGTTTGTAATATAAAAATTCTCAATAAAGTTAATTTGTCTTATCTGTAATGAAACTATGACACCAGCAAGGCACAGGCTGAGCTATTTAAATCGTTTTAGCAGCAGCTATTGTTTGTGACGTGACTGAGTGACAATGCCCTAGTAATAGATGATCTCTCAAAGCAGATGTGTCTTTCTTAGCCTATGAATCAGCAGCCAGACAATCAACATCTAAATGTCACTGGGAAGCAGTTTGTAGCTGGGTGTAGCTCAGCAACCGTCAGCAAACAGCTGGCAGCAAAATAATGAATGTGAGAATGCCGAATAGTTCTACCCTTGTCGTTTTCTGCCGAAACTTTTTGTACCTTGAACCAAGGTTGCTTCTAGCGCAGGTAATGATTGACAGCAAGCTAAGTAAGTTGTGAAGATGCTAAAAGCGACATTTTTTCTTCTTTTAAAGATAGCTGCATGTTCTTTTCTGCATCGTTTCAACACGGTTTGCTGTCAAATTTCCTGTTAGTTCGAGTGTATTTATAGATATATTTTTGTATTCGTTCTAAAATACGCAATTCTTGAAGCCTAAATAAATTGAGTTACAGCAAATTTCCATGTTTGTTTCAAAACGTCTGGAGGTTATACTTGATTAATAGCTGCATGAAGAATCTAACAGTTCAGTTTGTGCAATAATAAATGACAAGCATTCTGCTTCCCTAAATGGTCAACTCTACAAGTAAAACCGAAAGCCAGGTTGGACACAATAGTGCATCTCGGTAAACGTAAATACAAGATGGTTGATACAACTCAATGTGTGCTGTTCAGTTATGATGAATAATGCTACTGCATACATTTCTGTGCATAGATATGAAAGACATTTTCAAACAAGGCGAAAATAGTCTAGTCAAAACTTGGTGTGGTGACATTTACTCTTTCTGCTGCCAACAGCAAGTAAGTTTGCTGACACACTATGACCTTTAGAATAGGCCATAACGCTGCCACTCATAGCGTCATCACAGCTTTGTATGGTCCACTTGTGAAGTGTGACGCAGGCAGCACGATGCTGATTGTTGATAATATTAAATTTCCTAACTGTTAGACAATATGTCGTAAGTCGTCAGATAAATCCGTAATAGACCTATCGACTTTGTCCGGCGGATGTGTTAGGTGTGAGTGATTCACAACGAAAACGACAAGATTTTGTTGTTATTGGCATTCCTGAATAGCTTAAAAACGATGATATAGCTTATAGCAGCTTTTGTTTGCTCTTCAATATTTTAATGCCGCAGGCAAATGTTGGTTAACAATCATTAATCAAACAAAACACAATAAAATGACGCTTATTAAAGTCGATATACAGATTAAATTTCATCAAATTCAAACTTAATGCAAATTGATGTAATCATCAGAAAATATTGAATAGCCCTGGCTCCATATTTCCTGCTACCACCACAAATATCTCTTCACAGAGCTGATAGTTTAATTAAATTTACTATCGCCTCCAAATATGGTTGATTATTCTCTCCTCGAACAATTTTTCATTCCTTACAGTTTATATAAAAGTTTCAGATGTTCTCATATAAACATCTAATTCCAGTTTTCAATACGGGAGCAGAGGCTATTCATACATCACGCCATGAGATGATTAATATACAAAATTCACAGCACACAGACTGATATGTTGTGTGATACCACTTGGAGCAAATAATCAATTGCTCATACAGCGTAACTTGTGCTGACAGCTCAGAGACTGTGTGTGATATTTGAACAATTCAGTTGTCAGCACTTCTATGTTATAGTAGCTTACAGCATTGCTGTCACACAAGCTGTGGGCGTCTATGTGGGATTGTTTGGTCAGCCTGCCCCCTTCCTTTCTCAGGGAATTCAATCAAATACAACACCAGTACTAGGTTTAGTGAGGACAGTTTTTTATACAACACTTTATTTTTAATGATTTATTTTCTTTAGACAGAAAATAAAATTTTACTAAATAAAAATTAATAGTCCTGTTTGACGAACTTCCTAGAAAACCTATGAAGCTGTTAAAAACTTGGTGATTGTATAAATCAATTTTTTTTATAGCAATTAAAACTGTATTCAAAATTATTAAAATTTAGTTGAATTTAAGAAACCTAAAATATACTCAAATAAATTATCACACAGCGTGTATGTTTACCAACTCTACGAATAAAATAAAAGTTGGTAAAGTCTCTATAGCAGTGTCAGCTCTTTGATACGCATGGATGAACAAGTCAAGATTATTCTTGTTGCTCTTCACAGGAAGTGCAGCGTACAAGTCCCTGTTTATCACAACTAATGCACCGTAGAGTGGCTAAACTAGCTTCTACTTTAGGAGATTTCTTAGTTCCTTTGCATTTTGGGCAAGGAACGTACCTATAGCCCCCGCAGTCTTCGCAGTAGAATGATACGTGTTCTATTTTCTAAAATATAGAAGCAATTAGCTTTCATTATGACAAACTTTACAAAAAGCTTATAAAAATTCCGATATCAAAGCAGTTCACAGGTTTAATGCACTTGGTGTGTCCTTATATGCAGATAAATAGAACAAAAGACACGATTTTAAATAATTGCAATTTTTTTCATAGCTGAGCAGACAATTTCCTACAGAAATAAAGAGCTTTATTTGTTATCGTTTCTCAAAGCTGGCAACAAGCCAATAATACTTGTGGTAGAGTTGTCTTCTCTCTGCAAGGCAGAGGGTAACTACACATGGCAGATTACTAAGCTTGGTGTCCCTCTCTGAACGGGCTCTGAACACGTATCACTGAAGTTATTGGCACTTTTTTGTTCCCCCCCCCCCCCTCCCCCCACAAAGTTGTTTACCAGATAGGTAGTCATTGCATGACTTAGTTTTCTTTAGTTAATATTTGCATAATTTTTTGTAAAAATTTTTATTTTTTGAGCAACATTTGCAACTGTTGCAGTGGAGATCAACTGCATTTTTTTGTTTCATTCTAAACAAAATATTGTATTAAAACTTGCCGGTATAAACTAAATTTTACTATATCATCTTCGGATTAAACTTCGTCACGTTGTGAAGCAGTTTGTTTCGTCAAGACTACAAAAACCGCTCCGAATTTCCATAAACAGTAATAATAATAAACTGGTTTTATGCATCATCGGTGTCCACAGAGATGAGGTAAAGGTCGTACAACAAATTTTGTAAAATCATAGGCACTACAGGCTACACCCAAATGTATTTGACAAATCCCAACTTGACGTCAGCATGAATAAAAACATAATTATTTGCATATTTATTGCGATATTTATTTACAAGTTTCAAAACAAAATTAGGTGGCTGAAGACTGCTGTTTGCTATATTATATGTTGCTTATTATCTTTTAAAAAATTTGGTTGAATTTGCCAAGTTTTTATGCTTTTAATTGGGAAAAGCTTTCATTAAAAGTTAAGATGTACTGAAGAATTTGCACTCACCGGATAATTATGTAATAACCTAGCCAATTCTCCATCTTCATTCAGTGATTGTATTCTGTCAGCATCCTGTAAGATAAAATGATACAAAAGTTATAAGATTTTGATGTAAGGTTAATACTATAATGTACAGTTACATAGGAGAGCATAGTTACTTAAGTTCATACAAAGCATGACTTTGCTATTCTATACAACTTATCACTAATCCCTTCCATATGCCCGACATTTCACCTTAGCTTACAAACAAGTCTAGCAGAGAATATCAACACAGCATACAAGCCCACCTTCCTGGCAAAGTGGAGAGGAAGCTCAGTCTACCCTGAACTAAAAGATTGACACCAATTCAAACCACCACCCCAGAAAAAGAAATAGCCAACCGTCAGCAAAACTACCTACAGCTATACATCACAGCAGAAATTACATCCGTACCGAACTCAAAGTATCTTACGCTAAACCAAGTAAAAAGAAGGAAAAGAAAACCACTAAATCCTGGAATCAATTCTCAAATGTCGGAAATATGAATATTATATTATGACTTATGATTTTTCTATCTTCTTGTTGTTTTCACACCTTTTAACCAGATCCTGGTGCAACTTTGACCAATTGAAACAATCGGTGACTTTTAGCACATATAAATATTATACTTGCTTATAAATGAGACTGAAAAACTTTGTATCTTCACTTCAGTCTACGGATTCAAAAAGGCAAGTTCTGCTTTATTAATATAGGCACTGCTAGTTCCTAAACATTTTATTTCTATTCTACTGCTGGTATGTTGCTTGCAATATATTGACTCACTAATTGTAACTTGCTGTTATTACCTGGTGGCAAACAATTTTTCTTCTGGTCAATTTTTCGATTGCAGCATACATCACTGGTTTTATATCAATGCTGGTTTTATTTGATTTCAAACGTAAAAATAGATTTTAGCTTATAATTGGAAACACACTCTACTCTTTCCATTGCAATTCTAATTACAATCTTATAAACCATCTCCACCAGTTGGTTACTTATTGACAATAACTTCAATTTGTTTCACTTGCGCACGTGTTGAACTCTGGTTCTTGGCATGCAAAGTTTTCAGACATTACACATAGACCTAAGGATTCGTCTCTACTATGTAGGATATGAATTAGACAATCAAAGTGCAACCCAATCAATCAAATTCATAGATGTAGTACAGGCAAATTTCTTATTACATTACAATAACATTGCACGAACTGCAACTCAATAGTCTAAGATTAATACTCAATAGTTTAAGATTAATACTCAATAGTTTAAGATTAATACTCAATAGTCTAAGATTAATACTCAATAGTTTAAGATTAATACCCAATAGTTTAAGATTAATACTCAATAGTCTAAGATTAATACTCAATAGTCTAAGGTTAATACTCAATAGTTTAAGATTAATACTCGATTAATGCTAACTAAAAGTTTGAATAATTTCTAACTGTATAAAATTACGATCAGCAAAGACAAAGTTTTTGCCAGTTCAAAACACACCTAGCTTTTGAACATCTATAGAAAACATTGGTCGAAGATTGTGCACATTTACGATTAGCAAGCATTTTAAAAAAATCAGAAACTTCACATTTTGAACTTTTTAAAGCTCTTCTTTAATCTGTGTCAAATATCAACATCAATTTGAACGTGTTTAGATGTTAGATGGAGAGTAACATTTACACATTGCTTTAACAGAAGTTTATCCACTCTCACCCCTAACCAGACGCCTCCAGCAAACACTTGTGGAACTGTTGGCTCCTCTATGTTTAGCCTTTCTCCCAGTTCCTGCTGATATTGTTTGCTACTGCTTACGTCTCGCAATTCATACCGTATCCTGTGGTTTTGGAGAATGTTCATGACCACCCTACATTGGTGGAATGTATTTCTTACTATTGATACCGATGTGGAGTAAAACACTATCTTATTGTTTTCACTTCTCCGATATGTGTTCTGTAAGAGACATCAATATAATATTTTACTGACTGAGTATCACATAAACTAATGTCTATTCCTATGTTTCCATATCATGACAAATTGGCGATAATGTCAAAGTTCTGTTGGAAACGGCATTGGGGACAAATTTGTCGAATGAGTTTTTGAAAAAAACTTTATTGCTCCCTGAATGCAAAAAAATGGCGATATGACAAATGCCAGGTGTTTATTGCTATTGGAAACGCTAATGTTGCTAAAGGCGATAAAGCCAGGGATGCGTAATAAAACAGGAAGCTGTAGATTATCCTTGTAGCCGCACGGCATTGTCACCTGTTGTGTATATATTATCAGCAATGATCGTTTGTGGGTTATTACACCGTTATTTATGAAACAATACCATCGATTTGAAAAAACTAATCTTTTTCACTGGTAATTAATTATCGCAGTAATGAAAAAAAAATGGTAGTATTGTTTTTTCAGCAAAAATTCACTTGGTTCTTTTTTATTATTACCAACTAATAATAAACAATATAATTTATTGAATGATGGCCAATGTGCTACTAAAATCCCTTGTCACCACACACCTTTCTTTACTAGCCAACAACTCTGTGATACGTTTTTTATTTATTTATTTTAACAAAATATAAGAAAATGATGAATACAGCCATGCTCATCGGCTGATTTGCACTTAACAACACATTGACTGCAATTGCCTCCCTGGGCGGCGATAAATTTTTAGTTGTAGAAACACATGCCATTGTCGCTAATTATTAGTGATAACAAACCACAGAGATTTGGCGATAATTTGTTATGAAGTGGAAACATTATAAGTAAACACATGATAGTATTTCCTTGCAAGCCCTTTGCAAGTTGGGAAGGAATCGAAAGAAAACCCATAGCCAACTAAAATTTTATGGAGTTGTCTACCTGACAGCGGAAAAAGTGCTGATCACTGCATATAATGATATAGCAATTCGGCATGAACAGGAAAATGTCTCTGTGGTTAGACAACTCCAAATAATCAGAGTTTAAATTTTGTGAATACACAACTCCAAGAAATAAACTGGAGCTGGTGAAAACATGCAGGAGGCAGATAACTTCAATAAAGAAACTAACCAAGGCAAAAGCAGATAACTCCAGTCAAAACATAACTTACTAGTTGATCATCTTGTCTGAAGATAGATGACCTTACTCTATTTCTAACTCCCCTGATTGTACCTTTTTCAGTAATCAACTCTTGCTGATTATCGTCTAACATTTCAGCTCGCTCTTCTTTCATCATTCAGCTTCATTGCTGTGTACTACAGACACATTGATAATAAATAAACGTTGTTTATTAGCTAAAGCAAACTTTTGAGTCACAAATGCAATATTTTTATTCAATTCAGCTTGAATAAATATAATCGAAATAAAATAGTAGAAAATCAGTTAGTTGAATATAATACTAGCTACTTACACCATTCGTACCTTCTCAGATTCTTTAGCTCGTAGGTTCAGATCCTACCATATGCTGTAGCCAATGAGAAATGGCTACTTTCCAAGATTTCTTCTATAAATGCAGAGAGTATCAACTGAACTTGACAACATTGACACTTTGAGAGAATCACTGTATGTAAATGTGATTACACCAAGCATCCTTAACCTAAAATCTTTTTTAGACCCCTTTTTGTATTTGTCATCATTAAACTAGCACATGTGAAGAACCCAGGCTAAGCTCATTGATTCAATTCATAAATGTATCGATATTCCATAAAAAATAATGATAGTTTCTATTCACAAGGTGAGGGTCAACATCTTACACTGGTACAATGACACTAGCAGTGTATACATTTGCTTTCTTTGTATAGCTTCAATGTAAATGAGAATTGATTTTCACATCATAGTTATTGTTTTCGTCTCTCAAAGATAATCAAGTAAATGATCAGCCACAATGTATAATGGTAAAAAGAGAAGCTTGCTGCAATCATTATCTAGCTATTTTCATAATCTTTGTCTACTTTTTGTTATAAAAAGTATTATATAATTTGTTTAAAGGCTTCCTGCTGTCTCAGATATTCTCCTGCGATTATTGGCGAAGTTGTTCGCTCTACCAGAGCAGGAGAAGACAACTTGTTATGTAGCGCGATCTTCAATGTTTCGAAACTGCGGCAATGTTGTTGATAAGGGCGTGTCCATGGGGTTCCGGTCAGAAGATCTTATCTGCGTTATAAGTTAACCAATCAATAGTTCCGAAACTAGTAACTACTTGATCACCGTGACTCTTGAAATAATAAACACCATAAACCTACTACTTCTTCGCCATAACATTCGTTTTTATGCTAGGGTTAGAACCATCTGGTTTTGACCTAGATTAGGTTTTGGCTGCTTCATTTGCTATTACCATACAATGTTGCTTGTATTTAAACTTGACAATAATTTCGTTATAGTTTCACTGAAAGGACTAATAATGATAAAAATAGATAATAATAATAATAATTATTATTATAATAATTAATTAATTAATAATAATAATTAATAATAATTATTATTAATAATTATTATTTATAATAATAATAATAATACTTAGACTACTATCTACTACTACTAAACTATATAGTGATTTAATAATAATACTTAGAATAATAATAATAATACTGCCTACTACTACTAATTAATTAATTATTATGATTAATTAAATAATAATTATTATTATAATAAATAAGTGGTAGATAATAATAATAATTATTATTGATTAATAATAATAGTAATTGTAGTAATGATGATAATAATAATAATTACTATTATATTAATAATTATTTACCATTAATAATTATCATTAATGGTAATATTATAATTATAATATAAATATTTTGTTGTTGTTATAATAATCAATAAATAATAATAGTTAAATGATAATAAATAATAATTTGTAATAATAATTATAATTAATAAATTATTATAATTAGTATTACAAATTATCCTTTAACTATTATAATGATAAGTTATAAATAATAATCTTATGTATATTATATTATTAATTATTTTGATAAAAATAATAACAATCAATGGTATGGTTCGTTGGTTATTATTATATTATTATTTTATATATTGTTATATAATATAGTAGTAGTTGTTGTCAGCTACTAGTTATAGATGGTGGTAGTAGTAAGCAATGATTATTATTATTACAAATAATAATAATGGTGATAGAGAGAGTAGCTATCACGACTAATGTTACTGAAACAGTTGTAATTATATTATTATTATGTATTATAATTTTTTTTGATTTGTTGTTTATGAATAATTAATACAATGTATATTATTATTTTTTATTATAAAAATTACTTTGATAATAATAAATGATAAGAATTATTAGTTGTAGTAAACTACTGCTAACTATTAAAAAATTATTATAATTATTAGTTACCACGTGACTAAGTAACAATAATAAGCAGTAGTATTATTACATGTATGAATGTAATAGTAGTAAGTAGCTAGTAGTAATAATAAGTGGGTACAATTATTGTACCCACTTATTATTATTACTACTAACTACTTACTACTATTACATTCATTCTTTGCTATTGTAACAATAACAAAGAATAAGACACCTGGTACCTGTACCCATGCCCCTCAAGTACCCCATGCCCCTGTTAGTCATTAATTGTTAACAATAATATTATTATAATGATAATCTCAGTGAGTGAGCCATGTGTGATTAGTGACTAACTGGCGTTGTAGTGAAAAAATGGCTGACACTTTTTCCATTTAAAATTAAGTTGCTCTCATCTACCCAAGTAACTGCACTTGGTTCATTTTAGAACTGATAAGTAATGTGATTTGCTTTATTTTCATACTGAAAGGCTAGCATTCGGTAGTTTCTTTTACAAATATGGTGATAACCTAGTAACAGCTAACAGCCACACTAACCTTCCAATCACTGCTCTTTTTGTCCGTCTGATGCAATTTAATACATTTTTATTTTGTTTCGTTATTGTTATGAGAACTAATTGACTTTGGGCTATACATAGTTCCATCGATTAGTCCGTAGTTGGCTATACTTTGCAGATGTTTTGGTGTCTATTTATTTATACAATATATTGCTACGATGGACCAGTGGCTACACAAGTGTATGTAGCATGCTGATATACTAACACACATCGGCAAGCTGATATTGAACTGGCTAATCATACTGCAAAAAGTGCAGTTTCATGCCTGTTTTATTTCTGCGGATAAAATAATAATTCTTTCCTTGCATGATAATTGAGACACACATCGGTTGCAATGTATTTTCAGTTTTTTTACGATGCACACCACCATCTGTTTTGCTGTTTGAGATTTATTTAACAATATACCATCAAAATATTATCACCAATAATTCATTATTGAAATTATGATCATTAGTTATTATAGTTTTGAGGTTGTTATAGTTTTGATGTTATTATGATCAATGATCATGATATATTTAGGTAATTGTTTTATGTGCCACATGGAATAAATTCCCCAGACTGCAATCTTTTGCCAACATTTGCACTATGTCAAAGTAATTTTGGTGCAGTGGCATGGAGATACGAGTTCTGTAGCATCAGGATTTCTTCAATACTTGGAATGGATAAAGCTTCTTGTCTAGAGGAAATACCTTTTAAATGTTTAAACTTGATGAGCTTGTGAACATAGTTTGTTTTTACCAACCACAAGGCATCAATGTGCTTTTGGCGTTAGAGAAAATCCAACATTTTGCTTTGGCTTACGATCAAGCTTCTCAATGAGTATATTTATTGGGCAATCCCATCATAAGGTCTTCTGATGGCTATCATTGGCTTTGGTAGACATCTCTCTACTCGTTAGGCTTTTGAGTCAGATCAAGTTTACATAATACTATCTTTATCTACTGGTCATCTATAGTGTTACAAGCAATGTGAGATAATACCAGTCTGGGCCATCCTTTTTAAGTGTAGTTGAAATTTGATCAGAGCCAGTGATGAGCCACATTTTTAGTGCTATAATTTAAACCTGGATTATAGTGATAATACTTCTCAGAGCTAACTGACAATTGTTTGCAATGAAATTATTTCATTGTGATATTGTAGTAGATTTCCACTGTCTACTATGGACACAACTACTCAGTAAACACTTCCTGTGTCCACTTCTCCTTCTCCACTCACAGGGTCTACCCCATCAGAACTGGACCAATTCTGATCGTTGGCTCCCGCAGAGTCAACTCTGTCCGTGGTGCACTTTGAACACTGACTTTAGCGACTGCAAAGGCGTCGTTGGCTCAGTCAAACCACATAATAATTTAGCAATAAAAACTTTATTAGACATGATTCTATTTAGCAGTATAACATGTACGTATACAATCCACAAGACCTACTTCCATACAGTGTTGCAGCTCCTTTTATAGGAGAAAGGGAGGAAAACTCACTCCCTTATTAGGGGCGAGCCAACCACAAAACAAGTTGCATAGAAATACGCAATAGAATATAAACAAGGACTACCAATCAATCAACAAGCTCATGTTCAACAGAAGTCTATACAGTTTCCATCCAATCAGGGTAAAGGGAAGCGGATAATCCTTCCAATGCAGGCTGGCTTCCTCAGGTCCAATTTCTGCATTCCTCGTACTTATCCTATTCGCCGTATAGGTCGGTTTGCAGATCTTTGGGCCTCAGATTTTCCGTTCTGAAATTCTCCAACTAATTACGTCAAGTTACTGGCCCAGATAACACCTTTACATCATATATTTGTGATCCTGGGTTAAGCATTGAGCTGGTAAAGCACTCCTCACATATGTTAAATAGTAGGGATACTGGGTCTATCATAAAATTGTGTTTAAGGGCTGTTAGTAGGATGAGCAGGAGAATTACAACAAGGAGTGAAAAAGGGAGGGGGTATTACTCAGTTATACTCCAAAGAACTCTCACAATATTTGCTAGCTTATTGTAAAATTTTAATTTGCAATAAGCTAGCTGTTGCCAAACAAACCTGGTGAGCAAATCTTTTAAACTGGCAGGTTTTTCATTTTCCAATATCACATTTTATCTTGTAACTCACCAATTACCACCAAAGCTAGTAGTTATGACTTTTGTTAGCAGTAACTGTGAGTAAGTCTATTTAAAGACCAAACTCAAGGCGCTTACCAGAAGTGTAGAACATGCTGTTTGCGAAAACTGTCAACACAACTCTGAAAATCTATTTTCATCTTCACAAAATATTTATTAACTCAGTTTTTGTGGGAATTTTTTTTCACTTAAACAGTCAGTGTGCTCACACATTGACTGGATTCTTGATGGTATCATAAAATGCTCGGAGATCAGTACTTGTATCTTTTTTTTTAAAGTTCTAATGCTGAAAACCTGTTGAATTGTCAATTTTATATTATTGATTTAGCAAAAAAATATGTCATAAACATTCCGACAAGTACAAATGAATCTCTCACTTTTCACGAACTTTTTTCCCATACTGGAAAAAAGTAATATGATATTTGGGCTTAGTTTATGGTACCAACCGTAATGTTCTTTTGGCTGACCAAAAATTTAATTTGTATCAAAGACTAATTTGCTGCCTCATCGTTTTATTATTAAAACATATTCTTAGCATTATTCAACATTTTTGAATATCTTGTTTATCATATCAAGGCATCTCCTCAAAATGTGGTCATTGTCCAATGCGACGCAGCACATCTCTAGCTGTGGCTTAGGTCCCAACCCTTTTTATCTGCATACTTACCACCCATGTTCAACAAAGGTGTTTTGGCGTGATATTTAAAAATAATTGAAACCCTTATTTTACCAAGTGGGTTTGAAGTTTTGGTGATGAAGTATACTGTGGAGTATATTCAGTTGTATTTGTCGTATTGTTGGTATAGTTTACCTTTTGTGATGTTGTTGTTGAATATATATTTATCAATAGATGAACTTTTTAAAGCATACGTTGTTAAATCGAATACTTTTATTTTTTTTACCGTTGTACAAACAAGCAAGTTAGTGTTACTCACTTCAGTGATTTGATTTAAAAGTTCTACATATTGTCTCCCGAAGATTTATCAAAAATAAATTTCATTATTCTTTACTTGTAAGGACACAATTATCTTCTTTGTTGACCTGCTAATGTGACATAAATTACGGTAAACTAGTTGGTATTTATAATTGCATCCATCTTAATCAGTGATATTCATGGTTTGAGAAATTTTAAGGTTAGCCCTCGGTTACTTTCAAAAGATTTACTTCGTCAAAATCCTTGCGCGTCGTAGGTCATTTGACGGTTGTGTATTGTTTTCTCGGATGATTAATAATAGGTATTTTTGGCAACCATTGTGACGCCTTACATCTATAGTATTTTATTAGTCACATCTAAGTGTGTCGGATTCCAAATGAACAGAGAATCAAACCATAAACACAAATAACTATTATATGCAACCTCAAATTTAATATTTATTAAACTGGTAATTTGTAGTAACATTCATTCATTCTTGCTAAACATAAGATGAAATAGAAACACACTGATGCTAGCGATTAATTTAACTAAGCTAAACACAAGTAGCTAAGCCTAGCTGTAGTTTTTGGCTAGTAGCATAAGTAAAGTTTGTAAACTAGTAGCATCGAGCCGTGATGCTTGGGTCACATAGCAGCAAAGCAGTATAATCATTTCAACTTTTCATTAATATATTCTACCCGCACAGCATGGGATCTTGTATCGTTATCAGTGCCTCCACTTTTTTAGAGTAATATAAGTTCTTATATGATCATTCAATGAATAGCGCAGGAAATTTCATTATAGTTGATATCTATAGATGATTGTCACTGATTATGTTTAATTAATCAACTTGATTGTTGTTTGTCACCATTGGCAAAATGCCAGACAATCATCATGTTGAAAACTAGTTAAACTCGATCTGGAGCAAATGCGATAATACTTTGCCCTGAAAAACTAAGATTATTTAAATTATTATATATTAAATTATATATTATTATATGTATTATTTAAATGTGTACTTTTATTACTTGGGCACAGTTGTCGGATGCTACACATTGTGTTGAGAGCAAATGCAACCAACTTGATAAAATAGCCAAATAAATAAAAGTGATGAACGCCTTGCAGTTTGTTAATTATTTTACATTAATTGTGACATTGCCGAAAACACCATAAATTTACTAGCCGAAAAATATGTGATGTTTGTATAATGTGTATGTAGCATATACTTGATTCAGTATGGTACAGTTTAACATTTGTATATTCAGTGCGTTTTACTTTTATTGAGTTTTTATTGCCTTTGATGATGAATAATTTAATCTCCTCCAAGTAATTGCTGTCTTTAAAACTAAACTTTTTAGTACTGTTTGCGGCATTCTGCCATCAAGTTTTATTACTCTTTCACTCCACCAAGTTGTATAGTAAAGATCAAAATGTTCTTTTATATCATTTTTACCACCGTATCGATTTATCCTCTGAGCTTAGAGTGATCTAGAAGCCCTTACAGAGAGACATTGTGAAAGAAATTTAAGTGGCGAGTTTCTTTGTGATGTTTTTATTGTCTCTCAGGTTCTGTCCCTGTAGTTGCAATCGCAATAGTGAAATATCTTTCTGACCTTTTCGTCACAATACATTTTGAGAATCCTGCGGTATTTGACGTCACTCACTTTAGTATTAGCCTGCGGGTTATCGATCAACTTTTTTTGTAAGAAGCGTTTAAAGAAACAAGAGTCTCTATGGTCATTGTTAATAAATGTTGTCAGCTTCTATTGTTCCCTTGCTTTTTCACAATCTTAAGCCATTATACTTAGCAGTTTTGTGAATTTTCAAGTCCTCAACGAGGATTTGCAAAAGAAAAAAAAATCAACTTTTTTGGATAATCTTATGTCTTTTGTATTTCGCACTTACCCCAATTGCAACGGTGAAAGCTTTTTTTACTGCCTTTTCTCTAGCCTGAGTCTTAGGCCAACATTTGAGGCATAATGTGTATTTTGCTTGGAATATGCTGTGTATTTTTTATTGGGAGTTGCATGCCCCATTGTTATCTTGGCATCTTTTAAATGTATTTCATTGGATGATTGGTTTAGTGGGCGGGGTTTTTAATAATTTTTTCTAATTTTTTAAACCTGTCTTTGTTGGTGATGGCTTCAAAATAATTATTAACTGATAATAATAAATTAATATCAATAATAAGAAGAGCCAAAAATCAACTGAGGTCTAATCAAAAGTTCAAAGCAAAACATAGCTGATCAAGCTATGGGCCAAAGAGGGTAGTTAATGTATACTACAATCTTTGCAACGACGACCGTTTGATTGCTGAAGCAATCCCTTTAACTTCGGTTAACAAACTAGCACAAAAACCCGCCCACTAAACCAATCATCTAATGAAATCCATTTAAAAGTTGCCCAGATAGCAATGGGGCATGCAACTTCCAATAAAAAAAATGCACAGCATATTCCAAGTGAAATATACATAATGCCTCAAATGTTGGCCTAAGACTTAGGCTACCTTTCACCATACAGCATACATTATTTGATTTCGAACAGTCTTTTTATCAGCAGGTTATTCACAATTGTGGGTTTTTTTCATAACTATTTAAAGATGTTTTGATGAAAATTGAAAGGAATCGTCGTACAAAATAACCAATGAATAAGTCGTCAATAGTTTGAGTATCATTTGAAGCTTAAATTTATTGGTAATAAAAAATGATTAGTGACACAAATTGAAACATTAGAATATCAATTTCTAGATGACTCTTGACATCTGAAGTCGTGTGACATTCAGCTGTTCATCATGGACAAGTGTACAGCATTCATTGCAGTCAATGGAATGACATGCCACTCTTGTGTGCAGCACATCGAGTCCAGCTTGCAAGGTTCTTCAGGACTTATCTCCCTAAAGGTATTTTATCTTGATTAATTAATGACTGGAAATGTATGCAGCTGTTGTGGACAGAATCATGGTATGGGTTTCATTTGATTAGCAAACATAAATTGTGGGAGTCAATAAGACAATTAATACATGAATTAGATCCTCTTCGCCTCCTTCAAATAATCGGAATTAGCGGTTCATCATTTGTCTTTGAGACCTGGTGGTTTCATTTTTGCTACTTGTAATCAAATTACATTTGTGGCTAACCTGTATATTTTGCTGAACAATATATCACATTTTCATTCCCTTTCACCGAGGCAGACGTTCTAAGCCTCGCCTCCATAGCTTACACGTGTTCGATATTGAGAGACGATTGATCACGATATTAAACCGATAATCTTGCATGATAAAAGTAAACTGCCCTTGACATAGAAACTTTTAAGGAATTATTGACAAGCAACATCATTTTTAACAGTAATAAAGTTGTTGGATCTTCTATGATCAACGGAAATTATTAATTTATTTGTTCTTAACAAACATTTGCACGATTCACCAGACAGCATGTACCATTTGAAATTTGCTTCTGTAGCATAGTTTTACGTTCTGTGTGACCATCTACAATATTTATGATGTCTGCACAGGATTTGTCCCTCAGCACCTGTATGGAAATCAGTGTGTGTTGTGAAATGATATTGTAACCATTTCAATTGTGGTAAATATTCCTTGAAAATGTTGTAATGATTCACACCATCAAGTCATGTTAGTGCAGTTAATCCTGTCTCATAAACCAACAGTAAATCTTGCCTTAGTAAATGGTTTCAAGCCTTCGAATCCTACCACTTAGGTCACGTTTTGTGTGTTCTCCGCTGGAATACAATTTTCTACCGTTGGATTAAACGATTAAGTGAAGTAAACATTAATAATCCGGAATAAGTAGGTCAAGGTTAAGAGTAGTACTAGCACTGCTGTATCCACAACATGCAAACTTTATGTCCATAAAAAAGCTGCATGAAAAAACTGTCTCGCACAAAAAGTTGCTAAGCTTTTTTCCGTCTGTGGCGCTAAGCGGACCAGCAGTAAATGAAGTTCTTGATCTTGCTAATAGTTCCTTATGGAACGAGCCGGATAATTTTGTACTAGGAGGCTTTAGCACACTAAACTACTTACTAAGTGGATGTCAACTTTCTCTTACAAGTTACTGATAACTTATCATCAGGATGCTTTGTTAAGTTGGTCATTTGTCAGCCTGGGACAATAAATAGCTAGCTATTCTCTCTAATGTATACAATAACGCTTGTCATCATATGAATAATATACGTAATCATGTAATGGGAGTGTTGCATAATAGAGGGGTAATACTAGAAGTACAGGTTTGAGTGGTTACCAATCGCTCCCAATACTATACTTACTGGCAAATCCAAGTATATAAAACTTTTCACATCTTTCAAAGCCGCGTTTGCGCAGAAGCGTCTGCGGTTGATTGGTAATCGCGAATACATTTGCTTGTTGTTTTTTAAATAATTTTACGATCTTATAACAATCATTGTTTACTTTATATCCGGGATTGAATAAATGAAATATCGGACATGCTATATCTAACAACACAGTTGGTTGAACAGCATCATGTTGTTATAAAGTCGTTGCAACGTGAAGCTTGAACCTGACGTTGCTGGGTTGGTGCGTGTCAGCATGTAGCATGTGACAACATGGCGCCGGCACGAACAAGTTTGTGATTTTGTATTTAACAAGATGCATTGGCAAACTTCAATTGAAAATGGCTTTGTGTAAAAGTGGCTAAAAAGTGCTTCAAAAACATACTGGTGTAGTATCAGTGAAAGTGGTGGTGACTAAATGGCTTGTATTAATTAGTCCCTACAAGTCTGATTCAAAGTAGAATAGAAAATAGTTTTATCACTTTTCAGGTGCAAAACATAATGGCGCTGAGCCACTTGTTTTGCATCTAAAAAGTGACATGCATTTTTTGCTTGTAATATGAAACCAGTCCGCAGTGATTAACACTAGCCATTTAGCTAACTTCACCGATGTACAGCTATTTGTGTTATTATAATTACCTAGACTTGGCTTTTAACTTTGGCAACAAAACTGAATAAAGAATACGGAAACTTTAGATAATTTGGGACGTTTTTATGTCATCAAATATGGAACTGGATGCTACGATGGGTCAACTAAGGCATACAGATTGCTGAGCCTATCTAATCAATCAAATTAATAAATCAATTATACCCTGCCAAATGTCTTTTGCAGGACCCCCCTCAACCAACTCGTTGTTTTTCCCAGTCTAATGTGCATTTTTGCCTAACGAAATCATGTGATATTGCCTCTAGGCTTTGAAAGTTTTTCCGTCACTTGATAACCACCAATCCTCATCTGTCAACTACTGGAGGACGCTAAAAATCTGACATTGGTCCTAGATTGTCCATTTAATTTATTCTAAAGTGGTTTTTGGATTATGGGAAGTGTTCATGCACCCCGACAAACTCTTTGGGTTCATCACCACTCATCAATTCTGTTTCAGATGAGCTGTTATGGATCTAGAGAAATTTAAACCCAGAACCCCGGAGGAGTTGATTGTTTTGTTAATGTTGAAAATGATCATTTTTATATTTTTATTTTTTCTCAGTTTTGTATAATATAATCCTACTGGAGGTTAGATTGTTATTGAACGTATCAGGTTAGTGTTTGTATTTTTCTTCCTCATTTGTAGTTTCCAAAAAATTCCACCTAGAAAGCGTAGAACGTTTTGCTCCCGCTTACATCATGGAAAAGCAAGTTGTCAGTTACGGTCCATTCATCCGAAGCATATCCACACATAGTTGTCACTGTGACCGCATTGAAGTTATACCCATCTGTCTACAGGTTGATTTAGACAAGAAAGCAGCAGAGATAGAATACTTAGCGTCAGTTACCAGCCCAGAGCAACTTGCTGCTAAGATCACTAGCTTGGGATTCAGTGCGGAGCCTGTAGGCAAGGCTAATGAAGCTTTTACTTCAGTGGAGAGAAGGACAGTGGAACTACTAGTGGCAGGTGTGTACTTAGGGTCGGCATTGCTCATGCACTTGCACAATGCTAGTATATTAGGTTATCCTACTAGTTCTGCAGTCACTTTATTAATGCTATTATATTGTTTTGAATAGAGTTAATCGTGTGATCAAATATTAAAACATAACTTATCAGTAACTCTATGTTTTTGCTTTTGTGTAATTTAGAATATCTCATATTTAAACATGACCCTTACTATTGTATCGTTTGGGGTATCGATCAGGGCTGTCACAAGAGAAACTATCCTTAATGGAAGATACTCATGTGATAAAACTTGATTTCTGAGTTTTCAAATTATAGTTTTCACCAGCCAGTACCCGCCAGTATGAATCACTTGACAGTATGTCTGTCAGACAGTTGACAGGCTGTGTCAGGTTGTTACTGGCATGTGACATGGTCTCAGCGTGTAGATGACCTTTGAAGTGTCTCCATCAGAGTGAAATTTTTTTTTTATCCAAACATTCAGCTGCTATTTATCTTCCAAAATTGCTTCAGTCAATTGGATATTGATTTACTTACTGTTTATTCACTTCATCTCGAGGTTGTCTGAGAAACCAAAAATAGGTTACAAAGGCTGGCCAAAACACATGTATATAATCTTCTGTAATGTTCCATACATTATTAGCCAAGTAGGAATATATGTGCATCACCTACCAAAATAAATAACCAGCTTACCATAGCTGGATGTGATGTTTGTTGACGCAAGACTTTCCTGGCAGTTTGACAGATAAAAGTATAGCAACAAATAACTCTTGCTATGCGCTGTAAGTAAAATATTTGGTGCTATTTACGTTGGGTCACTCATAGTAGTTTCATAGTAGTCGCTCATCCATCTCGAAACAATAACATAGCTGGGCAAGCTTATGCGGTCAAGGCTTGGATATTGCTTCTCCGTATTGTATACAATGACTGCAATAAGGATTCAATTACAAACAGTTTTTTTGTATGATAAACTGAGCAAGTTATAACTGTCTCGCTTCTTTGTATGCACAATATTCATGCGATCTTTCAAATTTCAACAGATTCTAAACCAGCATAGACATGTGTATGGAGGCAAGGGAACTGTTGGTCCCAACCGAGGCTTTTGCAATGCCTCAGTTCCCAGCAACTGCTGAAATGAATAAAAAGTACCACCTATTTTTTTTTATTTCAAAATTTCTATGCGCAATCTTCATACAATGTCACCTTTTAATCCAACACATAAGGGGGTTCTAAGGCCTACGCTGCCATTTGCCACCGAGGCTGAGTGATGCACCCCACAATCCCATAACAATTTTATCGCTGTTAAACAGAACTGATAAAGTTTTCTGCACTGTTCAACGTTTATGAAAAAATTAATGTGACAGATCCTTTTACTCATTCCTAGCACCAGATTGAAAACAGAGAGAAGAATGTGTCCGAGGTTGCTTATTTGTGTATGTGGTATCTGGTGTAGGAGCAATAAAAAGATAGCACTCTCATTCCGAATAAATTTCACTAACTACGATGTGTGACGCCCAGTTATCAGCGTAAATAAATCGCAAATACTGTAGCACATGCCAAGTTTGCGAGGGTGTAACTCAGGCTTTGCAGTACTGGTATGGCTTTTCACATGAAAAGTTTCCAAAGCAAATTTTGTTTTTACTGTTTCAAGGTTGCGAGTAGACTTAAATAAATGTAAGAACTTTGGCAGTTTGTTTCTGCGTTTGAAATCCTACGAAATGACAGGGTGATCATTTTAGTTTGCTATCAGAGATCAATATCTGGGCTGAAGGGTTGGGAGTTCACAAGGTTGATGGGTAAAGCAAACCAGAAACATCTCTATGGTCAATCTACCATCTGGTGACATGTACTGTCCAAATGTGCTTTTTGAGGTAGAAATGTACATTATTAGTGTCTTATGGGCCAAGTGAATTATCAGGTGACCTTAGCTGAAACAATTCAGAGAGTTTAGTGCCAAAATTTGTTGATAACCTAAAAACAAAATATTGCAAAATTGGTGATGTTTGTCGATAACCCGTGATTACTCTTTAGAGCAACAGTGGTTATGAAATTGTGCATGAGCTTGCAAGCCGAGATGTTCAAGTTTACTGAAAATATTATTTATTAATGCCCCGTTGGTCATTATTATTATTATCTAATATATAATTATAATTTTGAAGATACAAAACCGGTTCATTAAAATGCACAAATTTGACTCGCTTGTTATAACTGATTTTGTGCTCAGTCTTACTCGCAATCTCGTTGATAATTTTTTTTGTTTACTAAGCTGGTTTTCGTTGGCCTTTGGTTCAAGACAAAATTATTGTTTATTGATTAAACTGATTGCCGATATGAATATTTTTATTGGATATTGTTTGATGAACAAGTTGATGAATACTGTTTTTAAATACTCATTTTTTATTAGCAAACGTTTTTTTTCTTCACTCAAGACTTTCATTTACTAGTTCACCTGATAACATTCATGTTCCGAATCCACACAGTTCTAAGTTCTGATGAAAAAATCTTGGTAAAACCTACTCTTTTACATTAACTACTATAACAAGAGTGATAAGGCCTGAAGTTTTATTTCTAAAAAAATAATCAGTGTTAATACTAAAGATAGAAGCATTTTGAAATAATTTTTGAACCTATTTACTATTGTGAGCTATAATAATGATATGAAAGTTATAATTATAACATTATGAACAAGCATGATAATTATTATTATTAGTATTACTGTTATTCAAATTAATTCTAATATTATAAGTTGTTATTGATGTGCCTATGTTTATTTTTATATTTTTAATAAAAATGAACATTCATTTGTTATAGCCAAAAATAATAATTGATACTAAACATTGTTACCTGAGGATAAAGAAGTAATAGATAGTAAAATATCAGTTTGTGATAATTATCAACATAATTATATACTGCTGGTTTCTTTTTATAAATACTTGAAAGTTGCCACTGGGATGGTCTCATAGTTATTTTAATAATTCTCTATGACACTATGAAACAAAAGAAGACAACTCCGTATGAAATAAACTGATGCTTTTGAAAGTTCGTACATAAAAATTATGCCAGGAACGATCGTCCAAATTGCATTTGGGAGTGCTTTCCCGGTACCAGATTTTTAAAGGCATAGATTTTCGTGATTCAAAAGTGCCTAGTGTCTCAGCGTTCAACACTAATTCTCAGGAGTAGTAGGTCTTTTATGTAAGCAAAGGTCGTTTATAAATATATATACTAATAATAAACACCTTTGACATTCTGCTTAAATACAAACAGTGAGCCTCATTTACTACGCTTACATAACATTTTGGCAAACTATCAAATATTTCAAATATTGTCTCAGTTTTACTTTGGCACTGTGCCTTTAGTAGCTAGAAGCAGGAGTAGCTCTGATTGGCTGCTTTCGTATGCTGACTTCTCTGAAATAGTTATATATTGCTGAATCCTGAACATCCTGTTCATGGTACTACAGCGTAGTTTTCCACTGTTGTGTCATATGATCAAAATGTTTGGGAAAAGCTTAATATAAGTTTTGGGTGACCTTTTCGATTTGTAATTGATAGCGCCATGTTGTGTATTAATCTGTGCTTGGAATCAAATTTTTCCTTTGTGCTAAAATTGCTTTTGGCTACTACATGTATGTGATCGCTATGGTCAGAATGTTACTATTGGACTATATCATATCCAACTGGATTTAAGCTCTTCAATGCTCAAGTGACTAGAATGTGATGGATGCGTTCGGTTGCTAAAGTATTATTGAAATTAGTATACTCCTGCGTTACCTCGCCCTTTCCGTGACGACTCTATTGCTTTTTAATAAATGTTTCTATTGCTACAACAGTACCAATATTTATAAGATGTATTAACTGAAAATTATTTAATTATTTAGAGCTACTCACCAGTACATAACACCATTTATCAATGTTGCTAGCAAAATACACAATTCTATTTGTTAAAACAATAACAACAAAACAACTAATAATCATAAAAATAATAATTAAAGTATTGATAATAATAGATAACACAACAGTAGATTAAATAGTAGTAAACAACCCCCATCGACCTATCAATGCCATTCTATGCTATCTGTCAACCTATCATCAGCTAATTGTTAATTCACCTTCACTGAGTTAGATTTTTCATTGCGATAATATAAGTGAACAATACTTGTTGTGAAACACTTTTGACAAATAAAACAAAACGCTCTGACATTAATTAAAGCGGAAAAATAACTCTCAGTAATTGTCAGCTACTTACATCGTCACGTTCAAAAAAACTGACCTCAAAATTTTGATGATCTGATGGCTTGCCAAACATAACTACCATCCACTTCGTGCACACAGTCGCATCTTCGGATGCGATGACTAAGCAAAAGCACCCTAATACGCCCTGAACTTTCCTAGAGGATTATCAATAAAAACTAAAGATAGGTTTATTAAACATCTATGGTTAACTCTATTGTTGTGGTCGGAAGTTTAAGGAAGTTTAAGTGCATCTACTCACTATCGTGTGTTACATAACAATTTTTAATGCGAAAGCCCACTGACTCTTTCCACCACACTGCGCTGGTATCACATCTCCGGCTACTTGTATCGCTACAGGAATGACCTGTGAGTCATGCGTGTCCAAGATCGAAGAATCAATGAACTCTAAACAAGGAGTGCTCTCTGTAGAGGTCTCTTTAGCTGCTGGTAGAGCTCAGGTGGTGTTTGATCCCATTGTAACTACTGAGGAAGACATCAGAGCCAATGTCGAGGATTTGGGTTTTGTAGCGACATTACCTGCAGGAGATAAAACTGGTATGTACACTAGGTTTATTCTTTTAGGTATATATATATATATACATTGTGTCTAGTCATAGCTCAGCGTCTCAACAGCCAAAGTGTGACCAGTTGTTTTTTGCAGAAAGCAGGTTTTTTTGGCTGTATATGAAACAATGAAATGAAAACGACCAGGTGTCATATAAAACAGATTCCTGGCAACCACGCATGCGCCTACGCATAAAGAAGATTACTTTGCGCTCCATTTGAACCAATGCTGCTCGCAGACAATCGTGGGAGCGCAACTCTCGTACGTTGACACAAGAGCACTTGCGAGATGTATGTGAAACAGGCTTTAGTATTGTACAATAGTCATTCTCAGATCACAACGTCTATGGCATTGCGAAGAATAGTAAAAGAAAGTTGTTCAAATTATTATCCGTGTGAGCTTTGCTTGCGTGATTTCTGCATTATAGTCAGTTTACTTGATACAGCATTGTGTTTTTTGCTTTCAAGTGGCACAAAGGTTAAACGTACTAAATACAGAGTACAAGTAACAACTGTTTTATTTTTTCCATGAATAAAAACAAAATTAATTATTATGATCAATAAAAGTATCCGCGACCTGTTCGTCGAACAAAGTACAGAAAATAATAGGTTTTCGTAATTCAATATGTTGCGAATGAAACGGAACATTACTTTAGAACATCATAATTATTCAAGGAACTGTTATAGTTTACCGAATAAAAAGTAAACTGAAATAGTTTGTAGAGCTGCCCTTTTAATTTAGTAGATTTTTAACAATTTTAACGATTTTGAATTATTTTCTAAGAATATAAAACCAGTCTATAAAAATAACAAAAACAAACTTGCGCGTTATAATTTATTTAGTGTTCTGTTTCATTTGTGGCCCACTAACAATATAAATAAATGCTCATTGATTATTTTTTTATTTAGCGAGCTACTTTTTGTTGACCCAGGAGTCCCGAACAAAATGATTATTTACTGATTGAATTTATTTCTGGTCTGATTATTTTTATTGCAATTTGTTTGGTGAACAGAGGTTGCGAATACTCTATTTATTACAAACTAATCTGTAATTATCTATTACTTTGTAAGAGTGGTTTATATAAATCATTGCTATTTTATTATGAATATGATAATTACTTTTTACTAATAACAATAAGAAAACGATATGGAAATAGAAATAACAGTAACCAATAGGGATTTGTGATGATAGTAATTACATTCATGCTGATTTTATCACACACGGTACCAGCTCTTTCACCTCGAATATATCCCAAAGTAGTATCAAAGCGGTTTAGAACTTTATTGTTTTTTTCTAAGAAGTTATACTCTGAGATCTGAGCATTTTGCAACTGTAATTTACGTAAGGATGATCAGTTTTGACGAAAGCACTTATCACATTTTGGATTAAGATTAATATCTAGTGAACAACTACCTGGGCAGCTAAACCTGCATTTAGCATGGAGTTGAAAAAAATACAGATTTTGCTCTCACCAACACACCGTAGTTACACCCGTTTTGTCACAGGCGTTCAATCATTTTCAGCAATCCGAAAAAAGGCTGATTTTTAAAATTATCATTAAAGGTTGGTTTTCTTGATGCGTGTGGCACACAACATCTGTTTCTGGTTCATTTAGCCACATTTCATATGTTATTACACTCAATAATTTCCGGCAGGTTTTACATTTTAGTGCATCAATTAATGTTCTTCCTTCTACTGTTGCTCCTGAACATTTACAATTCAGCTAATCTTTTTACATACCTTTCATTTATAATTACTAAACCCGGTGTTTCTTTTGTTTTTTTTCCTAGCAATTCATTTCCTGTTGTGTTGCTTTTTATTGGATGTGATTTAGATACTCTGCGCTATATATTCTGTTGTGTTGGCATTTCAAGGTAGTGGAAGCTTGTCTCCACTCAGTAGCTTCTCCCTTGCATTCGTGATTGATTAGTTGATTAATAATGTCATTTTATTACAATCCATTTTGTTTTGGTCAATTAGATAGTCAATTAGCAACATCCATTTTTATTCTTTGAAAACTACCGTCGTTTGAAAACACGACAAATTTCTTGGCAAAATCGCAAAATTTTTCTGCTGAGTCAGGTACACTACAGCTATATCAAATCAACATTGCGACACATTTTGTAAAATATTTAGCGATGTGAATAATAATTTTACCTTGTCATCCAACTCTCGATTATTTATTATTATTTTTGATATATTTTTGACAGTTCGTTAATTGAAGCGGATCCATTTTCAATTAGGTAGACCTGAAGGCATCACAAAACAGGTGTTATAAGGATCTGTTTCTGCTTATTTATCACCATTTTTCTCATTCAGTGAAATAATTTTTTTTAGACAAATTACTGGGTGTTCAGTTGTTTTTTTCCTTAAACCAGCCGATAAATACTAAAATTGTATTTTCACTTTGGATATATAATATTTTTTTTCACACTGTATGATTGTTAGGTACAATAATGAAAGTCGTTTTCGTTTGAAATTTTTATTTACTGCGTTTGAATTTTCCTATGTTGATAAAGAAAATGATTAGAGGAGTAAAAGCATTTTCTATCATTTGATATCCTTATTTATTAATTTTACCTGAGTTTGGCTGTCAATTAATTTTGATTTATCAAAAAACTAATACTGCTCTAAAATACTTTCTTCTAAACCATTTTGCAAAAGGAAGTAAGGATTTCAACAGCTAATTTAGCAACATTACAGTTGGTTTACACTATCCTGCATTAACCATCTTGACTTAGATTTGGCGAAAATTCTGTTTGAAAATTGACAATTCGATCAAGTTTTTTAGCCTATACAATATAATAAAATTATTTTCATGCTTGAATTTGATATTAAATTACGAAGTAGATTTCGCGTCTAGAAACGTACAACATTTAAAAAAGTCACTGTCAGCGCTATGCCTGGTTCCCAATAAAACATTGTTGATCAAAAAATAATGAAAATTTTCTATGAATGTTTTTGTTGTAATTTTTTGACTGATTTAAAAAGTACTTACAATTATTTAGAAGAGATGAACTCCACTGACAGCCACACTGTTGTACTGCACATAGACAACATGACTTGTATGTCTTGTGTGAGGAACATTGAGGGTAAGATGTCTGCAAAAGATGGTGTCAAACATGTAAAAGTCGAACTTGAAGATAAAACTGGTGAGTTTTGAGATTTACTCAGTCGTTTGTCAATATATATTTTGTACGGGGGTTATGTTGTTCTTAAAATAATCTGAACTAGCTAAAAAGTTCAGGGCCATATTATCTATACATATAAATGTGAAAAATGTGGATTTCCCATTCCAGGCTTATAAATGTCTAAACCACTACACTGAGAGAAATAAAACCTCTACTAAAAAAACTTCCATTGTATTAATCTAATCTTAATCCCATTTGTTTTCAAGCCGGAGGTTTTTGTGTTTTTAACGTTTTTTTCAATGGTCAAAGCATTAGCTGTTGGGCTACGATCGTGTATTGATACTGTCTTCATAATGAATTAAATCGAGGCAAACAATAAAATGTGGTGATCGTTGGTTGATTAAATATTTTGATAAATTGTGCTTTAAAAACAAGCAAAAACTTTGCTTTTCGGTCTGTGTAAGTTGTTAATTTTTCTATTTATTATTCAGTAATATATTTCACTTATCACGTTTGAAAAAAAGGCAATTATGCAACGAAAACAATGATAATAAAGTTATTTTAGTATATGTTGATAATCAAATTTTCAAGTCAAATTTCTTGAGCTAGTGATATGCGGTGATATTATAACTTTTTATTATTATTAACAATGATAGTGGTTTTTCTCACATTAAAGAAATAATACCTTATTGCTTTTTTCATCAATATTGATGCCATTGCTGTACTGTTGCTACTGTTAATTACAATCGCTGTTATTATTATTATTATTATTATTATTATTATTATTATTTGTTTTTATTCAAAATAATTGTTAATTTTTTAATATTGGTATTATTTATTTCAGTTATTCATATTACTAACAATTTTTTTTTTCACTTCAGATGAATAATCTTCATTATTACTTGGCCTACTTATTACCAGCTACTCTTGTTATTGCTTGCTTTTTTATTGTTTATCTTTTTTTAGAAACTTTGTTTATGCCAACCGTGCAACAATTTTAACAATAATCACAGCATAAATAGACTACCAGATGTTTCATTGATAGTTTTAAAATAATAAAAAGTGTTAGGTCCCATTATATTATCATGACATCATTATTCTTTAATAATATTGTTATTGAATTTTATTATTACCACAACACTGTTATGTATTTTCCTACTGTCAAAGTATGCATTATGACAAAATTGATTAAAAATGTGAGGATGTGCTTATGGGAGGAGGCTACCACAGAAGGAGGCGACCAAGGTAGCGGGCGACGACAAAAGGAGGCGAATACAGGGGATGACAATGGGTGAAGGCGACCACGGGAGAAGGCGACCACGGGAGAAGGCGACTGCAGGAGAAGGCGACCACGGGAGAAGGCGACCACGGGAGAAGGCGACCACGGGAGAAGGCGACCACAAAAGGAGGCGACCACAGAAGGAGGCAGCAGTGGAAGAAGACCAGGGGAAAGGGGACTGGGGAGAAGGACAAAGATACGTCCGACTACAATATCCCCCTCATTGTATGCCAGCTAGTAGTTATTTATAGGCATGCGTCTTGTGTTTTTGAATATCTCGAATAATACATTGTTTTGTAACGAGTTGAAATGATCACTTACTCCCACAGCTGTCCGTTTAGAACAATTGACCTCTGGTGATGTAACACAATTCGCTATAACAACAGCTGTGCTTAAGAATTTGTACTTTCGTTACTGACTTGTCTGTTTGTCTTCTTCTCCGATTACTCTGCAATAGTAACGTTAGTTTAGTTAGCGTTTTAGGTTTTACAAAAAAGTGATTATAGAGCTCTAGGCGAGATATTGAGCTCTAGGCGAGATATAGCGCTCTAGGCGAGATATAGAGCTCTAGGCGAGATATTGAGCTCTAGGCGAGATATTGAGCTCTAGGCGAGATATTGAGCTCTAGGCGAGATATTGAGCTCTAGGCGAGATATTGAGCTCTAGGCAAGATATAGCGCTCTAGGCGAGATATTGAGCAGTTAATTTTTTGGTAATTTTTTGGTTCATTTATCCCTTCAACCAGAAGTTAATTGACTGAAACCACATTGTAAGACTGAGTTGTTCTGATTGGTTGTTATAGAACTTTGTTGTGTTTTTATCGTTGTTCGATCACCAGAAATATTTCATCTAACACATTTGTCATTAGTAATGATATGTTTTACAGATCTGTTTTTGAAATTAAGTATTGCTGGCGATATATAAATTACATCATTATGAGCATTGCCAGCTGCGTGGCAGAGTTTGCTTAATCTAACTTTATACTGTGGAATACGTGAACTCATATTATGTCTCTAATTGCTAGTCATTGTGAATTATGCCAACCATCATGTCTCATTGCACTGTCAATTGTTCACAATCATCAATCAATTATTTTCTATTTTTAAATCACAAAATATTTGCACAAAACTTCCCTTTACATATTGTGTCTCCCTTGTTGCGTTCTGTGCTACGGATAACAATCAGTTTTTCGAGACAATTTTTGTATGATTATTTTCTTTAATTCGCTCAGATGAATGCTAAATATTGATAAGTTGTTTATAATGAAAAGCGTGTGATGATAATCTTAGATAATCTAACAGTAATTAAAAAGGATTATAAAAAAGGATGAATTATCAGCTCGATCTTTTTTATTAATGAACACTTTTTTGACATTTTCAACAGCGAGCCAATGATTAGCTGGCCAATGTAATTGCCCGCAGTCTATGTGTATGACTTATTGCTCCAGAAAGAACACATCTCGCATGAACACTTTTTCATTAAAAAAATTGTTTTAGTGTGTAATTAATTACTATCACTCATTATGTGGTGTATCCAGTCTACTTGTTATACGTTTACTTATATTCAATCCGCTCGTCTAACTCCTGCGTTCCCTCGTACAGGAACCATAGAATATGACCAATCAGAGACGACCCCAATTTGTCTGCTTGATGAAGTGAATGCCATTGGAAAGTTTGTAGCCTATATACAGTCAGTCAATTCATGTCATGTGGAGACAACTACAGTTGATATTAAAGGCATGAGCTGTAACAGATGTGTTAACAACATACAAGGTAGGTGCTGTTTCCTGTCTTTATTTGTTAATCTGTTAATCCTGTGTTCTGTGAATCCTTAAAATACTAATACTAATCTGTACGTAAATCTTCTTGCGTTGAAGACCACCTAATCTGCATGACATAATGTGATATCATCCTTTTTCCTGCTGATTCAATATACTTAATTGTTCTTTGTTATGGCTTATACTCAATACTGAGTAGGAAATGGAATACTGTTTTTATTGGTACAATGAAAAAGCACCATAATTTTGTCCAATCGTATGCGTGCTCTCATGAAAGTTTCTTCATGGTGAAAAAGAAAGAAACGGTTCCCAACTATTGGTGGTTAAATCAAAGAGTAAAATTATATCAAGATTTATTTTAATTATTTATTTTAGTTCCGCTCATGGTTTAATATTGCTAAAGTATTGCTATTGGTTTTAGTCCTGAAATAAATAAATAATAATATTAACTTATTATTATGTTACTATCACTAATGTTAAATTGCAGAGTTCATTGCGGTATTTTAAATGCAAAAATTTATTCAGTATCTTAGTTGGTGAGTTGCTGCAGCAAGCAAAAAATTATTTGATTTTAATCTCATTTGTCTGACATCAACGTCATCCTAACACTTCAGACCATTGTCTGCTTATTAACACGAAGATCATCATAAAAATATTTGTCAGCCAAGTCTATGGCACAAGCAGATCATGTGAGCTTCTGAGATCAATTTATTATTGGAAATAAATAGCAGTTGTAACATCGACGGCTGAAGGTGTTGTTGCCATACCCGCGGGTATCCATCATATTATACTGCAGGTAAGATGATAGAGAAGGCCGGAGTTGCAGGAATTATGGTATCGCTGGACCAGAGTAATGCTCGTGTTGTATATGATCCAACAGTTTTGGACGTATCAAAGATTTGCCAACATATAAATGATATATCTACCAAGTTTACAGCCTCCCCGTCTATGCAAGGTATGTGTGTAAGAATGTGTGGTCTACATCTTTCAATATTTTCTTATAAATTGCGTAATATAGTAGTCGATTGACTTGCTGGATTACTCATTGGAATCTGACATCTAAATTGGTCTTTAGTTATTGAGTATTGATTGTTAATGTTTTCCGTTATTAATATTAAACTCATTTATTACATTTAATTCAATGAACTAAAACTCAAAGTTAGTCAATAGATTGTTGTGGATAAGTCGTGTTCGATGATGGAGAAAATGGCCTTGTAACCTTTAGTCAGTTTTCTCGGCTGTAAATAATGTTGTATGGCTCAATACTATTTACTAGGTGCATCCACAGACAACCACATAGTTGTACTGCACATAGACAACATGACTTGCATGTCTTGTGTGAGGAACATAGAAGGTAAGATGTCTGTGAAAGATGGTGTCAAACATATTAAAGTGAAACTGGAAGAAAAAACTGGTGAGTTTCTAGGCAGTTGTCTACTCTTGTGTATTTTCATCCAGCATATGCACATGTGTATTATATTGAAGTTGCTATGAGATGTGCTTCCCATTACTGAACCACTGCGAGAGAATATGTCAGAGTCCAATAGAGTATGCGTTATCAGCACACTTTAGCTGTAAAAACTGAACTGTCCATCTAGGAAATTGTCTTCTCACACTACCTGCCTACTTTCTAACTCTTACATTCCTTCGTACAGGAACTATAGAGTTTGACCAATCAGAGACGACCCCACTTTGTCTGCTAGATGAAGTAAATGCCATTGGAAAGTTTGTAGCCTATATACAGTCAGTCAATGCATGTCATGTGGAGACAACTACAGTTGATATTAAAGGCATGAGCTGTAATAGATGTGTTAACAACATACAAGGTGAGTGTACATTTACTGTAGTGAAACAACCAAAGAATAAAACAGTTTCTGCCGCTTTTCTTCTTGTTACATTTTCATTGATTGCATTGAAGATCATTGATTTTTGATTTTTTTTTTAATTTCACCAAAAAATAAAAAATCGGCTCGCTCTGCTTTGTATATTTTATTTTTCTTTGACAGACTATTTTTGGCACACTGATTTCTGATATTTAAGCTAACCTTTACTGAATGCCGCGGATTTATCATTGTTGTAAATTACTATCAGTCTCATTTTAGTTGTTTTTTGCTGAACTTGCTCTTTAAATGCTTCATCAGAGATTTTTTTTGCTGCGAATGTTTGCAAAATGTTTGAAATTTGCTTATCAAATAGAAATTCTCCAATACTGGTGTTATACTGCAGGTAAGATGATAGAAAAGGCCGGAGTTGCAGGAATTATGGTATCGCTGGACCAGAGTAATGCTCGTGTTGTATATGATCCAACAGTTTTGGGCGTATCAAAGATTTGCCAACACATAAATGATATATCTCCCAAGTTTACAGCTTCCCCCTCTATGCAAGGTATATACATCATTTAGCGTTTTTTGACAGGTTTGGAATTTTTTCTATTATTGATCTTTCAAATTGATATTTGATGTCGCTCTTCCTTTCATTGACTGCTGTTTGTACAGATGTGCTACTTGGGGGAGATGTGAGCAAGGCAAATCCCCTGAGGCTGTCCACTAGCAAGAAGGGCAAACATGTCACCACCCTTCCAGGCATCAAAATAACACATCAGAGTGCACAGGCTCATGAAGAGTTTGAGAAAGTTACGATGAAAGTTACCGGTATGACCTGCGCCTCCTGCGTCTCCTCCATTGAGAAGAACTTGGGTAAAGTGGAAGGTTTGTTCTTCAGATCATATGTTAGTTTGTGTGGAGTACATGGTGTGGTAAACTTCCCTATCACTGGTTGTTTCTATGCTTTGAGGTATCTCTAGTAGTTCATGATGACTGCAGAATTTTTTGTGCTTCCAGAAAATGTATCTCAGCTCTTTCCTTTTGGCTTTTGCTGTTTACTAATGTGTGGCTCGAGTAGGTGCAATTATCTACTTGATGCTACATGAACGTTGATTGATAGAGGCAACTCTCGCAAGTGCCGCTGTTTTGTTTAATCATTCGATAGCCTCAGGTCTCTGTTTTTTTTTGTTTGTTTAGAAAGCTAACGAGTTTATTTAGTAGGGTATACCATGTGCCCTGTAACTACATAAATCTACTAGGTGCAGTAATGATGAAATGGGACAGAACAGTTTCTCCACCTTGAAAGCCAAATGCTTAATTTTAAAAAAATTGGAGTTGTATGCTTTTGATTTTTTATTTTCATCATTTTGAGAGGACAACTCCTTATTGAAAGTCTCACTGCTATTTTCTTTATGTAATAGCTGTCATTTCTTATTATTTATTTGTGCTTGATATCTAAAATTGTTGGATCATTTCTATTAAAAATCAATCCCAATGGTATGCAGCTGGATATCATACCCACGCATTACTATTTCATGTGTCATCAAACATCTATTTTTATATTTAATCTTGAACACTCCAGTTTTTGACCTAGATAAATATTGTTGAATAGGATTTTACTTGCAGCTAGCGGCCTAGAAATGCTGAATCAGACTCCTTTGATAAATAATGCTTATTGTGCAAGCCACTCGTAGATAGTGAACTTTCTTAGTTGCCGTCAGGTCAGCTCAGGCAGAAAATTCAAGGCATTGCCACACAAGCCTGTCCTACCTTGCTCGTAGGCAACGTCTGAGAAAAATTTTGGTGACGGGTAGCACGCTGCATCATCCGGGCTGGAAACTGGTATGACGGGCGTTGCGTTCGAACGAGCAGTTAAAGCTGCATTATTATTTAGCGCGTTCCACTCGGCTTCTTGTTTTGGTTTATAGTATTTATTGTTATTAAAATTTACTATTAATGCTCAAATAATTAGCAAATAATTAATATTATGTTTATGATTTATTATCATTTATAACTGATATTTTTTCTTATTATTTATTTTCCATTTTTTTGTGATGAGCGATGATTGTTTGGGAAATTATCTGCCGCATGACGCAATTATCTGCCCCGCAGTAATTTCAGATGAACACCGAATGTCATATTATTATTGTCAAATGCACTACCATATATAGATAGTTATGTATGAATCGTTTAAACAACGCTGAGAAACGAGATAACGTTGATCTAGGCACTTTTATTAAATGGAATCGCTTTGCTTTATTGATCAACATTGATCAACATATCACAGCGCAACGAACATGATGAGAAATCAATCATGTCTGTCCTACTTTTACCACCCTGCGCGACGGTACGGCGGAGATGGGTGGGTATTCTGGCTCGTGCGACAGGGCCATAAAGCATGACAAACGGGTTCTGTCTGATCCAAGAAATCATGTAAGGTTTTATTTGATGTTTGTATTAATCTATTCTCTACGGTTCAAAACTACTATCATGCACATTCCTTCGCTACCACCAGGTGTCTCTATAGCCCATTAGTTAGGTTAATGGTTATTTACTAAATTATTTATTGATGCTTTCGTAACGAAGGTTTGGAGTATCTGGCATATTGCCAACTAATATCTGCCTTGTAAACCTTATTTATATAATTCTTTGTACAGTGAAGTTGACTAAGTCTTTGATTGGTTGACATAAATTCAAATTTCAAAATGTCTGGGAGTGTAATTATTTCAGTGCAAATTTTTGTTTGCAATAACTTTTTGAAAAAATTTTCAATTTTTTAGTGTTGCTGATCATATTTTGTAGGAGTGAAGTCAGTGCTTGTAGCTTTAATAGCCAGCAAAGCAGAGATTCGGTACGATGCCTCCTACATACTACCCGGTCAGATAGCTAATAAGATTATTGAGTTAGGATTTGAGGCTACCATAATAGATGAAGGAGCGACGGAAGGCGTTGTAGAACTTATGGTATGCTTTTCTCTGACTCATTTGCTAGTCTATCCGAGCCTTTCAGATTGAAATTGTTGATCTTTTGTTTGAATCTGTGAGTGAAAATGAAGTCATAAGTCCGACTTCTAATGATTTAAACCAAGCAGTTATATGATTTTAATATGAATGATTTTGGTTTGATTATTGCTTGGTAATAATAATATCAATTATCGAAAACGATGAATAATATTAATTAACAACAGCCCATAAATAATAATACTAATGAATAACTTTTAGCATTTCTGATAATAAATGGCCATCTTAATTAAAAATAATAAACTATAATAGTAAATGATAGTGATACTGCATTAGTAGTAGTTCCTATTATAACATACTAAAAATAATTATTAATGACAAATATTTCAGTGGTCACCCTTGTTAGAACGAAAGTCAAAATTTGTTGGAGCTGTTGTATTTTTGTAAGAAAGCAGGCAACTCCTAATTTTGTGAGTTGTAAACAATCAATGCGTGCCTTCCAACGATTCACAGGTAGTTTTATACACTTCAACAATAGGTTTTGAATCAAGTTGTTATAATTTTGAAAGACTTTCAGTTAGTATTGACAATGTTTTAGTCTTTTGACTAGCTGGAGTGCTAAGTGATCATGAATTTACACTCAACTTATTATTTTGAAGCTTCAGAATAGATTATGCAGTGTATCTGAACGGTTTGATTTACTGCAATGACTTTGACTGCTTTGTTGTCTTAATGTGAATTAATTTTTTGTGTAATCCAAATCTAATACATTGTGAGCACACAACTTCCAAGCTTTATTTTGTACGGTTTTATATTTCTATAGATCACAGGAATGACTTGCGCATCATGTGTACACAGGATCGAGTCTACTCTAATCAACAAACCAGGTATTCTGGAATGTTCTGTAGCACTCGCAACCAGCAAAGGAAAGTTTGTGTTCGATGATGACAGAACTGGAGTGAGAGACATCATTGCCGCTCTAGAGGTCAGTGCAGTCAACCTATGAATAGTCTCGAGCCAGCAAAAAATTAGCGACAAGTTTCACTTTTTGCCATTAGTCAACCACATTTGTTTTCTTGAAAAAAATCTGATTAAAGTTTTGTATAACTTTTTATTTTAAATGCAAAGTTTTTATAAATTTGTGGGGAACTGATAATGATAAGCATTTATTCGATTTGAGTGGATGCTTTTTGGCACAGTTTACAAACGGTCGATCGCTGGTAAAATTTTAGTCTTACTCCTGGTGTCCATCTCATGTTCACGTGTTTGACAAAAGATGGATGCGTGAGCTACAAGCGACTGTGGTTAAGTTTTCAGGCTAATCTTTTTGTCAAGGTCGTTTCAGGTTGAAACAATCATAAATTCAGAAGTTTCTGATTCCGAAAAAATTTATCAACTTCTAAGCTTTATTCACATTACACTATTGTCATCAGTTCAGTTATCATTTGGTATTAGGAGTTGTTTTCCCCATTATTTTTTATTTGTATTAGTTTACCCTTGTGATTGTTTGATTCGCCATTGCACATACTCGAAACAGACAGCGAGTCAATACAGCGCATTTCTTTGTTAAACAAAATTATTGTTAATGATAGGTGTGCTTATTTTGTATTACTTTAGCTTTTAGTTGATCTTAGTGGTAGTTGACGCACTAGGGATATTAGACACATAATTTATGGTAATTCATTATTTTCATTTTAATCAATTATTTTTTTTATTGATTATTAATTAGAAATTAACAAACTTTATTAAAGTTATCTAGTTTTTAATATTAATAATTATTACTGGAATGCTTATTTCATCTTATATATTCTTTCTTTTCAATTAATAGTCGAATTGTCTTACTTTGATATGCATTTATAATTTGACTCGCAATTGTTCTGTGAAATATGAAAAATAAATCAAAAGTTAAATACAATCATTAAAAAAATATTGAAAGTAAATCCAAATTCACTCAAAACTTATTTTTTCAAGCGGCGGACTGTTTCTTGAAAAGTGTGTAATTAAAAAACTCTGATCTGCTTGCTGATTGGCTAGACAGTCATATAATTGTACAGCTCTCCATTTCTCTCTCTACCAAATGTGAATTCGATTACATGTTTTCACTACTTGCATGTGTAATCCGTGTTTGCTCTTTGTCTTATATACATTCAATTCCTTCATAGGACTTGGGTTACCACGCCTCTCTGGTAGGCAAGGACACCAGCCAATCTATGGAAAAAGAGCACCAGAGAGTGATTCGTATCTGGAAGAACTCATTTCTGTTGTCTCTTATCTTTGGATTGCCAAGCATGATCGTCATGATTGTTCACATGATCACACACAAGTAAGTAGTATACAGAGCATGCCTGGGCAGTACTTGTGTTGCACTCACACCTCTCTTGCGAACTCACACTGTAGGAGTGTCTGACCAATCCACTCAAGGCCTCTTATATTAGCAGTTATTAAAAATTATACCGTAATTTGGTATTATTGTATATATACACATATACGTTACAAGTTTGTTCAACTCCGGTTGATCAGTGCAAATACCCTGAAAGAACCTTGTCCTTAGACTCCAAGACAGAGATCTGCTCCTATATTACTACCAATATTCATAAAATTCAAATGAAAACTTTAACATTCCGCTTAATGATATTTCAAAATCGAATAAAAAAAACTTGATAATCTACAACTAAGAGCATATTGCATTTAATAATTCAAATTTAATTTTAATTGAACTCATCCCTATATATGAATATATCATATAAAACTTTCTAAAAATTTTTGTTTTGAGTTTTTTTCATGTGATTCCTTATACGAAAGAAAAAGGGGGCCGTATAGATGAAAGTCAAGGCCAAACTGTATGAATGCGCTAACTATGTTTTAGAGACATAATCATCATTCCAGGACTGGGCCTGGTCAATCTCCTTCTGGCTGTGCTGGCTACACCTGTGCAGGTTCGTCTCGCCAAGATAATACAACTCCCAATGTTTCAACTCTACATTTTGACAAAATTAGTAGATTTTTCAATAAAACAATGGAACATTAAGAGTATTCGTGACCTCTGCTCACCAAACACACTGCAATATAAATAATCAGACAGGCAATAAATTTAATCAATAAATAATCATTTTGTTCGGAACTTGTGGGTCGACAAAAAGTAGCTCACTGAATAAAAACAATAATCAATAAGTATTTATTTATATTGTTCGTAGGTCGCGAATGAAACTGAAAACTAAATAAATAATAATGAGCGAGTTGATTTTTTTCATTTTCATAGACCGATTTTGTATCCTTGAAAAATAACTCAAAATAATTGCAAGTATTCAAAATTTACTAAAGCGAAGGGCGGCTTTACAAACTATCCCAGTTTATAGCAGTTCAAATTTTATTATTTTCTTGATTATTTTGAAGATTGGGAGTTGTCTTTCTTATGATTTGTTTGGTAAACTATAACATTTCATTGAATATTTATGTTGTTCTAAACTAATGTTCTGTTGCATTTGCCACGTATTGAATTACGAACACCTACTATTTTTTGTATTTTGCTCTATGAACAGGTCGCGAATACTCTTATCATCTCGTCGAATTTTTGTTAGTTCAAACTTATTGGTTCTCTCATTTGCACGCACTATGTACAGTTTGACTTAGTTTAAATTGGCCTGTGAGAACTTGAAGTCTTTTTAACTAGATGGTCGTTTGTATTGCAGTTCATTGGAGCCAGGTACTTCTACATCCAGGCGTTCAAAGCTTTAAAACACAAAACAGCCAACATGGATGTGCTAGTAGTACTGGCTACTAGTATATCGTACACATACTCTGTGGGTGTTCTTATTGGCGCTATGGCATTAAGAGTTGACGGTAGTCCAATGACTTTGTTCGAAACAACTCCCATGCTTGTCACTTTCATCAGCCTTGGCAGGTGGTTGGAGCATATAGCTAAAGGTATTGTGATGTTTGCTTCTGAGAGACTTATAGAATGTGTTATTGTCTGCTTGTTACATTTCGATTGTTTATTTTTATTATTCTGTATATACAATGAAGTATTGGCTAAATTAATAATTGATTTTAATTTTGTTTCACTTTTAATATTTATCTGATCGCTGTTAACGGTTGACGCGTGAAAAACAAATTATTTGTTATTATTATGATGCGTTCTTTGTCAACTCCCATAAAGGTACCATGTCGTGGATTGTGGACTAAATTCAATTTCGCTTGTCTATTTCAAGTTTTCGTTGCTAACAAGTTTTTTTCAGAGTTGTGCTCTCGTTAATTCTATCTATAGTGTAATTGCAATAGATGCTGACTTTTCCACCATTTTTTATGCTCAACAACGTATAAGGCCATAAAATTGCAAAAAATTGGTTTGTTTTCTTTGAAAGAGGGCATCCCAATAATAATCATTGCGCACAGACTTTCAAGAGCATAAAAAGTTAAGTTTGCGATTATTTTCAGATTTTTTGGAGGGATTTTAGTTGAGTCAGTAATTTAGTTTAATGTTGGTAAATCTGCTGTTGTGTACACTGTAGCGCCCATTTATAGCGTTTCACGGGCATTATCTCAAAAGCTAAGGCTAAGGCAATATCTCAAAAGCTAAGGCTAAGGCATTATCTCAAAAGCTAAGGCTAAGGCAATATCTCAAAAGCTAAGGCTAAGGTACTTTCGCTGTTAAAATTGCCTTCTCCAAATCACATATCAAAATATTGAAGTTATCGCGGTTAGAATTTTTTTTTTGTGAAGAAAAAGTGCTAGATTTGCTTTGTCGTCATTGAATCAACAACAACAATATTTCTCAAATCTGAATTACAAACTATTTAAATGAAAGAAGCGTTCTAAAATGTAAATGAATAATATTTTTAAATACAATAAAACAAGATATCTGCCAATTTATGATAACCTTTAGTAGTTTGGTTGTGACTATTTCGCACTCTTTGGCACTAAGAAAAAGATACCTTTACCGAATGGATTGCGTTAGGAAAGCATGACGATGTTTTTTTTTAAATTGTTCTTAGCATGCAGCATATTCCAGTATGCTCAGAAAAAATCTTATTATTTTTAGGAAAGACGTCTGAAGCCATCCACAAGTTGATGTCCCTCCAAGCCACTGAGGCTACACTGGTTACTTTAGACGAGGCGGAAAACATCGTAAGTGAAGAGAAGATCAACGTTGACTTACTTCAGCGGGGTGACGTACTCAAAGTATTGCCAGGTAAGTAAAAGTAATAATTTATAACATTCTATTGTCAGATTCTATGTGATACAATGTTCTAGCCTGTGGTCCTAGGACCTAGTGCAAAAGATGGTAAATAGTAGCCTGGGTCTTAATTAGTAGATGTTACATCACTATTTTTTGTGAAATATGGAGTTGTCCTTCCATTAACAAGAGCAAACAACTGTCAAATCACTGCAACGCTGTGTTTCTAGGTGAGAAAGTACCTGTGGATGGTAAAGTAATATCTGGCACATCCAATTGTGATGAGTCACTGATAACTGGGGAGTCAATGCCAGTTCCTAAAGAGCCAGGAAGTAGTGTGATTGGAGGGAGTATAAATGAGAACGGCTCATTGTTAGTCAAGGCCACCCACGTTGGCTCTGACAGTGCACTGGCTCAAATAGTAAGACTTGTGGAGGAGGCACAGACTTCTAAGGTATTACCATAGACACGGAAAGGGTATTAGTAAATCTGTGACGTCAATTTTTACCATAGACATTTGAATATGTTTGGTATAAAACATTGATGAAGTGTGCACCTGTTTATGTTTCAGGCTCCCATCCAGCAGCTGGCTGATACCATTGCTGGATACTTTGTACCTATCGTCTGCACCATAGCCTTAGTCACTCTCGTAACATGGACAGCTATTGGGTACACATACCCTCTCTCTGTCATGGATGATTATGATAAGGTTTGTAAGCTAGCTCACTAATTGGCTATATCATTTGTTAAATGTGCATTGTCACGAATTTATTACTCCTTTAACGTGTTGGAGTTGTCTTTTCCTTATTGTTAAAGAGAGCTAAATAGTCACAAAGAACTTATTAAAAATAATCATTAACTAGCTAGTGTTTTTTTTTATTATGCTTAAAAATTATTTATTTTACATTCTTACTTTCTATATTGCCTGATTTTTTCCAGTCAAATAATGTGTAATTCAGTTCTGAGAATTATTGATGTTGTTGATTACTATGATGATGTCAGAATCGCAAATCTAGCCGTTTTTCTACAAATTTTTTGATAATTACAATAAATTGAATCTTTTGATATTACTTGATTTGAAAATGGTTTTTTTCAACTGAAATTTTATTATGGTTTTTAAGATTTTAGCTATGTGGACACCAGTGGGGACACCACAGCAGGTTGATATACGATAAACTAAAATGCCCACTCAACTAAAACAATTGCAAACCTGTTTTTTTACATTCTTGAAAGTCTCTGCATAATAACTATTCTTGGAATGCCTTCCGAACAAGCCAAGTCTTTCTACAACTTTGCTTTATGTTGGTAGGGAGATCTGCTCATATATTACTACTTTTGCTTTATGTTGTGTAAAAACTTGCATAAAAGTTGTTATCTATGGCGCTTATACTATAGTTGGAATTGATGAAAGCATAAATCCACAAAACGTTCTTTTGGTCACAAATCATGTGAAATAGATTGCAACCGTAATGCAGCACTTTTTAAAGTTGTCTTCTCCATGCATTATCTACAAGCAATTGTTAGAACTTGTTTATTATTTATTTACTGTATGTTCTTCGCTGAAAATTTTACTGCAATGTTAAGTCATTATCCATTAAATTATCTCCTAATTTGTGATTTGTTAATTTATTAAATTGTTTATAATAAGTTATTTTTATTTATTTAAAGTTATTTAGCTGTTTCAGTACATTTAAATGATTGAAAAATTAATAATTTGCTTTGATTATTTAGCGGTGAGTTTCAATGTCAATTTTTTTCCAAATCCAGCGAGTAATGAAGATAGTCATCGGAGAATGAAATCCTAATTAATTTAGAAAACTCGAATTTGTTCTTTCTCATCTGTTTCCTTTTTGTTGTGTCATATTCGTTGACACATTGTACATTATTAATTTTACAAACAGTATTTTAGATGGATCAATTTTCACTATTTTTGGATTTGTCTACACGATGCATTCATCAATGTATTGTACGACTTACAGAACGTCACTTCCAATAACAAGCTAACCGAGAGAGTCATGTCTTCAGCTTTCCAGTTTGCTATCACAGTTCTAGCTATAGCTTGTCCTTGTGCTCTGGGTCTCGCCACCCCTACCGCTGTGATGGTGGGCACTGGAGTTGGGGCTACAAATGGTATACTTATCAAAGGTGGAGAGCCTCTGGAGACCACCCACAAGGTTTGTCTTCTCTCGTCTGTTTTGATGGTTCGCCAAGTTTATAATGTGCAGTACAGTAGTCTTCTATGGTGGACACTTGGTAATTTTGAAAATGGCTTTACCTGAAAAACTATCATTTTTTATGTTGTGCTAGCAAGTACACAGATTTACGCGAAAACTATTTGTTTCTAAATATAGCTGAGCTACCATATTTGCTCGATGGACGGCTGTCGTTTCTCTAATTTTGTTTTTAATTATAATACGAATCGATATAACTTGATTATCTTTATTATATTATTTACTATTATTTCTGCAGATTCGTACTATTGTGTTTGACAAAACTGGTACAATCACACACGGAGTGCCAAGTGTTGCCAAGGTTGCCTATTTCATTGACCAGAAGATAGTCTCTCTGACCACCTTTTTGGCAGTTGTTGGAACAGCAGAAGCTAGCAGTGAGCACCCCATCGCCAATGCCATTGTCAAGTATGCCAAGAAGGTGAGTTATTGTATGTTGCCAGGTATCGCATCATTGACATTTGACACCAGGTGACACTTAATGCCATGTGGCAATTGGCAGCAGGTGGTTTTTTATTCTAGTTAATCATTTTTTAAAGAGTATTCGTGCTTTTTGTTTGCCGAACTGAATGCAGTAAGAATGATCAGGTCACCAATAAGTAAAAAAAAAAAATGTCAGCAAATTTTTATTTTTATTAGTCTTTGGTCGCAGACGAAACTGAACTCTGAAAATAATAATCGTTAAATTGTAACAGATATACTATACGCATATAGCAATGCCATTTTTATTGGGAGTTATCTTCTCCATTTTTTGTTCGGAAGCTATAAGATTTTATCGAAGTGTATTGGTGTTTGAAATTGACGTTCCATTCACACTTACTTTTTGTCGTTTGTTCAACAAATACATCACGTGCAGACGATAGCGATTGTAGCATTTTTAAGATGATTTTCCATAGAATATTGGCGCAACTCCCTGCCTCGCCAGCGCACTGTAAACATTGAGATTTTGCCATACACACCATGATGATTATAATACTTGCGATTTTTAACAAAAATGAAAGACGTTAGATAAAGCAAGTTCTTAAAATTTTCAAATTCTTACCTATTAGATTGGAATTAAAAATGTATAAATTAAGCGACTATAATCTTAGTGATAGATATAATTTTTTTCTTGCTGATTTATTATTTTTTGGGAGTTTAATTTTTAAGCGAAATGAAGAGAAGAACAAGTTTTTAATGCTTTTTATTTGTTAATATTGCATTGCATTGATAGTTCGGCTGCGCTATTGTGTTTTAAGTATCTCTATGCATTGCTAAGATGTCTATGACAGAGCATGTGAGATAGCGTCTGTGTATTCAGCCCACTCTGGTTGTCTCTCATCTGCCCATGATCCCTCAAGTTTGATAAAAAATGCACAGGAAAAATTTTTTACCCTTCCTTTACCTTTTACAGATCCTAAAAACCGAGAGTGTAGGCAATGTGTCAGAGTTCAAGGCCGTTCCAGGCTACGGCATTCAGTGTGTGGTCAGCAACATCAGTGAGATGACTAAGTCTGCTGTTGGTGGACCTTCGCTGACTATGGCTGACTTGGATGGAGGTTGTGTGGATGCAGAGAGGGAGGATGTTGGGCAGTCAGCCACAAGTCACCACGATATTGAGCTACAGACCTTTGGTGTGTTTGGTGGTGTCAAGATAGATTTTTGTGGTGTTCGCAGAATCACTGGGAAATTGATGTTGCCATAATACTTTCCTACTTGTATTGATTGGCTGATGAATCAAAGGATATATTGTTTTAGAGAGCCCCAGCGATACAGGCAAGTTCCATCTGCTAGTTGGTAACAGGGACTGGATGGCTAAGAATGGACTGAAGGTGACCAAGACGATGGATGCCACCATGTCTATGCATGAAGATAAAGGGCAGACTGCAGTTCTCTGCGCAGTAAATGGTACTGGTCACTGGTTACTTTCCTATACAGAATTGTTTTAGCGCTTGTTGTTGGTAGTTTCAACTATAAAAGAGTTCGCAACTGAAAGCCGCTATAATTCCTGTGGTCGGATCAGATATGACTGTTCTTACTGACATGTGGTTTGTAGGACTGGTGGTGGCCATGTTGGCTGTAGCGGATACTGTTAAACAGGAAGCGCATCTGGCCGTCTACCAGCTGAAGAAGAAAGGGATGGAAGTTTTCTTACTCACAGGGGACAATGTTAAGACCGCAGCTGCCATTGCTAAGCAGGTGATTGATTGACTTGTTGTCATTGTATGGTATATGCTCCAGTAGACAGTCTATTTACCTCTGTTCAACTTTGTTGTCAGGTTGGCATAAAGAAGGTGTTTGCTGAGGTCCTGCCGGAACATAAAGTTGCTAAAATAAAACAGCTACAGGCTACAGGTCGTAAGGTCAGTGCAAAAACTCATTGAATGGTATGTGACTTGAAACAAGTTACGCATTAGCAGTGACTGTCTACTAGTTAGAATTACTAGTTCATATTTCTCTTGCACACATCACTGATGCATTACCCCCCAGTGTAGCATGTCCTATATACATGTACCGTTGTCCTGTAGGTGGCTATGGTAGGGGACGGGGTGAATGACAGCCCCGCTTTAGCTCAAGCAGATGTAGGAATAGCCATAGGAACTGGTACTGATGTGGCAGTGGAGGCGGCTGATGTGGTGCTCATCAGGGTAAGCAATGAATGGTGGAGATCTTACGCTATGAGTACAGGAAGTGTTAGAGTGAAGTTGTTGTTGGTGTATAAACCAAGGCGCGCCCTAGCCAATAATAGTTATATAGATTATTTCCAGCACATCATTAAATCACCGGTTCTGTTGAATGGGTATATACAGCTTCAAGTTGGCTTTCTGCCAGTTTTATACGCCCTGGTAGCATCTGTTTAGAAGAGACTGCGCCCATAGCTCACCTAGAGCCTATTTTTATTTTCTCGTCTCTTGGCTGCAGTCGCAGCATTTCCTTTGTGATTGGCCATTGAGGAAATATGGCAAATATGGCGAATTTGAACTCGGGTTCAATGATTAAGTCTTTAGAATGAAGTATGAGATGGTCAAAAGATTTAATGCATGACTGAGTCTGGAATTGTGCCCCCTCTTCGCCAACTAACATTATTGTACCTGCTAATGGTATTATCAATTCTGGTAATTTTTGTGCAAGCTATCCAACTTTATTGCAGTCGTAGCTACGACACTGCATATAGACATTCTTGAACAACTTGCCTGTCAGGTAAATGTTACAGAAGTTATGAATGGAGCTGTTGAAAATCTTGACATCATTTAGTTGTTAAAAATTGCTTTTAAGTTTGTAACTTTGCCAGTTCACTCGCATTTGCAAGTTTCATTATTCTATCTTGAATATCAAAATGTTTGCCGATGATAATGAATGAAGAAAAAACTGAGTTAGGCCCGGCTGAGTAGAGTTTCGACGATTATTCGCATCACTTTACAAGTTTGCTTTGTTTGTTCTTTGATCACTGATAATATTATATGATAGCAAAGTCTTCTTTCAATTATGTAAGTCAATATAAATCGAAGTAACGTCCCGTTTCGGTTAGAGACCCTCTTTTGTATCTAACGCTTTCTCTTGCTCCCCATACTGGCTCTTTTTCCTCCTGCACTTTTTGTAATTGCAGTTTTTTTCTGTAAATGCGTCCTGCCTGGTGTATGAGCTCAGAGGGAATTCTGGTAGACAAGATTGTAGATTTCTCTATTACATAAGTTGGGTTATGATTATTCAGATATAGTTTGGTTTTTAGAAAAGGATTGTTTTTTTAATCTACTGAATGATTTTTAGAGAAAATTTTATAATTTGACTGGATGTTCGCTTTGAAATAACTAATGATTTTCATTTCCAGCAAAATATGTTTGTTCTTTATTTCATTAATTAATAAACAAGTTTTTAAATATTAATTTAATTTTTATTTTTCACCCACCTTTCATTAACAATTTTTAATATTATCGTGAAAACTTGACTAGATGGTTAAGTCGGTTGGTGAAACTTGACTCTCCACAACTATTGCGCAGCGTAGTGTTCTTGGTCTCTGAGTTTAGCCTGGATTGTTAAATTGCTAAAAGATGGATGTCAAATCTATCAAGTTTTCTATCACTGCAAAGAACAACTTATGCTATTTGATCAAAATCACAATTTTCTTGCTCAATTACGCACACAAACTATTAAGCTTTTTTATAAACCTCAGACGTTGACCGTATGGATCGGCATAACGCAATATAAAATAGATGATGCAAATGACATAACTGTTCAAGCATTTTGAAAACCTGTTATTTATGTTTACAGACAGTTTGTACCAATTGTAATACACTGCTCATGCAAAGCGTACATATCTTACTTCATGCAAATCCAATAAATAGTGCACTACAATAAATAAGTTATTTATCAGTGTCCACAGCAGCCTGTCTCTCTAAATCGCCGTCTCAGAATATATATTATTTCGTATCATAAGTATTTAGCCTGAGTTTTCGCTCAACCGCGCAGATCCACAATGTCCTCCCGACCAGCTTGTTTGTGTGCGTTACTTAGTACCTTTCCATGTCACGACTTCTAGGGCTATTCAACGGTGTCATGGCTCAGTGTTTCATGTTTCACGCTTTTCCATCAGCCAGCAATACAGTAGGTCCAAAGGTCATGAACCCTAATTAGCGTGTCAACAGCGAATTTGAGCCAATCGGCCATTGAGTGAAAATATCAAATGCCCAGATCCACAATATTCTTGCGACCAGCTTGTTTGTGTGCATTATTGTTACTTACCGCGCAGTCAATGCAAACTGCAGTATTTTGTGCTGTCAAGTGTAGGCGTCATACAAGGAAAAAAGGAAAAAATACGAGAACAAAACACTAATAAACAATCTTTGATAGTCAGTGAAGTCGTAAGCTAGGGAGTTATAATTTGTGTGAATTAACATAATATATGTGCTCGTTTCAATGATAGAACATTGATTAGTCTGACAGCCATGCTTTTAGCTTTATATCTGTTACGTCCCATGTACATCTACCGATTACCTCACGATTTGCTCTCAAGTACAAATATTTATGTAAAAAGAGTCATTCCTAAGCGTTCCGCCCTTGTTGTTTGAAAGTATTTTATGACATCAAATACAGCGAGTTTAACAGATATTGCGTGAGAATGGCGAGTAGAGAAAAAAAATGGGAATGCCCTGTCGTCATTTCCAATCGGTAAGGGCAAATCGGTAGGTAATCGGCACATGTAGCTTAACAATTGATATAACAATTATGGTGTAGGCTTCAACTGTAGTGATTGATCAGACCTTGTAGCATTGACTGGAGCAGTTGCACATATCCCCCTCTATATATTGTAGAATGATTTGGTAGATGTCTATGCAGCCATTGAGCTTTCCGCAACGACAGTGCGAAGGGTTCGCCTCAACTTTTTCTTTGCTTCAATCTACAATATAATAGGTTTGTTTCTAACCAAAACTGTACGTATTGTTTGGTACGATGTGGTGCACTGTTAGCTTCTTTCCCTCAGGAACAAGGTAATTGGTGTGATCACTGAACAATGCACAGTTTTTATGCCAGCCTGGAGTATCTGATCCCAATGGCTTATCCTTTTATTTCCCTACAGGCATCCCAGTTGCTGCCGGAGTGTTTAGCCCTATTGGACTTCGCCTTCTGCCTTGGATGGCATCAGCAGCGATGGCTATGTCAAGTGTGTCTGTGGTGTCTTTGAGCCTTCTACTAAAACTGTAAGTCTATGTACTGCTATGTCTGTGTAGTGCTATATATATGTACTATTGTGTCTATGCACTACTGTGTCTGTCTATGTACTACTGTGTTTATGCACTACTATGTCTATGTACCACTGTGTCTATGTAATATTATGTGTCTATGTACTAGTGTGTCTATGTACTAGTGTGTCCATGTCTAACTATGTATATTCACTGTTCAAGTTTATGCACTGCTTAGATTATGTACTGTATATATATTACTACGCGTACATATTACTATGTCTATGTACTACCTCCAAGGTGTATGTACTGTATATGTCTATGTACCTCTATCTCTATGTACTGTACATGTCTATGTACCACTACATACATGTCTGTATCATATCAAATAGGTGGAAGAAGCCATCTAAGAACTCCCTACTCACCAGAGCATACTTTGAGTTGGTAAACAGTACTGATCCTGAGGACGAGGAGGTGGAGGTGTTTAGAGGCATTGATGAGAACTTGTCTAGCAATCGTGGAAAGGTAAGCGTCCGTTCCCTCTTGCATGTCTGTCCTCAGGCTAAATAGTAACTTTCTGTCAAACTGTGTTTGAACTTGAACATTTCATCATGAGTAAAGCGTTGTTGCGTTTTATATACAACAATACTTTAGTGTGTTTTATATACAACAATACTTTAGTTTGTTTTATATACAACAATACTTTAGTGTGTTTTATATACAACAATACTTTAGTGAGTTTTATATACAACAATACTTTAGTGTGTTTTATATACAACAATACTTTAGTGTGTTTTATATACAACAATACTTTAGTGTGTTTTATATACAACAATACTTTAGTGTGTTTTATATACAACAATACTTTAGTGTGTTTTATATACAGCAATACTTTAGTGTGTTTTATATACAGCAATACTTTAGTGTGTTTTATATACAACAATACTTTAGTGTGTTTTATATACAACAATACTTTAGTGTGTTTTATATACAACAATACTTTAGTGTGTTTTATATACAACAATACTTTAGTGTGTTTTATACACAACGATACTTTAGTGTGTTTTATATACAACGATACTTTAGTGTGTTTTATATACAACAATACTTTAGTGTGTTTTATACACAACAATACTTTAGTGCGTTTTATACACAACAATACTTTAGTGTGTTTTATATACAACAATACTTTAGTGTGTTTTATATACAACAATACTTTAGTGTGTTTTATATACAACAATACTTTAGTGTGTTTTATATACAACAATACTTTAGTGTGTTTTATATACAACAATACTTTAGTCTGTTTTATACACAACAATACTTTAGTCTGTTTTATACACAACAATACTTTAGTGTGTTTTATATACAACAATACTTTAGTGTGTTTTATATACAACAATATCCAAGTATTTTCCGTGACACTACATTGTGGCTGCTGTGATTATTATTTTATATTATTGTATTTACTCAGCCAGACTTCCAATCCAAACGAACTCTATTGAATGTCTTAGACGTAGGGAAGAGGTTATGTTTTAGCACTGATCAATATTGTACAACTTTGTGCTGGTCTTTTCACGTTTACCTTTGGTTTTGTTTTTTATTATTCTTGTTTACAGTTTACTTTTTGTGTGTTTAGCTGTGCCTCAAGGCGACCCTAAAGCCAGGTCTCATAAGCTAATAGTTAGTTAGTATTCACCTGGTCTTAGCTAGACAATCACTATAAACAACATTTTCATCCGAAGGAGCAATAAAATTTTGTGAACGCATCATGCATTTTCATACCCATGGAAGTGCAATTGTTAATGTTTTCAAGTAAAGAATCATTTTAAATGGTTCTTTACTTTCGTTATTTATTATTTACACTCCCGTATCTCTGCCCTCTAGTATTATGTACTTCTATTGTTCTAGTCGTGTGTTGTCAGCTCAGCTTGTAGTGAGTCTATTTGCATTTTTTTATTATTTTGGTTCTACTGTTAGCATGTTTTTTACTGTTAAACTTACTAACACATTGTAATCTGATTGGTGAGTGAGTTGTTTTTTAAAAAACGACAATTACTTTTTCTTCGATGATTACTGCTTTGAAAATTGGTTTTCTATTCATTTCTGTTTGTAAAAGAACTCAAATTCATTAAACTAATTTGTTGTAACTGAATGAGTTAATCTAGTTGGCTCTTCAAACATCCCAAGTTGTGATGGTTATATTCTCTGTCAGGCTTTGTGACCTTTTACCTATTGAGTGAAGATTTCTTGCGTGTACGTCGTTTACTCACTTGAATAGCTGTCTCTGTTTTATTTACAGATATCAATCAGATCTAGCATTAATCGAGTTCTCTCCTCATTAAGTGCTGGTTCTAATGGCAGTTATAGTCCTCTTTCTACGATGGAAGTTGGGGGGAGTAAGACGTACACCGTTGATGAGTATGACAGCACCAACTCTAATCACATTGTTTAGCCTTACCTCTACAGACGTTGACTACCTCGCTAGTTTTTGATGTGGTTTGTAGTTGCTCTAACGTTTTATTCTGCCTTATCTGGCATTTAAAATTGAGCTCTGAATGGTAAATGATTTTCTGTGATATTTTAGCAGCCATTATACGATCTTTTTACCGAGTTAATGTTATTGGCTGATAGTTTTAAACCTTCATATAAACGGTCCAGAGCTCAGATTCAAGTGTCTATAATAAGAAATTGAAAATTTCTTTTTATTGATAATGTAGAGTGTGTGCCAAAGAAGGGCGGTGAGGTTAAATTATAAGCCCTGAAAAAAACTTTACTTCCTTCCTACAATTATGCCGACTGGTCTTTTGTCACTAAACTGGTAAATGAGTGAATAAGTCTGTGCGTCTGCTCTCTATTTCATCTTATTTATTTTTTATTCAGTTTAAATTTTGATTGGATCATCCTATATATTTCAACACTCTTAAACATCTACCTGTTTGATGTGCACAATGTTTCCCACATAATACAAAAAATCTAATATATATATCAAACGTTCATTAATTATAAACAATCCAGTTTTTCGCCTGAGTTACAAACTTTCTGATCTGATTTTTACTCCTTTCTTTTTTCTCGTGCGATTTGACAAACTACTTACTGGGTTTTGTTTAAAACTGGAATAATAATTATTGATGACTATTGAAATGCTCATTGCTAACCTCATAATAGCGTGTCGTGTGTGAGTGTCTCCTTCAGGGTACGACATGTATTATATTGTGTTTTATATTGTATTTTAATGTGATGTTTTTTACAACAAGTTCTCTTATAAAATATATTAATCATACCAAGAACATGTTTTCTTATTTCATTTGCAAAACAATTGCTTAGCTGTGACACTGTCCACTCTTATTATATTAAAATAATATAACAGTATAACAATTTGTAGTCAAGGTCTAATATGTGTAAATATTAGCAACATAAACTGTGAAAGTAATGAATCCATTATTACTTTTTGTTTTCTTGATGTTTCAGCTGGTTGATCCATTCCTCGGGGGGTTGTGGTAGATCTAATGGTGAAGGAGACAAATGAAACGTCGATTTTGCGTACTTTTTTGAATCAACAAATGTTTGGTTCAGTATTTGGAGTAATCTGCTCTCCGTTTCATTTCCGATGTTGCAAGTTTCCACATCTATGCCCTGTATGTGCAGTATAACAGCTCTTGCCAATATTGTGAAAACAAACATTATGTTGTCCGAATATTCAAAGTTGGTTATCATTCTCCATTTTTCATGCTCTAGACTATTATTTTCGTCTTTAGGCAAGGTCTAATCGCATCTGCAAAATTATCCAGTTTAATTTTTTACTAGCATTTGATTTGTAAAAAATTGTGAAAGAACCATTTGCAGTAGAAAGTGTTCATAAAAATTAGTTTGTTTTGACTTGAAGAATAGTTTAATTACGTATTATCAAAAAATAAAAATCCTTAACTTTAATTAGACTTTGGTGGACTTCATAAAATATTATTATGTTGCCATGAATAAATGTTTTAACAAGAATCAACAAACTAACGATTTGGTTGTCAATGGCAAATTTAATGCTGCATTTCCAGGAATTCAAACAATTTCAGTCGAAAGTTTTACAATTGTGAAAATAACTCACCATTTTGATCTCGTAAATAGTTCAGGTTTTCTATATGTTTTAGAATAATCTATTCTCACTCCGCTTGTCTTAGAATATCCATCTCATCTGCACTGCTTCACCAAATCTAATTGCTATATCTAACTGCAATCCTGGTTGTTATTTATAGCTGCATTTGTAGTAAAAAGCTTTCATTAGTGTTTGTTAAGCCATGTACATAGCTAAGTATTTCAGTTTAATGCTAAATAAGCTTGGCTTTTTTTCTTTACAAGATTACGGATTTACTATTTTGGCTTCCGAGCATTGAAATCAAGCGGAGAAGGAAAGGAGAAGTCGATTTGCTTTCAGCAGAAGTCTAGCAAATTGTGATTGGCTCGATAACAGATCAAATGATATCAAAATGAACGCTGTTGTTTTAATTAAATTGCCCTCCATGAAAAGCGTAGATAAGATAAACCAAAGTTAGCACATACATAGATAACCATTGACTTGTTCCACTTAACTAAAACATATGCACTTATTATTTAGTGCATATAGATTTCATAAATGCAAAAGAAAGACAAAAGAACAACTCAAAAAACCAAATGATATTTAAAATTTGCTTTGATAGAAGTTTAAGAGGTGCGGGGTTACGGCCATATAAAGACTTGAGGTAGGTAAAATGTGGCCAGTTATTTATCCTTTGTGCCGGTGGTGACTGGCCACCGGACAGGAACCAGTTCAAGCAAGGGTAAGATAAGACAATTCCAGTTTTACACAGTTCTCTATCTTTATGGCTTCAGGACGAGTGTTGGCAGGTTAGAGGTCTGAAGAGACTTGCGGAATTTTGAGGAGATGTGTTTTTAATAATAGCTAGAATTGTTGTTATTTAAAACGTAAGAGCTTGAAAAGAAAAAATAAATTGACCCATTACAAATGAAAAATTTACTGACAAATAACCATGCCTTTATGAATTTTTATTATTAGGGAATGCTTGGCATTGATATAATTGTCTGTACAGGAACTGAGCAGATTGAAGCACATGCACTGATAACCGAAAGAAAATTTTATTTACTCGCAAATATAATATTGCTCTATCAGACAGCAATCAATGTTGACCAAGACAATGTTTTGTTGATTTTTTAGTTATGTTTTTTTCACGGTTTATTGCGTGAGTGTTTTGGTTTGTTATTTATAGCACCAAAGTTCTTTCCAATTATCTCAAAAGATGCATCCAGGAGCACAACCCAGAAGGAAACTTCTGTCTTGATCAATCCCCTCATCTTAGAGGTATAAAGTGTCCGCAAAGCCAATGTTTGGTGCAATATTCTGTAGAAAGTACAGGAGCTCTTCCCAAAAGCAGCTCCAGGAGATGATAATCATTGGCAGCCACCAAAGACTTGAATTAACCGCTGCCACTCTTGACCTTCAGGCTGCCACTCTTGACCTTCAGCTTCCATTGCAGGTTCATATCCGTTCACCTTCAATACAAACTTGAGACTTTTTTACATCTACGATTGTGTTTATCTACTGAAGTTCTCTTTACTTCTTTGTAGAAATGAAAGGCAACCTTGAAATTCTTGTTTAAGATTTTTGACAATAGTTGGTGGAGACCAGGCAGTTTCTCGAGAGGGCCATTTTTAACAAATCATACTTGACTATCCTATTACTAGCGTAGCTTTTTCACCAAAATCATGTGCATTAGTTTCTTGATAATTTACGTCATCTGCACTTTGCACAGCAAACAGTCTTTGAACTGCACGGAATAACAGCAGTGTTGACGAGGAACTGTTGATAATACATCATAGGTAAAATCAGGTTTTGTAAAATTATGTGAGGGAACTTCCCGAGGGCTGAACTAAATTGTATTTGTTCCAGCAGCTTCGGAACCAGTTTTTCCTCATTTGATACTCATGTACTCGTAGCTTGGAAGTTTCCATATGAATCGATCATAGTCTCTTGCTGTTACAGTCTTGGCACTTGTCCAGTGCTGACTATTCCACTTATCAGTTTTATGAACAGAAACGTTAATCTACGGAGACTAAAGTATGTGTTTACTTGACATCAGTGAGTGATATCATGCTTGAAGATAACCCCACCAACCATAATAAAACTCTGACAGATGTGACCTTCTCACTGCATTGTTGTGTGGTCGATAATATTTTCTAGTGTTGACATACAATACCTGTGTAATGAATTAACTTATGCTAACATGAAACTTCCAATCATCTGCTAAACAGCTTTTGTGACCATGAAAATTGGCTAGAAACTGTCTGAGTTAAATTTTATCCTTTTCTACTTCTTGCGACAAAGTCACTGTTAGTAACTTGGATAATGAATAGTCTGTGAATTTACGCTAGACTAAGCAACTCCAAGGCTCTCACTGGTGACAATTTAACGTTTTGCTTCTGGATAAATGCTAAAACGGTTTTGATCCATGTGAGTGTTGCTAAAAAAACACTTTACCTGTTGATCAACATGACCTTCAATATTTAGTTTAAAGAGTCATAAAAACACTGTACCTTTTGTTTCCTTGCGAACATGGCAGCTCTCCTATCTTTCAATGACATTTACTGAAACTGGACTTTTACAATTGTTAGTTGACTTGTTCACATTAGAAATTAGAAATGGTGAGCAGCATGCATTTTAATTCAAAACATAAAGAATTTAGCTACAGATAAAAAAAATGTTTTAGGTGCCAACCGGATCAACAAAGTTCAGTGAATCAATCATTGATTGTATTGACTAGTAATCTAACAATGCCATTAGAAGAATGCAAAACTTTTTTCGTTGTTCATTTGTTGAATCATTCAGAAAGAAAATTCAATTAAATACAGAAAATAAAAATAATACCATTGTTAACATTCTAAACTTATTTTTCAATATTTTCTAACATATCATGTTGAAACTTGCAAACTGTTTCCTCAATGAAGGTACCAAGTGGTTAGCTTACAAAACTTATTCCTTACAGGAGTGTTTTTGTCATTTCTTGTTCCACCCCATTTACAAGTGACTTCTATAAGGTATGTCTTAAAATCATACCGAATAAAGTGGGAACTAATAAACATTTTACATATGTAAAATGATATTTGCGCCAGCCAATATGATGCTTGTTGACAATGATCAAACTCCATCATTTTTGGCTTGTGTCTGCATTTTCGGGTTTGAAGGCACTAGTACGTACCATTTGACAATGTGCAATTGGAACCAGCAACAGTATTTTTGTGTAAATATAGCATACTGTTGCCTGGCTTATGTTTGCTGTGAAATGAGTCAGCTTTGTTAATTTCAGTTATCAGATGAAAGACATTGGATACTTTTAACATAATAAACAAGCTGTGAGGGAGAGTTTGTTGTAATGAATAGTTAAAATCAGTAGCAAAACAGTCCTTAACTTACGGTGGATTTTGGTAACATTTTAGCCTCGTCCATCACCCACATTTATACAGCCCTAGAGGAGCCTCTGACTGCTGGTTTTCAGGCACACAGACCGCTCAGGCGAAGGCCCAGGGCTGGCCCATGTTGCCCAGGTGAAATTAGTCAATTATAAAAATAATCAGGGATTATTACTACCCCGGCACAGGGTAAGTGTAGTGACGCAGTGAATGGTATACCTAACCTGTGTGGCATAACCCGCCATAGCTAGAGTTCTAGAATTAGTTTAAGTAGCTTCAGGAACCTATTTTTAAGAGATTATCATTCCTAGACCTCAAGGTTGGTGTACCACAGGCTACATAAAGACTGAGGACCATTTAGTGGACATAGGAGCCATGCTGACTGTATATTTGGTTATAACTCTGCCTTTTGCCATTTGGAGTTTTATTTATTTAGCTCTGTTACTGTTATATGATTTGCCTGTAAATGTAAGCTAATATAACCATTGGATTATATATAACCTCCTGTATATATCATTGGTTATTTTGCTAAGTGTGTCATTTGCTTCCTGTGAGTCAGCCTGTAAAAGCTTGGCCCTTCGTTACAATCAGTGCTCTCTTCGATTACAGCTGACTGTGTCAAATTGGTCTGATTCTTTGGGCTACAGCCTGCCTAGGGTGCACCGTTTTGGTAGATAAGAATCAAATGTTTCTTACGTTAAAACTTTATCTAAACAGTTTGAGCTGCTGGGATTTTTTGTGCTGTAAAGATGTCAGCAGCTTTTTGGTAGTTTATTGTAGGCCATACTGCCTTTGCTTAACCAATGTTAGTAGATATTGCCATAAGCTGGCGGTTTGTGGGCAGTACTAGACCTAATGGACAGTACTGGACCCCCATATCCACTACAGTATTAAAACTCTATTTACAATATCTTTTGCTCTATATTTTGAAAAAAGGAGAAACTGTTTCAACAGTTCATCAGATACAACTGCTTTGTGGATGTTTGACAAATTACTAGGTACAACATCACTCGCAGCTTTCACTCTTTTGTAAAAACCTATTTAGCTCTCCTCCAAATATAGAAACACCAAATGCACTTTAGTGTTTGTTTATATCGTGGTAGACTTATATGGATAGAACAAAGTGGAAACCTATACCCACATGCCGTCATTTGATAAGAAGCCGTCTCTCGGGTTCAGACACCCGCCTGCGCTAAATAGCACTACAGATAGGTCTGCCCCTATGGTTAGTGCTCGGCGATTGATATTGCCAATCTGGCATTGGATATCCTGCAAAGCCTTTTGGTTATGGTAGGCATCTTGCTCCCAAACTGGTATGGTACCTCAGAGTCGGTAGAGATCCGGTAAGATTGTTGCGTGGCGGGTAAGGCATGTTACACTCTGTTACAGATTAGGCTCTGTGTGCCCACATTTAGGAGGGCATGTCTGGCTCAGACCAATAGCTCGATACACTTCTACGATTACATGCAGGTGTAGTACTGGACACAGGGTATACACAAGGCTAAAATTCACCACAATATCCACCACTACATTAGACCAGGGAGTGGATACCAGCAGACCAACAGCTACAGAAGGCCTGAGAACCTACCAGGAGATGGAGAAGTACATTGAGATAGCTCCTACCCATTAACTTGGCCTTCTACGTACTAGGCTCTTTGATCATTCAAACAGAAACACAACGTATATGAACAGATGGATATTAGCTTTATTGTATGATTTGGTGAGATTGAGTCCTGTACGCCTGATTGGTTGTGTCGTTTACTGTAAACATATGATTGGTTACGCTTGTTATATGGGTCATGTATTTCTTGTGATCCAGCCTATATAAGGCTGGAATTTTATCATAAACTCTATGCACTTGCTCTTGCATTACCTACTGCTTACCATTGTTATACTTTAGTGGATTGCCATCCTAGAGCTGTACAGAATATAAATATATGTTACAGTACCACTACAACCAGACTGGTATATCTAAGCTGAGGCTCTATTTTAGTTTTTAACGTCATTGCACAAGTGATACCGGGCATACCACAGTGTCCCCTCTTGAGAGAAGCATTATACTTGAGCTTAGTGGTATGACGTGGCAAACCAGGCCAGAATTTGCTACAATATGCAAACTAACTAATCAAGGCCGCTGACCCACTTGGAATGTTATTGGTTGCCCAATGTTACCAATCAAAGATATGCTGTGATCAGCTGAACTGAAGTCAAATCTTGTAGGGCCAGCAAGCCTGTAATACTGAAACAATGATAGCTGCCATCTCTGGTTCACTGTTAAAGAGTTGTCTGCTTTGATGTCCACCAGTACCGACCAGCGCTGCCTTACCAACAGCGGCTTCCTCTATCCAGACCATTATTTTTTATGCCTCGCTTGCTCTACCTCTATCTTAAGTTTTGACCAGAAAAATCAGGTCTTCTTTTTTTGTTATCATTCTTTTTTAGCAACCTGTAAACTGGCAGACCTATGTGACTACAACAATCATATGTTGAAAGCAATGTTTAGAACTATGAAGATGTATTTCTTGATAGCTGTGGTCCTTATAAAAACTAGCAAAAAACAGAGGCTGGAACCATAGACTCTGCGCTGTAAGTTGACAGGATGTTGCAACTTTGATTACCATTACGATATTAATACATAAATTGTGCAACAGCCAATAGCCTGTGAGTCACAAACTGTTGCCTCACTTAGCCCATAAAAGCAATGCATTTTATTAACGTAACAAAGGGGGGTAATGTCTGAATCAAGATTGTTGTAGTTCAAAATAACAACTCAAGCTTTGTGTCGTATTGAGTTTTATTATTTTAGCAAATAAATCCTTAAACTCGCAAGCGTTGCAAGATTTGTGTCTATCTTATTTAGTGCCTCTGATCATAATGGATTACAGTATACCAAAATGACTGAGCAGTTCATACTAACAAAGCACCGCCTCAGCTCCTCAAGAACTTGACAGGTTTATTTTGTGTGTCCCTGCAAGAACTGGTAAAATTAATAACACTTTGCATAGATGCAACTGTGTTCAGTCAAATACTGTACTTTTGTTAGTTAGCAACTTTCCCCATCTCATCACCAGTTGACTCTATCTGAACAGTGATTACAAGTTCTCCTCACTGGATTTTATATGTAGCTAAAATTTTTGAACCTGAATGTTTATTTAGCACACTTGAACTTATCTTACGTGTAGTTCAGATTAAATTAAGTATTTTGTAATAAGTCGTTTTTTTTTGCACATTTAGGTATACGAAAAAAATTTATGTTAGTGTTTAGCTCAGCAAAACTATGTGACAGTTATCTCTATGACACTTTCATGTTCCCTCCATATCATACTTGTTTAGCATTGGATGTGTGACTATAGTGACTATGCATTTTTCCCTGAGTCTTAAGCATTATTAAATAAGTACGATTTGTTTCACGAAATTGACTGATTCCACTTCAGTATGTAAGTTTTTGTTCTGCAAAGCGTTGGTGACTAGGTTTCAGATACATTCATTCCAGTTGTCGCACCACAATTTTTTTGTCAACATTAATTATTTTATTGGTATTCTTTTTCCATACTTTATGGATAAGATTTTTTTTAGCTACTCAAAATATTTGTCATAAATCTACTAAGACAGAAAAACAACAATAACCTGACTGAGTCGTAACTCCAAGGCTTATGGTAAGTTATGTACAACCAGATGGTTATGTCTACAAGGCACTATTCCCATCTACTGACCAAGCTCCATTTTAAAGATGTTAAGTCAGTGTAGTGTTAATAGCATCATTTAATGGCTGTATTGCTGTCAAGATTTGAATTCAAAACCCAATAAGTATTGTTGCAATTGTTTAGTATCAGTGAAAACATACATTCTCTCACTAACTCGCTCAAAAAAGAAATACGCAAAATCAATTTCTTCCTTTTGCCATGTCTTACATGATGGATATTTTTGTATATCTCATTCCTCAGTAACCAATTGAAGTATTACTCAACATAAATATCTCTTGTTACAGAAGTACATACCACTTGACTAATATGTAAAACTCAGAGAGATCTGCTCTTATTACACTACTGATATGTTATCTCTCATGTATATAAACAGATGCAGCAATCACCTCCAGTCAGTTTTAGGGAAGTCAGTCTGCGAGTAAGTCATAAATCAACAGACTTATCCAAAGTGAAGTGGTTTGAGTGTAGGCTAACTAGCGATCTTCACAATATAATATTTTTAAGTTTTTTAACCTATTTTTCTAAAATAATTAGACTTTGATAAAGTTTTATAATAAAATGCTTTGTTACTGAGTCAATAATGAGAAGGAAAAATAAAATGTATTATAAAATTGTGTTATAGACTTCAGTTACATGGTGATACAATTTTTATTGAATTTTGCAATTACCTAGAAGTCACCAGCATTTAAAAAGTGTTTTTAAGTGTTGTTATATATTTTCTTTTTGAAAAAAATAAACTGTTAATGAAAACCTCGATGAGGATTTTAGTTTTTAGAGATGCATATGTATGTAATTGTTTTGAACCAATTTCAGATGCAAAAAATAACTAGGTTTATTTTATTTTTGACCGCCCATAAAAATTTTGTGCATGTTTCTTTTCCGCTTATACGAGTTTGAGTGTTTAAAAAACTGTCTCGTCTTTCGATAGTGCATATTGTGTCAGTGAAGTCATACTCAACAGAATGCTGGCAGCTAAACATTGTGGTTACTATGGCAGTTGTGTCAGCAAAACTATTTATGTTGCAGGCTGACCTTGAAGAGAAATTAATAGTTTTAGCCTCAGTTACAAGCCAGCGTCAACTTGCTGATGAAATAACAAGCTTGAAATTTCATGTGAAGCCTGAAGGAAAGGCAAACGGTGCCTTCACTGCAGTGGAAACAGAGATAGTTGAATAACTAGTAGAAGGTTAGTACTTGATGTTAGAGCATTTATGTATTCTAAAGTCTAATTAAAAGTATAGGAGATCTGTTGACCTGAATTGTTGGATGTAGATTCAATAAGACAAAATATAAAATATATCTGGTGCCAATAAATAGCCCAGGTGGAAATTGTGAGATATTAGGTAGTGTAGACACAATATTGGGTAGCGTATATAATACAATGTATGGTGTGTAGTTGGTAACATCGGCATTTGCTCCAATATTTCACTCTCATGTTTTCCATTTCAATGGAAAAGCTTCAAGATTTACAGCTAGATAATTGCACAACTGCACCTAATGACCCTATTATTATACTGTAACTGCATCTACATTCTGTCAACATCGAATGTTTTATCAGGTAACGATGTCAGCCACGCATACTTTAACAAATGCTCCTTAAGACTATGTAAACATCACTGACACTTCCTGGTGAGATTGGCCTTCAGTGCAAAGTAATAACAATGTTGCATCACTGATAGCCAATTGAATACATGTAAACTAAAAGCTTTTAATTATGACTAACAAAATTCCCTTCATTGCATAATATTTGGTTTGCTTTATTGCTTATTTATGTTCAGTGAGTCATATGTATCCAGTGTCAACTAGTATTTAAACAAAGGTTGTTTTCTTTAGACTCCGTTGAAGTGGTGGTATACTTCACATCTAATTACAGAAAGTCAAACTAACTAATTAAACTTCAAGGCGGTGGAAAAGATTTCTAGCTACAATCCACAATGTCTACAGAGGATTCTGATGGTAAGTTTACTTGGTTAATTCATAGTAAAATCTTTTACGTGGTGGAAAAGACAAAGTGAAACTAGCATCGTTAGAGCATGCAAACTATGTAATGTACAGCTCACCAAAAAGTTAGTGTTTTTTTTCGATTGAATGCATAATTTTATATATTTGTTTATTATTCTCGCCATGTAACTGCTTTGTAAACACATTTATACAATGACATAATTTGTTTTATTAAAGTTCACATTCACAATGCCTTATTTTATCCCTAAAATTTATCCCCCATGTGTTATTCACAATTTTTCTGATTTTTTTGTTGAAATCCACTTCTTCTTAAACAAGTTTTTATCTGATAAAAGCAAAGTGAAATAAAAAGTCCCAAACCAAAGAACTTTGAGCTCAATAATGTGTTATTGGTGTAGGGGGGCGCAACTCCTCCGAGATGCACACAGTCGTACTGCACATAGACAACATGACTTGCATGTCTTGTGTGAGGAACATAGAAGGTAACATGTCTGTGAAAGATGGTGTCAAACATATAAAAGTCGAACTGGAAGACAAAACCGGTAAGTATCCAGAATCTCCCCTATTGAATTGACATTTTTTATCTGTTTATACTTTGTATTCATAAAACTTTGAACAGTTGTAATATTTCTTATACATTCTTTGACCAAATATTATTATCTTAGGTTGGTTTAACTTGCTGCCATAAAAATATATTTTCATAGCAGTTTTTTTGGCCCCATTCTCGTTTTTTAGTAACATCGAGAAAAATTTTGCATCTAAGAAATATTCAGTTCATGAGCATTCCGCTTTGGATGAAGTTATTTAATTATTATCATTGTCGTTGTTATTGTTGTTGTTGTTATTGTTGTTGTTGTTGCTGTTGTTGTTGTTATTGTTGTTGCTGTTGTTGTTGCTATTGTTGTTGTTGCTATTGCTGTTACTGCTGTAGCTGTGGTTGTTGCTGTTGTTGTTATTGTTGTTGCTGTTGTTGTTGTTATTGCTGTTGTTGTTGTTGCTGTTGTTGTTGTTATTGTTGTTGTTGTTATTGCTGCTGTAGCTGTTGTTGTTGTTGCTGTTGTTGTTATTGTTGTTGCTGTTGTTGTTGTTGTTGTTGTTATTTTTACTATATAAATAAATTATTTATTTTTCGACCAGTAGTTTTATGAGCGAACACTCATTTAACTAAGAATCTTACATATTGGAAAAATTACTTTTTCAAAAGTTATAAGAAAACGAACATTTTGATTTTTTGCAGTAACAGAGCCATTGCACTCTTTTCTAAGACTTTTGTAGATGAGAAATATGATTACACAATAAAATAATATTTTATATTTATTTGGATGTTTTTCATCAAAAATTAGACAAGTCTTTTATACTTAACACTATAATAAAATTAGTGCATTTTAGTTAATTTATTGTTGACCTAAGCCCATTTGAACAGTCTCTTGAACATACATATTTATGCACCATTTAAAATAAATTTTACTTGTTAGTGTTTTAATTTTTGAAGCCTGTTTGTAAATATGGATCATAATACTGATTATCCTAGACTTCAATCTTACAAATGTGAGATTTTATTATAAAGTTTACCACACGAAAAATGTGCAGCTTTCACAGACGTGAAAACTGGTATATTTTGTCCAATGGTCATTGACTAGTAGCCAGGTTTTTATTGAATTACGATTAATGATATTCGGTTTAAACTAAACTCCAGTCGACTAAAAACACTTGACTGCAGCACATTGGCGCAAAAGAAAACAGAAACTGAGTGCAATAAAGTGAAAGCGATGATTGATAACTCCAAGTGGATGTTGGTAATGCACTCATAGCTTGATTTTTCTTCTCATCTAACTCAGTATACATTCTCACACACAGGTACAATAAAATATGACCAATCAGAGACGACCCCAATTTGTCTGCTAGATGAAGTAAATGCCATTGGAAAGTTTGTAGCCTATATACAGTCAGTCAATGCATGTCATGTGGAGACAACTACAGTTGATATTAAAGGCATGAGCTGTAATAGATGTGTTAACAACATACAAGGTGAGTGTTCATTTACTGTAGTGAAACAACCAATATTTTTAAACGCATTTATTAATAAAATTAAATAGTTTCTGTTGCTTCTCTTTCGGTTTCATGTTTCTGATGTTTAAGTTAACCTTAACTGAAAGCCACAAATTTATTATTATTGTGAGTTACTATCAATCACATTTTAGTTTTTATGCTGAACTTGCTCTTTGAATGCTTCATCACGTGTTTTTTTGTTGCTGATACTTGCAAAATGTTTGAAATCTTCTTGCCAATTAGAAATTCTCCATTACTGGTGTTATCCTGCAGGTAAGATGATAGAGAAAGCCGGAGTTGCAGGAATTATGGTATCACTGGACCAGAGTAATGCTCGTGTTGTATATGATCCAACAGTTCTGGACATATCAAAGATTTGCCAACACATAAATGATATATCTACCAAGTTTACAGCCTCCTCACCTAGGCAAGGTGTGTGTCTTGAATGAAAGTGTCGTTTGTCTGTTTCTTGATAATAAAATAAAACATGAACTCGACTTGTTGGTGTGGGGGTGACATCTATCGGTCTTGAATTTTTCCAGGAATTCTTGATAAAATCTTGAAGATTTCCTTTTTAGAATTTGTGTTATTTCTTACCACGTTTAGTTTAAAATTTTAAAACAATTAAAATTTCATGTTTATTTAACTATTAATTAACATTTTTAGTTATTATTGAACAATCAAATTAAATTAACTTTACATAACAGTTAATTGAAGAAAATTAAGAATTCTCAAAGATATCTCAGGACTTCAGGATCGATAGATGGCATCTCAGCACCGACTTGTTTGAATAAAGTTTACTGTTGAGCTTATAACTTAATTCTTTTCAAGCATTTTATGGTTTTTACTCTATCAAAATTTTTGTCCTAGAAACAGTTCATCATTTCTGTTTTATAGTTTTAAATAGCATCAATTTTGTGTGTTATGGCCAGTCTAAAAAAATTAATGGTTAATTTTCCAATTGATTGTTTGACCGATTATTAAAATATAGAATAACTTGAGTTTGCAGCTTTCTTGCCTATTTTTGTAGTTTATAATACATAAAAATTTCCAGGTTCCTCCACTGACAGCCACACTGTTGTACTGCACATAGACAACATGACTTGTATCTCTTGTGTGAGGAACATTGAGGGTAAAATGTCTGTGAAAGATGGTGTCAAACATGTAAAAGTCAAACTGGAAGAAAAAACTGGTGAGTTTAGATGCAGTTGTCTGTCCTTGATTTTCAATGGCATCAAGTTTGTGTTTTCTTGCTGCTAGTGACATGAAGTAGTTTTGTGGTAGGATGTGGTATATGTATCATTACCTAACGATTTGCGCTTACCAATTGAAAATGACGACAGGGTTTCATCCCTATTTTTCTTTCTACTTGCCATCATTCTCCGGCAATTGTGGTTAAAATCATTGTATTTGATTTCATAGCCATAAAACTCTTTGTAGCAACAAAGAAGGAGTGCTCATCAACCACCTTCTTCTCATAATTAGTTGTGCTGGAGAAACCATTTTATTGGAAACAATGATATGATTGGCCGAATCATGAATTATCTACTGATTTTTTATCATGATCGAAACCTACCGGTGACGTTGAATAAAATGCTATCAATTGTTTTAGCACATTTTACCTGAGACAAAAATAGGCAGATCACAATCCGAAGGCAAAATTGATTAGTAACTGGTAGTTGTACATGAGGATTAATGACAAATGTAGTTTTGTGACAAGATGTAATTTTTTGCAAAAAGTAACGTGATAGCAGAAAGTGGTTTAGTTGCAAGATGTCAGGTTTGGATGGTTTGCAGTATAGTTACTAGCGATTTCAGCGCAGTAAGAAGCATATCAAACCAAAACTTTTACTCTATAGGTACAATAGAATACGACCAATCAGAGACGACCCCAATTTGTCTGCTAGAGCTCTTTGATTTTCGTCTGCTTTATGCCTGACTGATTTGTGCAATTCATGCGCTTTTGAAAAAAATCAATAAACTTTGAGAATTTTTTAAAATTCAGCTGTTGGTCTTACAGAGTTAAAAAGCAGACCATCAGACTCAACAATACCTATTCTATAGACAGATTTTTAAATAAAGCCAACTTTGTACTTGAGAACAGGTTAAAATATTTTTTATTTGACACTACTTTTTTTCAAATTTCTGAAAATTGACGATTTTGCTTTGAAAAAAACACTAAAAGTAAAGCTCAAAACAAAAAACTGATGCGACAGATAGAAAGAGAATTTAGTTTTGATGCATGTAGGTAATTTTGAAGAATTAATGGGCCACCACATTAGCCATAACATGTCAATCAAAGTTGGCCTTGTTTTCGCGAAAATCCCGGAAATTTTTCCAAAGAATATTATTAATTTTTTTTTTTCTATCAAAGCTAGCAAATAACTTTTTACACCACTGAATAGAGAATTTCAAGCGCTTTCTTCTGATATAAAGAACCATAATAATAAACACTTAGAAAAAAAAAATGCAAAATAATAAAAAATTACTAGTCAACAATATCGTCGTCATGCAAATAATTAATTTCTAGCATACTACCTGTCATTTCCACTTCTAAACAATTCCAGTATGCTGAAATAAATATAATCTAACCATTTATCAGAACAAATCTCATCCGTGGAGGTTTTCTGCAAAAAATATTATTTCAAACTATCTCAGCAAGAAAAATTATTTCTTGCCCGAAAACGACTATGGCGCGGTTGACAGGAAATCGCTTCTGTTTAGACTGACATAAGTCCTTCAAATAACTATCTAAAAATAGAGTAGATTCTGCTCTACACGATGGTATAAAAATTATTATTGTAGGTCTACTAGAACCAATGGAAATCTTGTCCGAAATTTGCTGCGAGATTTCTTGTCAGGGGAAGGGGGGGAGTACAACTCCCGGCGAGATATCTGGTCAACGATATTGAAAAAGCTCTAGATGAAGTGAATGCCATTGGAAAGTTTGTAGCCTATATACAGTCAGTCAATGCATGTCATGTGGAGACAACTACAGTTGATATTAAAGGCATGAGCTGTAACAGATGTGTTAACAACATACAAGGTAGGTGTACATTTACTGTAGTGAAACGATTTGCTAATTTGCATACTTGCATTTGTATAATTATGATAAATGGTAATGACAATTTTTTTCTTTTCGTTGTAAAAATCTTGTTTGTTTGAATATATTATCAGAAAACATAAATTTGTCATTTATCGGGTTGAATTTCTCATGATATAAACATTTATTTTGGTGTACAATTATTTGTTTATTTCAAATCATTAAAATTTCTGGAAATTTAGTAGAAGCCATATTTGCTGTTTGGTTTGGTGAGTTGAATCGCTGTTTGGATGCCTTATATCAGAGGTTCGACAGCAAATAAAGTTGAAAATGAATCGCTAATACGTAGTCAAGTAAAAAAAAACTGTTGATGCTGATGTTATACTGCAGGTAAGATGATAGAGAAGGCCGGAGTTGCAGGAATTATGGTATCACTGGACCAGAGTAATGCTCGTGTTGTATATGATCCAACAGTTCTGGACGTATCAAAGATTTGTCAACATATAAATGATATATCTACTAAATTCACAGCTTCGTCACCTATGCAAGGTATGTTTCTTACAAGAACAAACATGTCACTACAGACTCAACCCATCGCAAAAATTTAACAAAGTAAAAATATTCCGTGACTTTTGTACGTTAATATGTTGCCATTTTTCTATTGCTTTAGAAATTTAAGTTGGAATTCTCTAATGTTTTATACCTTTTTTGAGATATGATATAATTTATAGATTTTACAAATATATACAAAAATAAGAAGTTTGACAAAGACAAGTCTTAAAAAATGGAGCTACTCATGTGCCCATTGTATTTCTCTATTTTCTCAGGTAGCAGTTTTGATGTTTTTTTAGATGTAGCACTTGGTGCAAGTGCAAATACCAAACTTCACAAGAAGCCAGCCAACAACAGGAAGTGTGTAGATGCAACGGAGCCTCCAGCCATTGGTGCAAGTAACCAAGGCTCACGAAGTACTGATGAGTTTCCGAAGGTTACAATGAAAGTAACCGGCATGACCTGTGCCTCCTGCGTGTCCTCTATTGAAAAGAACTTGTTAAAAGTGGAAGGTTTGTTCTTCAATTGTAGAACTTCTCCCAACACTCAACCTTGTTGTATCACTCTACAATCATATTTATAATCATCTTTTTTTGACTTGAAAGTAGTTATTTTTGTTGGCAAAAATGAAAATGAGCTATGGTTAGTCGTACAAATGTCCTTCATTCATGTTGTGTTGCAGGAGTGAAGTCAGTGCTTGTAGGACTTCTTGCTTGCAAAGCAGAGATTCGGTACGATGCCTCCTACATACTACCCAACCAACTGGCTAATAAGATTATTGAGTTAGGATTTGAGGCTACGATAATGGACGAAGGAGATACAGAGGGTGTTGTAGAACTTATGGTATGCTTTTGTTAAAATAGTATTTTTGAGTATAACGATGTGTCTACATAAAAATTACTTTTTCAGCCCAAAATGCTGATTGTTAGATAAAAATCTTCAAACATCTTCTGCCATAAATCAGTCTGATTCCTGCGACCTGATTGCTCAGTTAGTATGGTTGTTGGACAAATGTTGCATCGCTGGATTTTTAACTTCGTAAACTTCTGTTTAGTTTATGCAGGCTTATTATTGTTTTTATATATGTAAAGATCAGAGGGATGACTTGCGCCTCTTGTGTGCATAGTATCGAGTCCAATTTAATCAACAAACCAGGAATTCTGGAATGTTCTGTTGCACTAGCAACCAGCAAAGGAAAATTTGTATATGACAATGATCAGACTGGAGTGAGAGATATTATTGCAGCTTTAAAGGTCAGTGTAGTTAAGTGTTGGTGTGTGTGTTTCGGAAAATAGAATTTTGATTTAAAAATTAAACAACTTGCAATTTTGAAATGATTCTCAACTGTGACATTGGATACGCAATTTATTGAAAAGTTATGATTTTCAAGTTCATTTGATAAGCTTTTCAATTTTAACTCGCTTGTTCTACTTCTCTGAATCAATGTAGTCGAGCTCTAGACCAAAATTAATAAATACTTTTGGGAGTATCTATTAACTTTAATTATTTGGTTGCTGTAGGCTTTTGTAAAAATCTTAACTTTCAATTTTATTTTAAGCTACATTTTTAGGCTGCATGTACATACAGCGATCGTTTGGCGATTAGCTTTATGATTATACCATTTGGCAGCTTCTGCTTCCATAAAAATCATTATGTAATCGTTAGCATTGTATTTGAACCAGATCAAAAAATCTCTAGGTGATTTGTTAATCAACCAACCAACCACAATGTGCAAATGCCATACCTCCAATTCCAAAAGCATTGTGCCATTTGCATCGCCCAGATCTATCAACAACCTTAAAAAAATTGTAAACTATAGTTACTGAAGAACGGGTAGTAGTAAAAAAAATATGTGCACACGACGCATTACTGTCACTCATAATTTTTGGGTATCTTTTCATTGTTCAAGTATCCAAAAGTTGATCACACTTTGATTGTATATGCCATTTTATTTTCTCAGTTTTAATTCTTGCGGATTTATAAATCTTTTTACAGGATTTGGGCTTTCAAGCATTTCTAGCTGACAAGGACACCAGCCAATCTATGGAAAAAGAGCACCAGAGAATGGTTCGTAACTGGAGAAACTCTTTTTTATTGTCTCTCATCTTTGGATTTCCAAGCATGATCGTCATGTTCTACCATATGATCACACACAAGTAAGTCACTAAAAGCTATGTTGGTGGTATGAGTTAAGAAAAAGCAATAACTAGTTGTTTCTGACTTAAGGCTGCTCCACACGGCGACGAAACGAGGACGAAACGAACTGGCTGAAACGAAAAGTTTTTTTGTTTCGGTGCATTGTTAACGAACTTTGCTTCACACGCGAACGAAACTGCATGTAGCCGATCAACGACAAACAACTGCCAGCCAATGACAATACACGAATTGTAATAACAACTGCCGCCAATCATAATAATAGTAGTATTCAATACCAGCAGTTCTTCTACTAGTTCTTCTGTACGGACAGCTTCCAGATATTCGCACTTAGTTAATTTATTGGTGAGTAAACTTAATTATTTATCAACTGGTTATCATTATTACTCACTCACCGGGCTAGTAATTTTATAAGTGCTAGGTTCTTTTAATTCCTAATAATAATAATAAATAATGATGATGAATCATTTGTTATTATAATTATTTTATTGCAGTAGGCCCAATTTTTATTAAAAAATTAATTAACAGTACTGTAATAATAATTACTTTAATAATTCTAATAATTTTTATTATAATAACAACATCATTAGGCAAATTTAATAACAATAGTAATAAACAACTGCCAGCCAATGGTAGTATTTAATATAATACTAGTAGTAGTAATAGTAATAATTATTAAAATTATTATAATAATAAATTTTAGTAACATATGCTGTGTTTAGCGCCACTAACGCAACATGGACCAATGAAGTTACGCCTTGTGTGGCCAATAGCAAAATGCAGAAAAGACTTTTGACCAATGATCGACTAACGAAAAAATGCCAACCAAGCACTGCTAGGTCTGGACGAAACGTCACCGCAATGCTACCGAAGTGCCGGTAGGGCTTTCGTTGGGCAAATTTATATTCGTTACAAAATTAATTTGACATTTCGTCCTCGTTTCGTCGCGGTGTGGAGCAGCCTTTACTAGTACAAGTGGTCAAGTCATCAGTACCCGCTGTTGACTGAATTTTGATGTTTTTCTGTAAAATCACTTTGATCCTTAATAAAGTGTTATGTGGAATTGAATTTAACATTTGACAATCCTTCTCTAATGCAGAGATTTGCTGATCATTCCTGGATTGGGGGTAATCAATCTTATACTGGCAATACTAGCTACACCTGTACAGGTATGTGTTATCATAGGAGAAATAACTCCTTACTATGTTTTATTTTATTTCGATGAAACGGTTTCCTATATAAAATCAGCAATGACCATAGATCGTACATAAAGTGCTGCGTTCACTTAAACAAAAAATAAAAACACGGTTTTAGACAATGAAGTATTGTCTCGTGACAGTCTTGAATTTCTACCGCAATGGTGATTGTTACATTGTTACATTGCAGTTCATTGGAGCCAGGTACTTCTACATCCAGGCATTCAAAGCTTTAAAACACAAAACAGCCAACATGGATGTGCTAGTAGTACTAGCTACCAGTATATCGTACACATACTCTGTGGGTGTTCTTATTGGCGCTATGGCATTGAGAGTTGACGGCAGTCCAATGACTTTGTTTGAAACAACTCCCATGCTCATCACTTTCATCAGCTTTGGCAGGTGGTTGGAGCATATAGCTAAAGGTATTGTGATGTTTGCTTTTCTTACCTTACCTATTGTTAGCCATTACAAACAATATTCATAACGAAGTTTAAATGTTAGTACTTCCTGTAGGTCAGTTATCGATTTAGTTGAAAATACCTGTGCCGATTTTGTTTTAGATTTTTATGGGAAAATTTAATGCAACATCCTGAACAAGTGAAAGTTGTTGATGGCTTTTTACGTGCCCAGTACAAATTTTTGTTCGTTTGGCATTATAGAATATAATGCATTTGAATTTATTATTTTCAAGCCCTAACAGTACAAAAAGAATGCAAATAACTTCCAAGAAACTGAATTGCTACTATTTCAGCAAATAGTGATACTAAGTTATATCCATGAGTGGAATTTCATAATGAGTATACGTTCTAGAAAGTTGTAGTAAGTAGATGGAGTGGAAGCACTAGTAGACTGTACTAACCTACTCAGATCAACTCATTGACAATAAAATCTTTAATAAACATGTAACTTGTTTGAGACTGCACCTTAGGCTACTTTTATTGTATTAGGGAAGACATCAGAAGCCATCCACAAGTTGATGTCCCTCCAAGCCACTGAGGCTACACTGGTTACTTTAGACGAGGCAGGAAACATCGTAAGTGAAGAGAAGATAAACGTTGACTTACTTCAGCGGGGGTGACGTACTGAAAGTATTGCCAGGTAAGTGAAATTGATAATTTAACAAAAATTTATAATTTTTATTATAAAAATGTGGTTTAATAATTTATGACATTTATTATTTTTTTATATCGGATGAAAAGTTCTAGCCTCTGGTCCATGTGTTAAAAAAAGGTTGATGTATGGTGACTTATAACATTAGACGTTTTGTTTTCAAAAGCATATTAGCAGTTTTGAAAAAGTCTAGATGGTTTGCGAAGCGTCTTTTCCATTGAAAATAATTGGATAAATGTAGTAAAATTGCCCAAAAAAGAATTGTATCAAAAATGGGCTTCGTGATTATAATAAACAACTTTTTAACCTTACTGTATTTCCATTGGAGAGAGGTTTTTTGGTGGTATTTTGACCAGCCCCCAAAATCCACGACAATACTCTGTCTAAAGCGTTCATACGGTTTGTACTTTTTTAAACCATCTAAATAATTTCTAAATCATCTGGATTATTAGCAAACCAATTATACGCTTTGTAAAATTTAATGATTGTGGACTGCAAAGGTGATTGAACAATCTATTCAACAGAGGATTATCTCAAACTGCACAATTGTAACAGAGCCCACGGCTCAGACTCAATACTCAGTCCTTCAGAGTAATAACCTTTTTATTATTTCACAGCGCTCAGTGCAAAATAACAGTGGAAATGTATTGTGCTAACTTGTTACAGTCACGAGTAGTATGCTGATACAATGTGTAATGAATACAGGCAAAACTCTGCTTTTTATAGGCGGAGGCACTGGAACTGATTGTCCTAATCATACATGTAACCAATAGCATAGAAATAGAACATAAATATGCGAATGAACAAACATTATGATAAACAATATATAAAACTTATGATGTTTTGTGAAAAATTAATTTTAGAAACTGTTTCACGGCGCATTCAGAATGTTTGTAAAGTGTTCCGCCGTCTTATAACGCAAAAAGTTCTAAGCCACCATATAAATATAAATTCATTCTATATGTATAGTCTACTTTATGAAGAAGGTCAACACAAAAAGTAAATAATGGATTCAGGTTATTTTTGTCATCGTAATTCAGTTTCTGTTTGAAAAAAATCTAGCTCACTGTATAAAGACAACAGATGCCAAATTTAACTCCCTGCGGTGTGGGAGATATTGGCTTACTCAGTAATTATGAAACTTGGCAAGGAGTGTGTGGAGTATGGAGAAGAAATCGCCAACTCATACATGCCACAATGCAATGTTGTGTTTTTAGGCGAAAAGATACCAGTAGATGGTAATGTGACATCAGGTGCCTCCAATTGTGATGAGTCACTGATAACTGGGGAGTCAATGCCAGTTCGTAAACAGCCAGGAAGTAATGTCATTGGAGGGAGTATAAATGAGAACGGCTCATTGTTAGTCAAGGCCACCCACGTTGGCTCTGACAGTGCACTGGCTCAAATAGTAAGACTTGTGGAGGAGGCACAGACTTCTAAGGTATTGCCATAGACATGGAAATAGTATTAGTAAATTTGTGATGTCAATTTTTACCATAGACATTTGAATATGTTTGGTATAAAACACTGATGAAGTGTGCACCTGTTTATGTTTCAGGCTCCCATCCAGCAGCTGGCTGATACCATAGCTGGATACTTTGTACCTATCGTCTGCACCATAGCCTTAGTCACTCTCATAACATGGATAACTATAGGTTACAGCTACCCTCTCTCTGTCATGGATGATTATAATAAGGTTTGGTTTTGAATGAGTTTTTTTAGCATTTGTATTATTCAAGTCGAATAAACAACATTCTTTTGAAATGAAAGTCACAAGCTATCTATCAACTTTAAATAATTCACAATTAAAGAAAACGTTTGACAATCACTTGATTTGTAACTGACTGATTACATACCGGCCTGAACATGTTGTTTCCACTTCGTATATCCATCATTCTTTAAAAGTTAGTTGGAATTATGCTTGTGGCAGGTTAATAGAAATGAAATAAAATGATGGCTTTGTAATACATCTCAAATACCATTGCCAATGGGGACTGAACGATATTTCTAAAATGTCATTTGGTTCTAGAAACCTTGAGTAGGCCTTGTTAGCGCTATTGAATATGTCTAAAAGTTGATTTCGTTTCATTAAATTAAATGGTAATATTTGTCAATAAACCAGCTCGATAAATTATTGTTACGTTTCTGTATAACTAGAAGTAGGTGAATTCAATTGGTTGCTGAATTCAATGAGTCAGTTCCAGTGTTTGAATATAGGTTTATTCGTTACTTTAGAAAAGACTTAGTATTTCAGGCAAAGACATTTCTTTTAGAATCAATGCTTGTAGTTATTTCTAGCTTCATATAAAACACAGAAACAAAAGCAGTTCCATAACTGAGGGAAAGAAGCAAGTAGAAAAGCCTTTAGCTTATAATAATTTTCTGGCTTTACATGAATGTCCATGTGACCTAACAATTATTTAAACAAAAGTTAAACTATTCATCTCAAAGTTTTTTCCTGGGAAAAAAGTTATACTTTTACAGCCCTAGAATTTCTTACTAACTCGTTAATATTTTTACCCGGACACCTATATATTATAGTGGATTTCGGGGGTGGCCAAAATGCGACCAACAAAACCTCTCTCCAACCGATGTTATTTAGCAATCAATTCAATAGAGGAGTATCTCCAACTCCTCAATTGTTGCAGAGCCCATGGCTCAGACTCACTATTCAATGCTTCAGACTAATAATCATATAATTATTTCACAGCGCTCAATGCAAAATAAAAGTGGTAATGTATCTTGCCAACTTGGTACAATCACAAGTAGGATCCTGATACAACGTGTAATGAATACAGGAAAACTCTGCCTTTTATAGACAGAAGCACAGGAACTGATTGTCCTAATTACAGAGGTGACAAATAATGGATAAGTAAGGCATAAATGTACAAACCAGCAAGCAGATTATAATTATCATGCAATCAGATAGGTTAAATAGGGTTAAATGGATAAAGGGCCCAGAAGTAGGAGGCGGAGCTTTAGGAGCAATACTGCTTAGTCACTGTCCGTATTGCATCATCACTTCCTGAGCTGAGCTCTTAGACTTGTATAGCTTGAGGTTCAAGGGTTCCGGTAATTCTGAGGGTAGTTAAGTTGTGGATTCAGGCTTCTGCATCTTCTGAGATTAGTCTGGGTTCTCATTCTCCGGCTACGTTAGTTCTTTTCTCCCGGACCCGGTATAGATTGGCTGCAGGGCCAGCATGGTCGCTGCAGGGTTGGTAGTGATAGTAGCAGGGCCGGTAGTGGTAGCTGCAGGCCAGTCAGTGGTCTGAAAGGCCAGCAGGGTTGCCTGCAGGGCCGGCAGGGTTGACACATGCATTTTATAAGGTTTCTGGTTGTGCCAGACTCATGGAAAGCTTGCCTGACACTCTACAGTTGTCAGGGGGACCTTAGCGCAGACAATGTGGTCACAAAAAGTCACTACAATATTATAATTATGGCTTTAATGATTATTTTGATTGAGTTGTCTGTCTTTCTGGAAACAATTTCACAAGTTTAGTCATTCGGCAACACTAGTGTCACCTGTCGTATGTACCCTTAAAGCATCCCAGAATTGAACAATTTTTTGCTGATTTTTTGAATACTCAAGTCTTAAGCAGCAGATTGATGTATTGAATAATGCTCTCAGTCTACACACTATTGTCCATTCTTGTATGGATACCAGCTATTGTTCCCTAACTCGGCAAAACAAGCACAATTTTTTCTATCCAATTGATGTAAAGAGTATAAGATGATCCTTGTGATAGTGATCACATTGGACCACCTGAAAAATCCCGCAATCGTCTTTTGTTACCATTTCGCATTTGAACTTTGCGTAATGAACAAGCTTTGATTTTGTTTACGATGCTGTGTGCACTAATTGTGTCCATATTGAGAGAAGCCACTAAATCCGATTTTATGCGTGCAGTGTGCAAATTCAAGCCAGATGAAAAATGGCGCGTAACAATAACGCCCAACATTAAATCTTAGAACCAACTTTTGATGGGGTGTCTTCGTAAGCATTCTTTATTCCTGTTGCAATGACCTTCAGTAGACATAAGACTAAATGAATTGCCCACTCAGATTTCATTTTAAACGCAGACGATGTAACTTTATTTATAAAAATTTGCTATTATTTATTATAATTGATCACGCCCACAATCCGAAGATTATGTACACGGCAATCAATGGAAGTTGTAGTAAGCTAAATTTCAGCAGATGCGATGAGCATTTGAGGTTAATGAGTTTTTGGCAAGCTTGTTAATTAGGACTGAGTAGGCCTAGAGGGTTATTTAATACTTCAATCTGCTGCTTAAGACTTGAATATTCCGATACTCAACAAAAAGGTGATCAGTGCTGGCATGCTTTAAGAGTGCAGAAAACATTCCTATTTTCATCTTTGTATGACATTCATTTTCCAGTAATTCTACAAAAGTTTTTTATTTTTATAACTTCCTTAAAAGCTTTAGTTAGCATTTTATAGTTATTATTATTTTTTGACTCTTGGCAGTTTTAATCAATAAGTACACACTTGCTTACTGATTTTTTTTTTCTAAAATGTGTTTGAGCTGAAAGTAAACTTAGAAAATTACAAATACTATTGGTAAACTAAGAAAGTCACAATAAAATTACGAATATTGTCAAGCTACAGATGGCAATATTATTTTTTAAAACACTTCTCTTGTCTACATGTTTTCATCACAACACTTTGTTAATAATAAATGACAAATGTGAGTCTAACTTTATCAGAAGTTTTACTTAAGATTTTGCATTGCAGACCTCCCTAAGTTAGTCATTTCACATCATGCACCACATCTCGACCATACATAATAATAATAAATTTTGTATAACTTTTACATGTGAGTCAATACTTTTACTGAAGCAATTAAATCTTTACTAGCTTTTCTCACTTAAAAATATAACCAAGAGATGTTGTTTTACTTACAGACTACAACTTCAACAAACAAACTCACTGAAAGTGTCATGTCTACAGCATTCCAGTTTGCTATCACAGTTCTAGCTATAGCTTGTCCTTGTGCGCTAGGTCTCGCCACCCCTACTGCTGTGATGGTGGGTACTGGAGTTGGGGCTACAAATGGTATACTTATTAAAGGTGGAGGGCCTCTGGAAGCCATCCACAAGGTTTGTTTTCTATTGCCTGTTTTGATGGTTAACCAAGCTTGAAATGTACAGTATATAAGGTTTCTATGATAGAAACTTGGCTACGGAAAAAAACTCTTGTCATTGTACAACAATTGGTGGGTGTAGAAAGCGTGAACTTTATCAGGATATTATCTCATCAAAATTGCTATGCCATCAAACAATGGTAATTTTGAAAAAAGATTTTGTGTAAAAAGAGTTTCATCGTATTTTAAGTTGTGCTAGCAAGTACACAGATTTACTCAAAAAATATTTTTCTCAAAGCATAGGATATTTTTATCGTCTACCATATTTACTTCATCGGTGGCCGTTGTTTCAATAGGGTTTGTTTTTAAACAATTCTAAAATTGTAATAAGAATCGATATTATTTAATATATTACTATTACACTATTTATCATTATTATCAAAGATCTATAGTTAATTCATTATTATTTCTGCAGATTCGTACTATTGTGTTTGACAAAACTGGTACGATCACACACGGAGTGCCAAGTGTTGCCAAGGTTGCCTACTTCATTGACCAGAAGATCGTCTCTCTTTCCACCTTTTTGGCTGTTGTTGGAACAGCAGAAGCTAGCAGTGAGCACCCCATCGCCAATGCCATTGTCAAATATGCCAAAAAGGTAAGTTGTAGCCTGAGAGTGTATAGTGTGTTATGAATGTACGAGTAAGGGTTAGGCACAACATTTATTAGTTCTGAAAATATTTGATAGCCTTTTAAAAGTGCTAAAAGCCTTTTTAGATCTTGAGCAACTGTTTTTTTCATACTGGCTTAATAATTTTTGAAGACTTGAAATTTCACACTATGTTAATTATCATTTATAATTTTTGGCACCATCGAATTTTTGAATTTAATGAAATTACCATTAAAGCAATTAACTACAACTAAGAAAATTGTACTGTTATAGATATAATTAAACTAAAATTTCATCAGAGCTGTTAAAAATTAAATATAACACCTTAAACCTTTTGCTGGCCTTCAAAAACAATAGATGCCATCTCAACACCAAAGCATTTGTTTGAAATAATCAAAGACACCCATCTTATTGACAATTGCTGCTACAACTATTCCCACTAAATTGGTGCCTAGTTTGCTTGCTTGATGGCACGATGATTTTTATAGCAAAGAAACTTTCACGCAAATTATCATTGCTGTCATTTCATCTTCAGTTTATAATCCAAAATGTTAGAAAGTAGTGCTTTTTGATAGATAATGAAAACTCATGCCGTCCAATAGTGTTTTATAACCTACAGATCCTAAAAACTGAGAGTGTGGGCAATGTGTCAGAGTTCGAAGCCGTTCCAGGCTACGGCATTCAGTGTGTGGTCAGCAACATCAGTGAGATGACTAAGTCTGCTGTTGGTAGACCTTCGCTGACTATGGCTGACTTGGATAGAGGTTGTGGTGATGCAGATGGAGTTGAAACCGCCAATTCTACCATGAGTCGCCATGATATTGAGCTGCAACCGCTTGGTACAGGTAAATTTAGATGAAACCTATGGCTTGTGACTTGCTGGTCTCACCGACCCTGTGTAGCTTTAGCCCAACAATTTATCTTTTCTTAACAAGAAGCAGATTAATCTTCTCAGACATTCTGGCAAATGTTTCAGTTTCACTGAACAGTAAAAAAATCACATTGTCTATGTTTTTCTCAGTTGCCTAAACCGGGGATTGTAATGAGTCTGGACAAAATATTGGATAATACGCAAATTCTACGGGTTTTTGAGAGTATGGGGCCACAATGTGAATTTAATACTTGAAACATTCCATGAAGCTTACTGGAGTAAGTCAATTTTTTTGGAAACATACATTATGATTAAAGAAGAAAGTTAGCTTTTTTTTAACCAGCTCGATTAATATAGCGGCATAACTGTGTTGCCTGGTAAGATACTGAGCAGTGGTGGAGGAAAGAGAACTTGGTATTTATTAATATTAAATTGTTGATTCGGGGTTGCAATGCTTCGCAACAGCTTATGGTGAGTGCAAGCAGGTTTTGACACACACTTATCTAACAAACGCAACTAGATGTAGACATCGGGAAAATGTAGGAGGTACACAGGAAGTGCACGGGGAGTACACAGGGAGTGCTCAGGAAGTGCACGGGGAGTGCACGGGGAGTACACAAAGAGTGCTCAGGGAGTGCATGAGGAGTGGACAGGGAGTGCACAGGGAGTGCCCAGAGCCTAAAAATACTTCTACCTCCTATCAGGGAAGATTGCTACAGTGAAGGCGATAGATCCATACAAAATATGGTCATTATGAGCAGTTTCCACACATGCCTGTTTGACGAGTACTTACACAGAGCTTTGCCACAGGAAATGTTACTGGGTAGAGATTTATGCTCATGCTAACTGTTAAATATCAGAGTACTTTAATGAAATGTCGTAACTCCTAACACTGATTAGTGTGGAAACTTTTAAAGGATGTAATTTGGATGCTACTGGGCCGGTAGGTGTGAGAAATGATAAAAAGGGCAAACCTGTTCTTCCTGGAAAAGCTCCGATACAGTTTCAGAAACTAGAAATTTATTCACCTCAACTAATGCTTTGGCGTACACTTTGGCATACACATTGGCATACACTTTGGCATACACTTTGGTGTACACTTTGGCGTACACTTTGGCATACACATTGGCATACACTTTGGCATACACTTTGGCATACACTTTGGCATACACTTTGGCACACACACACTGGCATACACATTGGCATACACTTTGGCATACACTTTGGCATACACTTTGGCGTACACAATGATTTTTGCTTTGAACATTCAGATATGTTAAAATTGATTAATGATCAGTTTAAAAGCCATTAATTATCAGCTAATTAAAAATTTATATTTTAATTTCAAACAGAAGAGACGAGTAATACAACCAAGTTCCATCTTCTTGTTGGCAATAGAGATTGGATGGTTAAGAATGGACTTGAAGTTACTAAGGATATGGAAGCTATCATGTATGAACATGAAGACAGTGGAAAAACAGCGGTTCTGTGTGCAATAAATGGTACATCTATATGTAGTGACTCTAGCACATGTTACTTTTTTTCTTATAAAAGTTACGTTGTGAGTAAAGTATAATCTATTTAAAACTGCTCCTAATCCTCCTCTGCCATCACTGTCTTTGTAACGGATCATAGTACGATAGTTTTTTATTGTTGGAAAAACGCTTTTATTCGGTTCATATGTTTTATTGCAGGACAAGTGGCAGCGATGTTGGCTGTAGCGGACACTGTTAAAGAAGAGGCACATCTGGCTATCTACCAGCTGAAGAAAAAAGGGATGGAAGTGTGCTTACTTACAGGAGACGATGCAAAGACAGCAAATGCCATTGCTAAGCAGGTAGGTAAAAAGAGATAGGTACCTTGATGTATAAAACAAAATTTCGATATGACAATATACTCAGGTGAACAGATACTAATAGTGAATTGTGGTAGAAGAACTAAGTAATACCATTAAAGGTGTAGCATATCTCTATTTGTTGGAATACATAGTAGTTGTTCAACTGGTCACTAAAAGAGGACGCAATGTTGTGAGTAAACTCAGTACGGAGCCTGATAAATTTTGTGAAATGTAGTGATTTGAAAGCGTGCAAATCTAGATTGTTTACTTACTTCACATTATCCAAGTCTTGAGTGCTTATAAACGTGAAACAATTTTGTAGCGAATACAAACGGAAACAGAAAGACAGTGATAACACAATTTTAGCCCATACCTTCATTACATGAATTTACAGGAAATTACCATGTCTCTTTTATACCGAAAAAATCCTTCTAGCTAATAAGCTTGATGGCTGTAAAACATCACAACTTCACAGTTTATATTCATTCACACAATTGAACGAGTTCATAATAAATCGAGGCATTAGAACCCTTAGCTACAGAACACTCCAGAAGTTTAACGGAACTAATAACATGGTCTTCTGATTGAATCATAGATTTTCTGGTAATAAAAGTTTTAAAAGAGCTTATATTTTCTAAGTTGAGACACTAGCTATCCAAAAATATAATAAGAAAGATCAAGAACTGAATTTGATGTTTTTTATTACCTGCCGTCTGAAAACACTCTTACCCAAGTTTTCTACGCCGTTTATGTATTTCTTTCATAAAATACCCTAATGAACTGCTTGTAAACATAAAAATTGTTCTATAAGTTTGCATTCTTGACCAACAAAAACTTCTATTGCAAGTCGTATTCGTAACTCGTGACGCTTTTGCTAATAATTGACTTGCAACATACTTCAACAAAAGTTAAAATATTAATCATAGAAGTCTAAAGTTTCAATGGTTGGCTTGTCAATCTGTAGCTGTTTATTGCGTCTCAATACATTATTTAGTTGTGTACATAAATATGTGATAAGAATTCTTACATTTGTGGTGTTTTTAATAGGTTGGCATAAGTACAGTGTACGCTGAGTGTCTACCAGAACATAAACTGGCTAAAATAAGACAACTCCAATCCTCAGGTCATAAGGTGAGTGCAATGGTCACAGAAATCCTCAATTCAATTTACTAGGTTGTAAATATATTATACTACTACCTGATAATAACTAATGAGACCATTTTGTAATTTTATCAATTTAATATGTCTTAAGGTCACTGTTAAGGAGAATCAGTTTAATGTGATGTGACCAGTCAGTGTATGTTTCTACGCAATATATCACCTAAGTAACTTCATATGCTGTCTGGTTCTACAAGATAAGCCTCAAATCAATTGAAAACCAGTGTGCAAACCACTTTTCTGTATTTTAAACCATGTGTGTACAAGTTTCCAAAGTTTAGCGTACTGTTCTATTGACCTGTAGGTGGCTATGGTAGGGGACGGAGTGAATGACAGCCCCGCTTTAGCTCAAGCAGATGTAGGAATAGCCATAGGAACTGGTACTGATGTGGCAGTAGAGGCAGCGAATGTGGTCCTCATCAGGGTAAGTAACAGATAGCTGAGAGGTAAGGTCATGGCATTGAGAAGTTACAATGCCAGCTAGTCATTCAAGAGGTACCATTTCTATACAATGGTATCACAACAGGGGATGAGTTTACACATTAGAAGTTCTCTTCTGAAACTGGTATTCCATTTAATTGGTGAGAATGCCTTTAGTCAGAGCTTGTGAAATTTTTTTAACTGGTTTAGACAGTGCAATAACATATTTCGTTCAAAAGCAATATATGGAATAGCAACATTTATTAGTCCCTCATAAAATGTGTTTGTCATATAAATTTTAGTAAGAAAAAAATCTGTTGATTTCCTGTCATTCAGCTATTTACAAAATGAGCTGCTCTTGACAGTGTGTCTTTCTTTTTATTTCACTTAATTTACTTGACAAGTTTACAAAATTTATGCAATCAATTACTTGCCATTTTTGGCTTTGTTGTCTTTCACCTGGCCCAGTAGTCTTTTACTTGTATCCCATAATCTGTACCAAAAACAAACAGAAACTGCATGATGACAAAACATTATGTAATGCTTTATCATCTTTTTACTTCATATCGCTCATCATTGTTTTACTTTTGACGAATATCTGGTAGCAAGCAACTATTCAACCTCGGCAGTGCAGTGCCTTAATTTACAGTTATTTATTGCAGAATGACTTATTGGATGTCTATGCAGCAGTTGAGCTCTCTGCTTCAACAGTGCGAAGAATTCGTCTCAACTTTTTCTTTGCATCTGTTTACAACTTGATAGGTTTGTTATTTAGAATGTACACAAAATATTCAACAGTATCTAATGTAAGTTTTATACAATCTATCAGTCTTTTGTCTTTATATAACAAATAATGTTGTAGCTTTATAACTTCTGCTTTGTAAAATCTACAGAAGACTGTTATATCGTGGATACAAACTTGAAGAGTTCTTTGGTTGACCAAGAGACCAAGGGAATGCCTTCTGTCCTTATTTTTTGTTGTCTAAGACCTGGTCTCAAATCACTATTTCTACCATCTCTGGTGCTATTTTTGCTAATTCTTTTCTCCATATAAACTGACTCTCCCACTCCCTCTACCCTAATTTCTCTATTATTTACAAAAGCAGCAAAACTTGATTAAGTCTTTTGTATATACAAAAAATTTAATCACGTCTCAATACATAGTCTCCATACACATGTATGTGACTGATCTCTCGTTTTTTTGTTAACGATCTACAGGTATCCCACTTGCTGCCGGAGTGTTTAGCCCTATTGGACTTCGCCTTCTGCCTTGGATGGCGTCAGCAGCGATGGCTATGTCAAGTGTGTCTGTGGTGTCTTTGAGCCTTCTACTTAAACGGTAAGTCTATGTCCGTGTACTATTGTGGCTATGTACTACTATGTTTATGTAGTGCTATGTCTGTATATGCACTTGTTACGTTTCTGTATAACTAAAAATAGGTGAATTCAATTTGTTGCTGAATTCAATGAGTCAGTTCCAGTGTTTGAATAAAGGTTTATTCGTAACTTTAGAAAAGACTGGTCATTCCAGGCCAAGGCGTTTCTTTTATAGTCAATGCTTGTAGCTATGTCTAGCTTCATATAAACAAAAGCAGTTACATAGCTCAGGGAAAGAAACGAGTAGAAAAGCCTTTAGCTTATAATAATACTAATCTGGCTTTACATGAATGTCCATGTGATATCATAACAGTACTACTGTGTCTATGTACTATTATGTCTATGCACTGCTATGTCTGTGTAGTTCTATGCCTATGTCCTACTGTGTCTATGTACTATTATGTCTATGCACTGCTGTGTCTGTGCACTACTGTGTTTATGTACTACTGTGTCTGTGCACTGCTGTGTTTATGTACTACTATGTCTATGTTGTGCTATGTCTATGAACTACTGTTTTTATGTACTACTATGCGTATATATTACTGTTTCTAGGTACAACTATGTCTGTATACTTTATATATCTATTTACCACTATGTCTATGTACTGTATATGTCTATGCACTGTATATGTCTATGTACCACTATGAACATGTACTGTGTATGTCTATGTATTACAAATAACCTGTCTGTATTGTATCAAACAGATGGAAAAAGCCATCTAAAGTCTCTCTAAAGAAAAGCTCATACAACTCTGATTCTGATGACGATGAGCCGGAGGTATTCAAAGGCCTGGATGACAGTCTATCCAGTGCGAATGAGACGGTGAGCTGTCCTCTTTTCCTTCCTTTAGTTTTCAGGTTAAATTTTTGCATGAAAACTGGTGTTTGAGATAAATTCTCTAAACTAATGACAAGATACATTTATAAAATTAAGTTATTTATAGAACAAAAATTTACCAATTTCAAATCATACTATGACTTTGCTTTATCATATCAATTACAATGTATATATCTCATAAATCGAACTTTAGTACCCTTAAAGGGAAAGTGTTGTATCAAATGCAATAATTACTTGGAAAATTGTTGATTCTTAAACTTTTGATAAAAAGTTTAAGGAGAAATTTGAGCGAGAACTTACAAACAAGACAATTGAAGTCGTAAATTGCAAAAAATTTGGGTAGTTTGAAAAAACTCGCTGCAGGAATGTTGAGGACAAGGAAACCAGAAAAAGTCTGACCATTTACATAGTTATATAATTTTTGTTAACAACATCAATTTTTCACAGCTTTTTACACTCACTTTTGAATACCTATAAATTATTTTGGGTGGTATTGTAATGGATTCCGGTCTGTTACCACGGACATCCACTAGTCTCGAGTATTCTACCTCTCTCCAGAGGGGACACTGTACTGACCGACAGTGACAACTGTATAGGGCAACCGAATTACCCGGTAAGGCAAGAGCCCATGGCTCAGACAAACAGTACCGAGTAGTGTTTGCTATAGTGGCTTTATTACAAAGCAGTCCTGAGGGTAATTATTCCTCTAGGTATTTAGCAGTATAAGAATACATGCCATGGCTCATTGTAATGAATGCACAGAGTAACAGTAGGAGCTCTCCTTTTATAGGAGAGCAAATGAACACAAAACATATAAGATACAATGCACAGGAAGTAATACAACCAATGACATTAATTATATAAATACTCAACCAATCACAATGCAATGCAAGATAATACAAGGAGGTGCCAAGTGGCTAAGGGCGGAGTCTTTTCTCCTAACTGTCCAATGACGGCTCCTACAGGGTTCCCAGGCTGTATATAGAATCAGGTCCACTAAGTTGGTACTTTAGGGGTAGGCACTTCCTGTTTATGACCTTGACTAAGTTCCTGGACATCTTTACAGATCCTCGTCTAAGGCGGCCATCTTGTGCCGGCCCAGTACAGCTGTACCGGGTCGGTAGAGGTCACTACCGACCCTGCAGGGGTCAATACCGGCCCTGCTTACTATGCTACCGGCACAGTATGACTTCCTACCCAACAGCCATTAACCAAATGCTGTGAGCAGAAGCCTAGCGCATTGCTTCATAAGGTTCCTAGTGTAAACTACCCGTTTACCACTAGAGTGCACTGAAATCTACCACATACCTCTCTCCATTAAAGTCATAGCCTGGCTTTAATAATAAAATATTAAGAGTAGATATGTGTGGGGGGTAACACTTGTACCCAGGTTATATATTTGATTATGTAACAGATATATATATAACAGAACAAGAGTATATATTTAGTAGCATATATACAATGTCTGGCGTCTCATTTAGTAGAGAACGCCCCTGAGGCTGGTGGCTTGCTGGCGCAACCGCTCGACCTCGGTAGTGACAAGCCGCGCTTCGGCTTTAGCCACAGTCGTCTGCTCTTCTGACAGAGTCTGGCTGATCAGCAGCCTCCGCAGCTCTCCCAGCTGCTTCTCCAGAGTAGTGACATGTTCCTCTATCTGGGTGGCTAGACGGTCACTGTGTTGCAGGAAGTGCAGTGATGGTCTGGGTACGTCCAACTTTCCTGGCTCCGTACTGGCAACTTCTGGCTCTGGTAGGCAAGTTGCGCTAGGCGGACTAGCCGTCCGTTTGGGTATTCTATACCCGGTGAGGGTGAGCTTGCCTCTCTTGTCGTCCTTCCTCTTAGGAGCTTCCCTTTGTACTGGAGAGCCCAGTCGCTTCTTCACAGGCACCTTGGGAGTTGGTTCCCCTTGATGTGTGGGCTGGCATCGCCTGAATTTAGATGCGTTGCTCCATCTAACAAACTCACAGAAACGGGAGTAGCTCGGCCGATCTACAGTGTATATGATTCCCGTCTTCTGGTAGTGCATCTCATTCCCTGGTGCATCGAACTTGCTCTGATGCGAGTATACCGCGTCGCGGCTCTCGCTCGCATAGTGGCACCGACAGTAATGTCGTAGATAGTGCTGCAGGGTGTGCACCCTGAGCTGCCGCATGTTCCTGGCCTGGTAGTTGCACTTGGTGCATGTATGGTCCACGGCCTCCTGTAACAGGTGCTCCACCCGTTCCTCCGTCTCCGAGGCGACCCAGCGCAGCATGCGCCATCTTGTAGGGTTTCGTCTCCCATCCTCCTTCCATGAGGTGGTTGGCTCATCGTCCAACGTAGGGGTGACTGGGGCCGGCACCTTCTCCTCGGTCTCCTCTGCCTTCGCCTCTGCAGTAGGGCTAGGCGCTTGCACCAACCGGATGGTGAGCCTCGGTGTCACGTCCACTTGGGAGCGTGAATCTACAACACAAGGTGCATGATAGATTTTATGCAATGTGTTAATGGGCTGCCTATATTGCAGCGGAGCTTGCTCTACCATAGTGTCATGTATGGGCGAGAGCAGTGGCCCTGGAAGTTCTAGCGCCGACAGAACCTTCCGTATCTTGCTCCTAGGAGAACGCCGTTCCTTATTTAAGGAAAGCCAGCGCCGTTTCTCCTCTTCCCACTGTACCGTGGGGGTGCAAGCAACATCCCGTGCCGGGGTGTGGTGCACTGTGCTGTGTGGCACTAAGGTTGGTGGTGAGGACGTCGTGGGACGCTCACCCTTAGCTGCCACCACAGGCTTCTTCCTTCGGTAGGCTCTACAAGGGTAATTACTGCCTTGTAACCTCTCAGTCCCTCCTGACTGAATCTCTGGAGGACCCCGGGCCGGTACAGGGTTGCCCCGGGCCGGCATAGAGGTGCTCCGGGCCGGTAGGGAGTCATCCCGGGCCGGCAGGCAGGCAGCATCAAGTGATGGGCACTTGATCTCCCGCTCTTTTTTATCTACTGCCCTTCTGAGGGTGTCAGCAGTCCCAACTCGTGGGAGAGCGCATTCTCTACTGTCACCAGCGCATGGTAAGTCTAGAGGTACAGGTTTAGCATAGCCAGGTGGGCTGCCACTCCGTAGTGCTAACGGATCTCGTGGCGTGCAGTTTTCAAACAACCATTTCGAAAACGCTGCGTTTAATTGCTCACCTTCTGTTTCTTTCTTGGCCAGCTGGATCTCCTTCTCCTCAGCTTTTCCTTGGTCAGGCTTGGTGAACAGCTCTGCCGTGGGCATGGTCTCCAGCTCTTTCTGGGTAGGTGGGTAGTCGTCTAAGTCCAGTAGCAGATCCTCTGCGTCACTTAGTTCTAGACAGTGGTTGGACATCTTGTGAGCAAGTGTTACTCTGTCGACGACTTTCGCGGGTATGAGTGGCTTCTTGGAGCTGCAGTGTTGTTCACAACTCTGACTCACTCTGTCTGGCTCCACAGGAAGTGTTCGGGTACTGGGGGTTTTTGGCCGCTTCTCCAACTTCTTCCGACGGTCTGCTACAGTGATCCTGTTCACTGGAGGTTGTCGGGGAGCTCCTGGGGATTCTTTTGAAACCAAGCGTGATGTGGTCCGCACCTCCCTTGCAGCCTTTTTGGGTCTGTTTACTGCTTTCCTTGCCTTTCCTCTAGGCGGGTGGTGGGAATTCCCATCTATGCACAGTTGAGCGCTCTCATAGCCTGCTTCTGTGTGGTGCTGGTTTGCTTCATCTCTGCATCTTTTAACAGAGGGTTGATAGTCAAAGGGCAGCTGCCTCTCTCCAGCAGCAGGGCTCCCTTCTCCCCAGCGCAGGGGCGTAGCCAACGGGGGGGAAAACACTGTTTGGCCTATAGCTTCTACAGTTGTTGTCCGATCCGGCTCAAATCTTCTGCCATCTACCTGTGGCGGGGGGCTCTTCACAGCCTGGTACATTCCACCTGTAGTTTTCGCTACAGTGGTTGGTTGTGTGGGGACGTCCTCTTCTTCAGGGGTGTAAGGGGTGTTCTCCGTCAGCTCTGCCTGTGTTAGACAGACACTATCATTAAGTGGCCGCCCGTGCTTGTCTGTGCAAGGCAACACATGTCCGTCAATGATGACATGGGAGTCTGGAAACCTTAGGGCACACTCGTGTAAGGTGAGAAACGGCATGCCAATTATGGCATCTTCATTGATGTCACTAATGACGAAGTTCACGCTCGTTCTCAGTTTACGAAGCTGCAAGCTTACTTGCAGGGTACCGTAAAAGGGAATCCTCGACCCGTCAGCCATGAGTCCATGTGCCTCGCTGCGTTGCAGCGTGTCTTTCACTGACTGTGGCAATTGCTGGTACAGATGTCTCGACAGCAAGTTGGTTGTGCAGCCTGTGTCAATCAACAGGGAGGCTGGTCTACCGGCTAACCTTCCAGCCAGGAAGTAGCTGGCCTGGTAAGGTCGCTCCAGCGGTGGCGCTGCCATTTGTGTTCTCCTGGGGGGTTGTCCACTCTCCTGCAGAGTTACAGGACTAATGGGGGCTTGTCGAGCTGTCCGGCTGTCCTCAGCGGGCGTCTGTGCTCTCTTGGGGGGTTGTCCACTCTTCTTCAGAGTTCCAGGACTGTATGGGGTGTCAGGAGTTGTCCAGCTGCAGTCAGCGGGTATTGATGCTCTCTTGGGGGGTTGTCCACTCTTCTTCAGAGTTCCAGGACTGTACGGGGCATCAGGAGTTGCTTGGCTTGTCCAGCTGTGGTTGGTTGCTGTCGGTTGTATCTTGGGAGGTTGTCCACTCTTCTGCAGAGTTCCAGGACTATATGGGGTTGTGGGTGTGGTCCGGCTTGCCCAGCTGCAGTCAGCTGCCGGTGGCGCTACTGCGGGCGCCGGCCGTTTCCCGTCTGTCTGGGGTTGTTTGTGAAGTGAGCTGCGCGCTGAGTTCGGGGGCAGGTACTCATCATGTGACCTGGTTGTCCGCAGCCCCAGCAGCGTGTTGCAGGCTCTGCCTCCAACTGTGGAGCGGGAGCCGCCTGTCTTGCTGCTCTCAGCGACCGTAGTTCTTCCGTTAGTAGCTTTAGGCTGTCCATGACTGTTGTCATAGGATCCGGTATGGCAGGTGTAGGGGTGTGGTGTGTCTGCTGTACGGCAGTAGTGGTGGAGACACGTTGAGACGGGCCCTTGACAACCGTCCTCATCCATTCCTCTTCCTCCTCGTCGGCATCCTCTTCCAACATCCGTACATGAGCCTGGCGCTCCTCAAACGGTGTCTTTATCTGCATATACTCGTTGCCGGCCCTGACTGCTTCAGCAATGTCAATGGGCTGCATGGCCAACAAGTGCCTTTGCAGGTAAGCATTTCCAACCGTGGTGCTGAAGATATCCAGCATCATCCTCTGCATGGGTCGGTGAGGTAGATCTGCATAAGCAACGCGCACTAGGCGCTCTACTTCACTTGCATGCTCTTGGAGCGACGTCTTGTGTTGGCGGCGTAGGCTGGTCAGCCGGGACATAGCTTCCCTGGGTGTTAGCCCAAAACGTGCTCGTAGTGCAGCAAAGATACCCTGCAGTTGTGGAGGCTTTCCACAGTCCAATGCTTTACCTCGTAATGCATCCCTTAGGTATAACATGGCCGTGTTCTCTGGCCACTCATTCATTTCGGCTACCTCAATGAATCGGCTGATGAAGTACTCGACGTCTCCTTCGCCGTCGAACTTCGGAGCCTTTAGCCTAGCTGGTGCATTGTCTTGGTTGGGCCTCATCATAGCCGTCAATGCTTCGGTCAATCTATCAATGGCTGTAGCTTCTGGGTTGCCAGCGGGTGCTCGACCAGCGCTGCGTGCTCTCTGGGTGGCCATTCTTTGCAGATAGAGGAGTGATCTCAACTCAAATCTAAGAAATGGTCAGTACAACTGGATCCCGGGCCGGTATAGGTTAGATCCGGGTCGGTAGCTGTGTTTCCAGTGGCTCTAGCAGATCTAGGGGTTGGTCCAATGGATACTGTGGCAGTATCTGGCACTCCGTCGCTTGTAACAACCGTTACGAAACTTCTTGTACTGCTGCAGGGCGGAGCGAAGCTCTACGGGCCTACAGGCAGTAGTGTAGTGACACTGTAAATGGATACAGTGCCGGGGTCACTGTTACCAGCTGAGTAGCACTCCAAGCTGAGTAACCTCTGGTAGCTGAGTCTGTATAGCGGATACACGACTCTCTCTTCTTTTCGCACAGTGCCGGTATCTCTATGTCCAGGTCGGAGCGAACTCTACGAGCCTGTAGAAGATACGGTAGCGTCTGTACTGGACTGCTGCAAACGGAGCAAGCTCTACGGTTGATGCAGACAGCCTTTAGTAGTGGATACTGTGCCGGGATAGCTGCTGCAGTTCGGAGCGCACTCAAACGAACCTGCAGAGAAATCCGGTAGTATCTTGCGTCAATTGCTCTTCCGATCTACTACTTCGGTAGATCAATTTCTCCTCCTCTCTCCAGATCTACACCCGGTAGATCACTTCTCCTTCCTCAGTGGTAGCTGGCCTGCAGTGCATTCGCAGGGCCAGAGGGTAGCGTGAAAGAGCACAGCGTGGGAAGGTACCGTTTATCCCACCGCTGCCACCAATGTAATGGATTCCGGTCTGTTACCACGGACATCCACTAGTCTCGAGTATTCTACCTCTCTCCAGAGGGGACACTGTACTGACCGACAGTGACAACTGTATAGGGCAACCGAATTACCCGGTAAGGCAAGAGCCCATGGCTCAGACAAACAGTACCGAGTAGTGTTTGCTATAGTGGCTTTATTACAAAGCAGTCCTGAGGGTAATTATTCCTCTAGGTATTTAGCAGTATAAGAATACATGCCATGGCTCATTGTAATGAATGCACAGAGTAACAGTAGGAGCTCTCCTTTTATAGGAGAGCAAATGAACACAAAACATATAAGATACAATGCACAGGAAGTAATACAACCAATGACATTAATTATATAAATACTCAACCAATCACAATGCAATGCAAGATAATACAAGGAGGTGCCAAGTGGCTAAGGGCGGAGTCTTTTCTCCTAACTGTCCAATGACGGCTCCTACAGGGTTCCCAGGCTGTATATAGAATCAGGTCCACTAAGTTGGTACTTTAGGGGTAGGCACTTCCTGTTTATGACCTTGACTAAGTTCCTGGACATCTTTACAGATCCTCGTCTAAGGCGGCCATCTTGTGCCGGCCCAGTACAGCTGTACCGGGTCGGTAGAGGTCACTACCGACCCTGCAGGGGTCAATACCGGCCCTGCTTACTATGCTACCGGCACAGTATGACTTCCTACCCAACAGCCATTAACCAAATGCTGTGAGCAGAAGCCTAGCGCATTGCTTCATAAGGTTCCTAGTGTAAACTACCCGTTTACCACTAGAGTGCACTGAAATCTACCACAGTATAAACTTGGAGTTTTTTATAAACACAGTTTTTATAAACACAGTTTTCATGATACGAAATGATCTAAACAATGGAGATAGTTATGTAATTCTTCCACTACTAATAAGTATAACATCTTATTGTTTCATAATAAATAGATTTGGGCATGAAAGTGTTGAGTTTTCAGCTACATTGCTCACCAACAAACAAAATATACGCAAAAAGAACAGTCACTGTTTCCATTAGTTTTTTGTAGAGCTTGAGTTTTCAATAATATCATCATTCTTAAAACCCAAACTACTATTTTTTTGAAGTTATTTGATAAGATAAAGCGAAAGTTGGTTAAATTTTTTCCTTATCCAACTCAAAACGTAATTCTGCTTGGATGCATATTTTTTAATCTCAAATAAAAAAAATTTTGTATCATTGTGTCGGCGTACCACTCAAGCTTTTAATCAACTAACTTACTTATTCCTTTGTTTACAAATTGGTTTTGTAAATTATTTGTGAACTCATTATTTATTGTAGATCCTACCTTACCTGTAGACCCCACCTTACCTGTAGACCCTACCTTACCTGTAGATCCTACCTTACCTGTAGACCCTACCTTACCTGTAGACTCTACCTTACCTGTAGATCCTACCTTACCTGCAGATCCTACCTTACCTGTAGACCCTACCTTACCTGTAGATCCTACCTTACCTGTAGATCCTACCTTACCTGTAGACCCTACCTTACCTGTAGACCCCACCTTACCTGTAGACCCTACCTTACCTGTAGACCCTACCTTACCTGTAGATCCTACCTTACCTGTAGATCCTACCTTACCTGTAGACCCTACCTTACCTGTAGACTCTACCTTACCTGTAGATCCTACCTTGCCTGCAGATCCTACCTTACCTGTAGACCCTCCCTTACCTGTAGACTCTACCTTACCTGTAGATCCTACCTTGCCTGCAGATCCTACCTTACCTGTAGACCCTCCCTTACCTGTAGATCCTACCTTACCTGTAGACTCTACCTTACCTGTAGACCCTACCTTACCTGTAGATCCTACCTTACCTGTAGACCCTACCTTACCTGCAGACTCTACCTTACCTGTAGACCCTATCTCACCTGTAGACCTTATTCGTAATTTCAAATATATTTTGCAAATCTGTATTTGCTTGTAAATAATCAATGATGTTGATATAAAACTAAACATCAAAAAACTAATAATAATAATAGTGACAGTTTGTTGACAAATGTTATTACTAACATATGATAATGATTTTCTCAAGGTTAGAAGAATCACCACAGACCTTTTCTAGCAATTATGCAATTATTATAACTTGCCAATCATTACTTATCTTTGACTAACTACATTCGTAGATGGTTAATTCCACGTCGTAAGCTTTCAATCTTGTAATGAGACTGGTTGCTCATTCCCTATATACCGCAATTATATCCACATTCACATACTGTCTTATATTGTATATCTATTGTTTATAGAGGTCTGTGAAGTCCAGTTTTCTCCGTGTATTCTCATCTGGCTCCCAATCTGGTGGCAATGCTAGTTATAGCCCACTTTCTACGATGGAAATGGGAGGAAGTAAGACATACACTACTGACAAATTTAAAAGTGTTGCTTAAAAACCTCAATTAAATTCTGACAATGGTTACAAGATGAACCTTTCATCAAAAAAGTTTAAATAATCTGGTTACTGTTTACTTGCTGTGGTTTTATAACTTCTATTAAATTTGTTACTTTGAGCTTTTCTTCCTTACATGCAGTAGGAGTAGCTAAATTCTATATTATGATATATTTTACTCAGCTGATTGATATTTGCAGTACGCTACAAATTTTGTGCATCTAAATTGTGCATTGCCCCAAATATACTTTGTATGACTTTATATCTCTAGTATTGTTTAATGTGATTTTACTAACTTATATACAATAAATGTTAATCACCCATCTATTTTTTTATCTCTTCAACTTATATTCATTGACAATTACTTACCCTGTTTTTAGTTTGTTTTTAAAACTACTCAAGTAACATGGTGGTTGTATTTTATTTACACATTATTGAAATAACATCTTAACATCAATATCTGCAATCTGTTTATTAAACAATAACAAAAGTGTAATTTGTCAGGCTTCACTCAAAATCAAAACTTTTTCATCTGGACCAATTAGATAATTTGATTGAGTTTAACATATGATAATTTTCATCACAAGAAAGGAGATTTGAAAATATATAAAGTTTTGGTGGCCCCATTATCATCAGTTACATTGATTTGAAAAACCTTTGTTTGTACTAAACAGGGCGGGTAACAAATTGAGAAGATTTTTCCTTAAGTGCTCGAGACCGAACTCGACTATGGAAACCTGCTAGACACACTATATAAATGTAAAGTTAACCAAGCTTCAACGGTCATAATAGCGAAATGCAGAGTAAATGTATTCAGTAGCAAATCCAACTCAAAACTTACTAGATATTGTAGTGGATTTTGGGGGCTGAAAACCCACTAGCTGAGGTCGGTAGCTTGCTGCCACCAGTTGTTATATTTCACCTGCTACAACAGCAGGGTCGGTATGCCAATGAGATAGAGTCTCAACTCTACAACCAGAACAGAGCCCTCGGCTCAAACACATTACTCAGTGCTATCGAGTAATTAGCCATTTATTCATCCAGAATAAATACGAGTTTAGTCAAAAGGTATAAGTTGCACAAACAATACAATACACTAATACTAACTGAGGATAAATAGTAAATGTTCTGCCTTTTATAGGCATCTCACAGGAAGTCACAGGAAGTGATCTTTGTCACAACCAATCACAAGATAATAATACTTAATCAACCAATATAAAGTCCTATAATAATAGACAGCGAATCACATGGCTAAGATAAATATGGTGCCATCAAATGTAGGAGGGGTTTTTGTTTTGTTTTGTTTTTGAGCTGTGCCTTGTGGGCAACCCTAAAGACGGGTCTCATAAGCTTGGAGCTTGTGTGAGCAGCACCCTATACCCATGCCCGCCGTTACCGGCTACTCTTCCGAAAGGGCAGAGGGGGATCTTTTACTAGCATGACTCCATAGTTATTATGGAGAGTGCAATCAAACTAGGGACCACGTTATTTTTATGCCCATATCCGACCAGGCAGAGCATAGGAAGCCAAATATCTTGCTCACAGATAACCGTGCTGGGAATCGAACCCCCAGATCCAGGAGTGAAGTGCAAGCACTTTAACCACTAGACCACACGTGCCTCCTTTATCAGGTAACTGTCCAATCAACGGCTTATGCACTTCCTGTCCCGCCTTTGCAGCCTTTGTATCCGCTCCTCTTCCAGTTTAGGGGTAGTTATGTCCTGGATTAGTCTTCCTGAGTCTTTTAAGATACTTTGTGGTTCTCAGTCTATGCTGATTCATTTCCTGTCGACCCGGCAAGGTCGGCATTGCCCTATACAGGGTAGGTATAGTCCTATACAGGGTCGGCACTGTATTTAGATGCAGGGTCGGTCAATTTGGCATTGATTGATACGACCGTTTCTGTGTCTAGCTATTAGTATAGGGTGCTAGGCTTAATAATAATAACGTGCGCAGGAGTGTATGCTATGAAAATCCACAACAATATAACATGTGGCCTTATGCAGTTGAAATAGCACACTTTTATTGGGCCGTCTAAAGCAGCTGTATTAGTAGCTGATGACTCTCTATCAAAAGCCTGGCGTGTCTGTGTTTTTGTAATTTTAGCTGTCCTAGGTCACATGTACTGTTGGCTAAAACTCCTGCTCTCTTGGTTGTTATTTGGTGGAGAAGTTTCCTTTCGTGATCATTTGGAAGTGTATAACTAACAAGTGGAGTTCAGCCTATTATATTTATTGTGTACAAAAGTACTGGGATCCGCTCAGTTATAGAGACTGCCAATTTGCAGGAGGGTAGGGGAGGTCTTGGAGAACATGTGGAAAGGGGTGGTTTGTGGGTGGATTGGGAGCCCAGTGAAGGAGTACAAGTATGCTATAAGTGTGTAGATTCCAAACATTATCTGCCACGGGTGGGAAGAAAGGAAAACAATTTAGCAAGTGGCTAAGCACTTGGGTGCTGGGGGTAAAAAAAAACAAGACAGGGTTGTTGGGCTGAGCAAGCCGGGGTGGCTCCAGAAAGTAGGGGTGGCTCCAGAAAGTATGGGTGAATTCCAAAGATTTTAAAACTAATTGCTCACTCAAGTTCTTTACAATGCTTTCTTAATTGGCAGCTATGTCAAGTTTTTTTGCTACAAGCAAACATGTAAAAAGTCGCATATACTTTAGATGCATTTTTTTTATCTTCAAAAGTATTGATTGAAAATGTTTTATTGCTCAACTTTCTTCCAATAAAAAACTCTATTAGCTGATAAGAACCAAACATCAAAGTTAGACAACTGTGACCGGTTGTAAATAGATTTGGTAGTAAATTATACATCTTACCTCACCCTTGTTTGAAATAGAAGTTGTTTTTTCTATCTTCCCTTGACCAATAAACCATACTTAGCTGAATTGATAGAAATTTGGGGTCTCGTCACAGCCTTATCCACCCCAATACGGAGTATCAACAAAGATTAAATAATTAAAAAAAAGGTCATTAAAGTCCCAGCTGCCCAAGGTTATAAGCACTGGACAAATTGTTACTTTTATAGATTTAACTTGCACAAATACCTGCATTGAACCCAAACCTTGGCTAGTAACTTGATTCAGAGAGTATACATACAGTCTGATTCCCTTATTTTTGTAGCAACTTCGAATAGTACCAGGGGCCAAAATAAAAGTGATAATTCTAGGGGCTACCTTAAATCAATCAAGGGAGGAATTTTATAAGGAATGTCAGAACACTGAACTATGGATAATATATGCAGTAACGGCGCCATCTTAGCTCTCAGAGAGGTAGCATTTACATTTAAGACTCGTTCACTTTCTGTTGCCTACCATTTGTTAGAATTTGTAAAACCATATATGTAAATGTGATAAACATTTGTCTCCCTTAACGTCTGCCTGTAAGTTCGTCTCGGAGTGTGTTTGTTAGTCCTGGTGAATGAACATCTCAACTGTGGCACTGAAAGAAATAAATATTCCACTAACAGCATTTAACTGTGTCAATCGAATGTATGGCTGATGTTTAAGTTTGCCAATTGTTCTTAAGCCGTTCATATTTGTAGATTTATTACTTTTTTTAATAATCATAATAATAATTATATTGTAGACCAAGACGATAACAATTTGATAATTCAAGTGTCAAATGCATATGCACTCCTAAAATATTATGCAAGGAGAAATGAAAACTTTGTAAAAACATTCTTTGAACAGAATTCATGTATGGCTAGGGTTTAAGTTTGCTATTTGCTCACAAGTTGAAGACATCTGTAGGTTTAATAACAACCTTTCAAGAATAAAGCATGCTGGCATAATGACACTGTGAAGAATTTCACCCACTTCATTCACAGACACAACCAATTTGTTACCAGCAGTAACACAACAAAATCCTGCTACTCCACAAGCTAAACCGATAGCTTATTCCAGCAGTTCTCCTGAACTGTTACTCTCCAGGCTCACAGCTGCCAGCTGTTACCAGAGCCTATCACTGAGATTTCATTCAGTAGTTCTCCTCTTCCTCCTCCTACTCCTTCTAGTGATAACAGCCAACAGGCCAAAAAAACTCCACAGTGTTGTAGTGATGTATAGTGTGTATTCCGTCAAAATACGATGCAGGTAAGTATTCCTACTGAGGCTTAAAGGTGCTCTGCCTGGCCGTAAAATTTTGCCAGGTTTTTATAAAATTCCCCTAAGGGTGTTATGCCACCAAATAAAGGCATAGCCAATTACATAAAACAGTAACAGTGATACACCAATAACCAATACATTGTATCTTACAAACAACGGAGCGTGGTATCTAAACAAATAGTCTTTTGTGTTTGTCCTTCGACCCCGCCTCTCTTTCATTCTTGCACCATCATGCCATCATCTCTTCTTCTTTAGCTTGTGCTCCTCCCCTTGTCTGCCCCATCACATGAGTAGCACTCTTGTTTTTATTAGTCCTGCCCCCCTCAGTCTTGGCAAGAAGTGGCACCGTCCTATGGTCAATGTAATACAGCTCGGGGTCGCTTGAAGTAGCTTGGGGTCACTTGGGGTAGATCAGGGAAAGTTAAAATAGCTGTATAGAGGAGAAATAGAGCTTTCCTATGGTCAAAACCAGATAAAAATTGGCCCATTGTTGACTCGGCTACTCCTCTTTTAGTTTGCTGTTATTCTGCTAATTCCTACTTAGGTGCAATGGGCAGAAGGTGGTCAGGACTTTGGGGTTTTGTATAGACTGTGTAGTTGTTCCAGCCCTGCATAGACAGAGCTGGAACACTTGGGGTTGGGAAAAATGGGGTGTATGTAGAGGGAGGAGGGGGAAGATGGGGTGGGTCCAAGGGGTGAATGTAGGTATTAAAATTGATGCAAACAACATTTCTCCACCATATTTGAATACAATGAATAGTGTGGTGGATTTTGGCAGCACACATGCTTTGTACATACCTATACCTTAACCCAGAGGTGACTCTGACACTGTTAACTAGTCAGAAAGGCCTCCCCAAGTGATGTAACCAGTAGCCATAGCTTAGAAGTAGATGATTTGTGACACCGATCCTGCATGCTTACCGACCCTACGGCTACCGACCCTGCAGCTTTCCTTACCGACCCTGTAGTGACCTTTACCGACCCTGCAGTGACCTTTACTGAGTTCTAAGAAGATCTGTATCAACTCCCGAGGACGTATCCAGGACTTAGCTACCTCCACTTACCGTCTACCTGGATCGGAAGGCTAATTAGACTAAGGACTTAATTGTATAGCTTATTCCATTTCCACTAGGCGCCTTATCCATTTAACATTGTGTGATTTGTATGTATTGTCATCTGATTGGTTGTAGCACTTCCTGTTATGTTTTATTGGTTGCACCAACATGATGCAATACACTTCCTGTGATCACCCTATAAAAAGCTGCTTTTTCATATTTACTTTGCCACTTGTCACTTGCTGCTTGTGCTTTGGACTTCGCTATGCGATTGCCTCCCTAAAGCTTGATATGTGGACAATAGATCTACTCTATTACATAAAACTATACATAGTTTGTCTGAGCCGAGGGCTCACTAGTAGTGACTTCTCTGTTGCTACCAGCTGACCGACCCTGAGTTACCTCTAGGAGAGAGGTGTTGCTTTGCTGTTTCACAAGCTAGCGCCTTGAACGGCTGTTGTCAGTGGACGGTAGTAGGAGCCTACTGACAGAATCCACCACAATAGTACCGCTAGTAGATGCTCATTATAATCTAGTTGCTCTGTTTTTGCTTATAAATAAGTTATCGTCAGCTATTTCCATGTTTGATAGTAGCGTAGCCGTAGGACCAGGACAACTTGTGTTGCTCTGCAGTAGTTACTTGGATTGCATTCTTCATTTGTGTATGTATTGTGACGGACGGCGTACATTCACTCATTTACATTCCATTATTACTATTCCAGTTACATTTACATTAACCAGTTCTATGCCCGCACTCTAGGGCAGGTTGTTCTATTGCATATTCATATATTTTTACTCTAACATTCAATCGTATACGCTTGCCATGTGCACTCACTCATGCAGTTACTTTAGCACCACCTATTATATTTTATTGGTACACGCTAGCCAACCACTTGTGCTAGGTGTGGCTTCCTTTGTCTTGTCTTTTATGTTACATAACTACCTGTATAAATGTGAATGTTCTAGTCAATAAAGTCAGAGTCAGCTTGCACACTCTCAGAAGTTTCTTTGTTCTCTAACAATAATAACTTCACTGCCATGCTCGTACGACAAACACTATTACTCGAGTAGTAATACATAAGCAGATCAGCCTGAACCTCTGCTGGCCGAACCTAGCCTCGACTAGTTCGCCCTTCAAAGTTCGGCCTCTGGCTTGCACTGAAATAGCTAACGCAACCGACAGCTAGACAGTAAACTAGGATGGTAATGCACCACTCCCAAGGATACTAGTCGACCTGTGGGCGGGTTGTATTGCTCAAGCGATAGATGCAGTTTGTCATCACAGTTCGGGAGGTTGTGCAGGTAGGCCGAGCTACCAACTCACACCCCCACAGTGAAATTCTGCACAATTTGATTCAATAGTGCTTTTAGAATTTGTCATTCTTTGTTGCCTATAAAGCCTGTTGGCTATTAAGGGATTTCGTTGGAGAAGTTTCCTGTTAGGTGATGAAAGAGAAAAATTCTGAGTTGGTTATACTTTGACTAGAACTTGAGACATCTTTGAGTAACTGAGGGAAACCAGTTCAATTGTCTGAGATGGAACTAGCATTGAGGAATCCAACCAAAGCCAATAGCTAGTAAGTACTGAAAGCTGCAGTCTTACTATTATCGACATTGCGCAGTGCATTCTAGTATGTTTAATAAAGGCGAAAATCCTTTACAGTATTATGGTGAGCAAATAATTATTTGCTCATAGCTATGTTCGTGAATTAGAAGCCATATTAATGCCACAACTCACTGCAAGTGCTAATTCAAGTAAATTTAAAATCATAGCTGGTGTTTTGGTAATCAAGGATATCAGGCCATTTTAATAACTTGGCTATGATAAGGGAAATAAGAGAGACTTTCTATAACACACCCAAAGTTCTTTATCTGAATATATCCCCTTGACCTTGCACCTTGACCTTGCACCATCATCTGCTCAGCTGCTACATCATCCCAACCTGCCTATGCAAGTTTCTGCACAGCTGAACTTTTGTGCAACAAAACCTATTTAAGCTGACATATGGCGCTTGAAACTAATGACTTTCTATTGTTTTCAAAAACAGACTTGAGCTAGATAGTAGGAGTTTTCTTTTTATTGTGTAGTGGCTTGGGTGAATAGCCATTACAAGCTTTGAGAAATGTTTTTGGCTGCAGTAGAAGTGGCTACCTCTAAATTGGATTTTTTTCAGACATTATTGGATAAAGACGTTGAAACTGCAGGAAGCTTTAGCAGTTGAAAAAGTGTAAGTTTGCTCTCTAGTCAATATTTTTTTGATACTCTGAAGCTACGTTTATACTGAAGGGCCTCCGCTTTATTTGATGGTTGCAGTAGCAGCAGCAACTTACATGTAAACGGTTGCAACACATGCAATTTTTGAGTTTGCTACTTTGGAGTTGCACAACCAACATAGCTGATACGAGTTAAGTATGTTCCTACTCATGCAGCTGGTTAGATGAGTTGTGATTTGATTATTAATGGTTTTCTATCATGTAGTAGTTCTTTATGCGTTCACAGGTTTTTTTTTATTTACCAATAATAAGAAAATTTGACTTGGCTACAAAAAATAATAATTAAAATTAAACAATAAATCAAATGAAATATGACTTTTTTTCATGTTTGCATCCAAAATAAAATAAGTGCATTGAATATTAATCAATTGTTGCTGTTTTTAAATAGATGAAATTTGAAATATTTGATGCAAAAATGAAACGGATTTATTAGCAAGGGTGGCAATATTTGAATATACATTAATGTGGTAGATTTATATGAACAAATGCTTGCAATCCCTAAGGTTCAGGGACACCTCTTAACAATCATTATCATCACCGACAAAATAATTATTATTTAATTATTTTTAATTATTGGTATTTGTCCAATTGCAGTGATCAGCTGTGGAATTGCTACCCCAGCTTTGGAAAAAGTGACATGGCCAGTCATGAGCCCTGGGCTGGTGAGTCCAGCCAAAGATGAATCAAGAAATTAGCCAGGTGCTACAAGAGAATTATTCAGGACGTACCTACCTGCGGAGCACAAGAGTGACACACTTTGGGCTACAGAACTCATCAGGACCTAGCAGGAAATAAGACAGCCATATACTAGACATTCAAGCCATTATTTTAGCCCAATGTCACTAAAAACTCATTCCATTCAATCTTTCGTCTTACCAAATTTTTCTCTGCTATATCTAACACTGTTTTGTTACTCTCCGTGGCTACTTCCTGTAAACCTGATTGGTTATGTTGTTACGTAGGCCATATATTTCCTATATGTAGCCAAAAAAAGACTGGGTCTTTTCATTAAACATTACACTTGGTACTGAGCACTCGCTCTTACTTTTGCCATTGTATGCTTTAGTGGATAACCAGCCTAGATCACTTTAGCATCCAATTAAATGCAGCAATATTGTAATGGATTCCGGTCTGTTTACCACGGACATCCACTAGTCTCGAGTATTGTACCTCTCTCCAGAGGGGACACTGTGCTGAATGACAGTGACAACTGTGCAGGGTAACCGAATTACCCGGAAAGGCAAGAGCCCATGGCTCAAACAAATAGTACAGCGTAGTGCTTGTATAAGTGGCTATATTCTCTATGATAGTCCTGATGGTAATTATTCCTCTAGGGTTGGCAATATGAGAATGAATGCCATGGCAACATAGGAATGAATGCAAAGAGTGAGACAGTGTGCTCTCCTTTTATAGGAGAGCTGACAAGTACAAAACATATAACAATCATAGCACAGGAAACAGATTAGCCAATACAATTGATTATATAAATAAGTAGCCAATCAACAATGCAATATGGTTAAGTAGGGGAGGTGCCAAGTGGTTAAGGGCGGAGTCATTTCTCCTTATTGTCCAATCAGTAGTCCTGCAAGGCTCCCAGGCTGTATATAGAGTTGGGTCCATGAAGTTGGCAATCTAAGGGTAGGTACTTCCTGTTCTCGACCTTGACTGAGCTCTTACATACTTTTAAAGATCCTCATCTATGTCGGCCATCTTGTGCCGGCCCGGTACAGCTATACCGGGTCGGTAGGGGTCACTACCGGCCCTGCAGGGGTCACTATCGGCCCTGTTCACTATGCCACCGGCACAGTAGGACTTTCCACCCAAACAGCTGTTAAACGAACGCTGTGGGTCAAAGTCTAGCGCATTGTCTCGCAAGGTTCTAGAGTAAACGACCTTTTCACTGCTAGTGTGCATCAAAATCTACCACAATATAACTAAACCAAAGCTGCGTATCAGTTGATTGAAGCCATTGCCCAAATGGGATTAGCCATGCGGGCAGTGCATCCCCTGGAGAGAGGCATAGTACTTGAGCTTAGTAGCATTCCGTGGTTAAAGAGGCCAGAATCTAACTACAATAGTAACCTGACGGTCGATCGTATAACAATGGTTGTCTAGATTACATCCAGGTTTGACCAAACAAAATATTGGACACGCTATATAGAGCAACGCAATTGGTTTAACTGTGTCACAAGGCTATAAAATTGCTGCAATTTGGTTGGTTGAATCCAACACTGCTAGATTGGTGCATCTCAGCCTGTCACAACCCTGTCTCCACCAAAAGTTGCACACTTCACAAAATATTTAAAAGATTTCCTGAGTGTGCTCTTACCAAACTTTTTGATACTGAAACAGCTTAAAAGCTTAGAGTCGAATTTCAAAATTAAATATATGAGAGGACGATGGATTGAACTGATAATTGTAGCGACAGCAGTGGTTTCACGCTGCTGTCGCTACAGCTATTATTTTTCCCCCAGATCTGCGATTCCGGTAGATAGACTGTAATTAGGATTGTCTGTGTTCAATTTTGACCTACCTGTCCTTCAGCTAAAGCCGAAAAAGTGGGGTTTTAATAATCAAAGATGAAAGCTTGAACAAAGTTTCAAAAAATGAAACCCAAAATAAATCTCCAAATAAATTAGCTTTTTAAATGCAATGATATACCGTTTTTGGCTTTTGCAATGTTTTTATTGTTTATCTGGTAAGTAACGCTAAGAATAACTGTCATAACAATTCTGTCAGTTCAACTCATTTTATTGAGTCATTAACCAACCAACAATTACTACTGTCATATAGACAACAGAACAGTTTTGTTTCCATGTCGGTTACTGTTTCAGCTATCCACAGTTACAATTTATTGCTAGAAAACTTTAAGCAAACTGCTTCAACTTTCACACATATTTTATATATTCTTAATTAATTAAATCTAAGGCATCATAAAAAGCCAAATGAAAATACTTTAATTCTTGCTCAAAACCAGTTTTGTGAAATGTACCGAGTTTATACATTAGCACTTGATACTGGTTGAAATGGATAAACATTAACCGCTGGCAATAAGCATTTACCAAATTTGCGAAATCTCATTGCCAAGCTAACTACTTGCGCCAATATTAGTGCTTTGTTTTTATCGCTAGTGTCTTCTATAAAGTCTATGTTAATCGTATGTTGATTGGGATGAGTGTAATGTTCACAGATAATGGAATGTCTATCTGACCCTGCTAAGCAAACCTTTCTCACCAACCCATTTTCTGATTTTGGCATTTCTATCATGATCTCTTTGTTAGTGTCACCGTCGATGTATTCTGGTGCATCTACTTCACGAGGATAATATCCGAGCAGTTTGCCTCTGGTATTACCACTTTGAGGTGTGAAAACTGTGAAACCTCTTGGATCATCTATTAATTCTTTTGCAATAAAATGTGCAGTTCCGAAAAGGTCTTTAAATACTATAGTGTTATTGTCATCCGTTGTATATTCGACTATGAGTTTGACCTCATGAGTGTGAAGATCCAAATAGTCCATGAACAAAGAGCCATGCGCATCGATAAAACACAACCGCAGAGTTAAATGTCTCAAGTTTCGTAAAACTGCCAGTTGTGATGGAATTGCTGTGCCACTTGGATTTACTGGATATAGATTTGTTGGAATTGGATGTCGATGGATGGAGTATTTACGAAACATGCACGCTAAACCGTAAATCATAAACATGAACCTAATATTGCTAGTAGTTGGTAGTGAAAACGTTACTTTAATACCCGAAGCTTTAGGACTTCTGTTAATAAATGCTACCCTGTGCCCAGACGACCGGTCTTTTATATCCCAAGTCTCATGTTGTTTGTACATTGTTTGTCGTACCTCAAAGTCTCTTGCGCTATCACCACTACTGGCATCGGTTAGTCTTTCGCCATCAATAATACCCAGAACGTTGTTGGTATCATATGAGTATAAAATTACTGTCTTATTGTTTGTTAAGATACCTCCGCGGGCCATTATTTTTGTGTCATCATTTCCTACTTTGACTTTGACATGATCGCTAGCTTCATTAACTTCAATGCTACAGATTACAGGATTTCTTTGAAGTTTGTGAGTTTCATCTTTTTTTCCAGTGTAATACACTAGGAAAGCAACTTCACAATTGATTCTTGAGAAAGGTCTAATCATAACATCCTTGAGCGACTGCAGAGTTTCCAGCAAGTAACTTTGAGGTGTCTCATGACTCATTTTGCAAGTTTGCCAGCAACAAGTTACTGTGGGTAGTCAGCCTAAATTACTAAAAAAATGTTATTTCTTCACTGCTCCAAAGCATTTAAATCATTTAGAAAATTTGTGATCTCATCACATTTTGGTAAACGAGACCTAAAATAAATCAAAGTTTATTGCCTAGTAGAATTTTCGCTCACCAAAGCTAGAGAGGTTTCAGTTATTTTTTATTCGAGCATTTCCTAAATGATAATATAACTTAGCTTGATGCCTGAAGAAAAACTGTGTAAAAATAAATCTAGCACAAATTTCACACATTTTGAGGGATTTGACTGAATTATTTTCCCACTGGTCAAGCCGGTGTTTGACCGTCAGCATGGGTGCCCAAAAGGTGGACACTGGTTGGCTCCATATGAACAGATAGTCAGTCGGAAACATCTGTCAATCACCTCATTTTCAAGCCAAAGACTAGGCAGAGTAGGTCGGCAGTAACTACTGTCTGTAAATAAGTGTTTTCTTGAATTTTTTCCCCTATTCTTGCTCTCTTGTACTTGTGTTATTGTACTTGTTCTCTTGTACTTGTTCTCTTGTACTTGTTCTCTTGTACTTGTTCTCTTGTACTTGTTCCTTTGTACTTGTACTTGTTCACCTGTGCTTGATCTCTTGCACTTACGCTCTTGTGATTGTTCTCTTGTACTTATTCTTTTGTACATGTTCTTTTTGACTTGTTTTCTTGTACTACGTTTAACAACTACGCTTAATAACAATAATAAATATAAAGTAGAATTTAGTTGAAACTCTGTTAAACTGTTTTTTATCAATGCAAAGACTTAGCAGTCTTCAAAGCAACCCTTATAGACTCTAGGAGATTCGCAATCTCAAATGCAAGTTACATAACTATACTTAATGATGAAAAATTCTAAGTATAATCCAGTCGACTCTCTGATAAAACTCTGTTTATTAACGTAAAGAATGCAATTTTTAGAGCAACTCTCATAGATTCTCGCAGATTATCAATCTTTAGTGCAGCTAGTTGGTCTCTTCAACTAGTCTGATGTAACAATCTTTCAAGACTCACCTTTGGCTAAAGATCCTAGTAGTTCCAGTAGAGTTTTATCCTTGAGCCATTGATATTGGAGAAGATGCTCTGCATTTGAAAACAGTGGGTCTTATATAGCTATAGTTGCACTAGGTAACCTCACCATTTCTTTTGCGTGAATCATTGTGTAGTTTATTTATAATGTATAAGATATTATAGGTATATAAAGTTTGCTATAGTTGTTATATAAATGTTTATAATAGGGAAAGTATTTCAGAGCTGCTGTGTGAAAAAAATAACTTTTCATGATATCTTTTAATAAAAGATTGGTGCGGTTGCTAAATCTGCAATCTCTAAGGTGCAAACACATCATGATATATTTATGGCTGTTCTTTTATAAGTTAACTATGTATGTATGTATATATGTATGCACACACCCACGCTCGCACGCACGCACGTACGTGCGTATGTATGTATGCACAATTTTCCTCTGGAATTACTTCCGATAATTTTGGTGTGATTTGAGTAAAGCACTGGTTAAAACTGGACGCAACTTGAATGGGGGAATTTAGAATAATTGAATCAGCATCTACTATTTTCTTAATTTCAGGCGTATTCGTTTGTTTCAATCCACAGGCTAGGCTTATTTCATTCCAGAGTTTTCTGAGATTATGTTGTTTGGTAATTATTTCATTATAATAGCTTGCGTTGGCTTTCTTGATGGAAGTGGAAATTTCATTACGTAGCTTAACATATTTAGTTGTTAGTTTAGGGCTAAATGGGGAAGCTTTTTGATCTCTGTAGAGCTTATCCTTCAGCTTTATTTTAGCCTTTAAACCCTGAGTCATTCATGGGCACTTTAGGGCTTTAACTTGGTGCAGAACTTAGAACATTGAGATTTAAAACTTCGAATATAAACTACCATAGATATACGTTATTCATAAAAATAGAGAATGGGTCATACTGATGTAATAATTTGTATATAATGCATTTAAAAAATTTTGTTATATTTATATTGAGCTTGACAACTCTTAAAAAAAGAGTAAACTTGAAAACTAAAAAATTGTAAACATATATTAGATGAATCTCTTCACAGACATAATGCGTATTCTTATGACTTGAGCAAGGGAGAGATAATTAGTGTGGTAGATTTTAGAGGAAAAAACTTGCAGAAACCAGTATTTACCCTTACCTACTTTAGAACGGCCAACAAACATGAGCACAAAGGGGCTAATATGTCATCCCAGCACCAAAAAACGAAGAAAGGCTGATATAAAGCATGCAGGTTCGGTAATGGCCTTTACTGTGTGGGTAGGCACCCTACTGGACCAGCACAAGATAGCCGCCTTAAATGAAGATCCCGAAAGTAGTTGAGAATACTCACCAACCTGTACCCAGAAGTTATTTACCCAGAGCTATGATCACACATTGATTCGAGGCTAAATGGAGCCCTAGAACCTGTCAAAGGTCAGGCATAGCCAGCTATTGGGCACCATCTTATGACTTCATTCCTTAGTTACTTGGTTGGCACCTTATTAGTTTAGCCTCATTTACTTCAATATTATTAGTTGTCTGCTTAGTTGCATTGAATATGCCTTAGTTTCTGTACACATGATTTTTTACAATCCCTATTGGATAAATTGTTTTCTGTCCTTTAGCCTAGAAAATGACTGAAGTTTTCTTTGCTCATTACATTCATTCCCTTGGTGTATTGCCATCTACATTTGCCACGCTAGAACAGTTACCTTCCTAGAGCTGAATTTATTATTAACCTGCACTCTACCTAGCTTCTCTGAGATGAGAGCCCTGCGCATACTATGAGATTTAGTAGTAACTTGCAGGTTTTTACTATCTATACTGGTAAAGTGTCCCCTCCGGAGGGAGGTAGAATACTCAAGATTAGCGGTATTTTGTGGAAACCAGATCAAAATTTCTACTATAGGGATGAGAGGGAAATTGGAAAGAAGGGTAAAATGAGCAGGTATATTTAAACACTGCAGTTATTTCTGTTCAGTCGGATTGTTCAGTGTTGTGGTAGATTTTGGTGCAAGCCACTAGTAAACTGTTTGCTCGCTGGCAAAACACCAACCCGAAGTGCACTAGGATTCCAGCTTCAGCCCTTGTAAGATGCTGTGCCAGTAGGATGACAAGCTGTGCCAACGGCACAGCTTGCAGGGTCGGTCTTGACCCTTGCAAGGCTGGTAGTGACCCCTGACCAACACGGTATGGGGATACTGAGTTGGCACAAAATGGCCTCCTTAGCCGAGGATATCTAATACCATCTAGGTGCGTCCTCTTACCCGAGAGCCAGAAGTACCCTTCCTTGGATTGCCAGGTATATCAACCAAAGGCTAGGTATAGCGTCTGGACCCTATGGAGTCTGTGATTGGGCAATGGAGGTAGGACTGCACCCTTTAATCATATGGCACCACTTACCTCTAACCTTGTTCCACAGTAGGATTTGTTGACTATTTATTTATCCACTACTATTGGTCTATTTACTTCCTGTGCATGTATTCTTATATATAATATGCAAATGACTTCTTGCCAGCCTGCCTATATAATGGCAGGAGTTCTTGTGTGTTTTTGCATTCATTCATTTATTCGTTCGTTCGTTGTTTGTTTGTTCGTTCATTCGTTCATTCATCCATGTCTTGCCAATCACTCTAGTGGAAAGCCATCCTAGGACTTCAGCTCTGATGAATAAAGCCACCATTCAAACAGCACTCTGTGTAGTTCGTCTGAGTCGTGGGCTCTGTGCTTGCCAGCTGATTCGGCAGTTTCTGATCATAGTTTCACTGTCATACCGGCACAGTGTCCCCTTTGGCAAGAGGCATAATTACTCGAGATTATTAGAATTTCGTGCCAATCAGACCGAATTCATTACAGTGTAGTATAAGAATTATTTAAACAGAAAATCAATCCAATGTTGAAAAGTTTAGATATTTTTCTCAAACATAACATGCAATTACTATCCAAGCAAGTTGATAACTGATAAGAAAACAAGTTTTGTCCATCAAGTTTTTAAAAAGCATACACAAGTACGTTAATAAAAAACTGACCAAGATAACTGACGGATGGTTACTGTTTGGACCCTTGCAATAGTTGAAGCTATTAATACCAAGCAGCATCAATGCAGTTTTCAAAGACTTAAGAGACGGTTTGTGGTGGGATATCAAAAGAGTTAAAGTTATTGACCAGAAAGATATTCTGACTATCAGATAGGAAAGAAAATGGAAAACATTGTCTGCTTAAATGTATTAGTAGTAATATATGAGCAGATCTCCCTACCAAGTGTTTTTTTGTGGATTTGATCTTGGAGTTTAGGCAATGGGTTACGATGTTGGATGAATTCGCCGAGTTTATATTGTATTTCATTTGAGGGGTACTTGAGTGGCATTTGAGTGGCATTTAAGTGGCATTTGAGTTTTGATTATTTTTTTACTTAATTTGAACTTATAGCATATAGATTTCGAAGGCATGACATTCAAGTTTTGATAATTTTTTTACATAACTCGAACTCATATGATATTTTGAGAGAGAGGAGAGAAGAATGAGGAGATATAACTACATTGAATCAATATATGATTATATACATTTATTACATAATAAGTAGCAAAATATTCTTGTATAATATAGCTAGAGTTAGTAAATACTAAGTAATACAAAGCACTACAACTTGTAATGACAATCAATGGATGATAGTCTTTTTCTTTACAATGTCGTCATTGTTGTACTGATGTTATAACTTAGGAAGGAAGACTTCTGTTCTATGTACTTTTGATTCCATAATGAACTAAAATAAAAAGTTATGTATTAGTATAGAATGATTAAACAAAAATGTAAAATAATTACATGAATTTGAATTATAGTTCTTTTTACATTGGTTAGTTAACATTATATAGTAAAGGGAAGTAACTCACCAAGTTATATTGTTCGGTTTGTTTTTTCTTGAGCATAATTTTCATCAAGTGTTTTTGATTCTCTCTCTTCTATCTAAAGCAAAACAAAAAATAATTGCTTTATAAATAAATATTGTCTAATTGGAAGTATTACTTATATCAGTTAGTTTACATTAAATAAAAAATACTCACTATGTTGTCTTGTCTGACATGCTCTTTTTGAATATAGTTTTCACCAGGGGGTGTTGGTTCTCTCAAAGATGTAGAAGATGTGTTTCCCACTCCCATTGAAAGCACTAAGACCTTGTTCTCAACAACCTCATCTGTAGTAAAGTACTTCATCTGGTTGGAATCATCAAGTTTGTTGGATAGGTTTTGAGCTGTTTCTATCGCTTGTAATGCTGTGAATGTGATTATATCATGTCGATGATAACCAAATCTACTAACTTCACGATTTCTTACAAGTATGACTCCTGTTCCAATTCGTTTGACGTTGCTAGCATGTTTTTCAGGTATATATAGAACTCCCATCATCAAACCATCATATTGCAAACATCTGTAGTTTACCAGTAGTGCATCCATCACCACTTCTCCATTAGGTAATGTTAACTGAGTTGATATTTGAGGAGATTCAAAACTGATTACACTTCCAACAGCAAATTGAGAGAGTGTTGCGATACGAACCATACTGATCAACTGAGTAGGTGTTTTTTTTTTTATTAATCTACTTAGCTGTTTAGCTTCCTCAAGGGAAATATTGGATGGGAAGTTGATAGGGTGAAAGATTGGATGCTTGTCTGAATCGAATCCCATAAAAACCGCCAGTTTTGGAACATCTGGTTGTGTTGGAGCTAATTTGTTGTAATCCTCATTTCTCACCATAGACCTCACTTGTCGTCTGTTGCCAAATGTTTCGACATTGTAGCGGATAATGCATAAGTTTTTATATACATCCTCAGTTGGTCTTTCGATGGAGATTATCTCGAGAAGTGATGGCGTTTGATTTAAGTGAAGTGGTTGAAACCTTCCAATCATTACTCTGTCATTGGTATCGCAAGAATTGAGCAAACTAGCAGCATTTTTTGACAAGCAGGAAAGATGAGAAGGAGATGGTGCTTTCAAAGTCCAAGTATAGTCAATCGTTTTATTTCTATCCAAATCCCATGGCTTTGGTCGAATTGTGTTCAGTTTCCTTTTTATTATATGTGAATCAGGAGGGATATTTTCTTTATCATCAGAGTATGGTTCGAATGTTGAGAGAAATGATGTATTACGGTCTTCATTCATATTCAGAGCGTTCAGTCAGAAGTTGGAACTGAAAAGAGAGTAAAAATTATGTAACAGATGACTGGAATTTGAAAAATATTTTGAAAAGAATAAACTAACTAGATATTTATAAAATAAACACATAATCAAAACCATAATAATTTTTCTGATGCATTATGGTGAAACTATTTGATCTTTTATTATTAAGAACAAAATATTAAAACATAAAATTAACTTTCTGAAGTATTATAGCAAATCTAGTTGAAGTTTTTTATCAATATATGTTAAAGAATTATTTAGTGATTCTCACCTTATTGAATGAAAGTCTTTCTATAGTTTCAAGTAAATGTAGTAGTTGCTGTGTAGATGTTGCTTCTTTGCTAGCTATTGTAGAACTGGATGCTTTCTGTGTGAAAACAGTGGTTCTTAAATAGCTAAAGCTGTACTAATTAACCCTATGAAAAAACATCTCGTGAAACCTTCTTTATAATATATCTATGACTCAGCAGTTTTTCACGCGATATTCCCGCGAAAGCATTGGTTTTCATTCGCCTGAAAATAAAATTTTCACTCCCGCGAAAGCAACGGTTTCCATTCGCTTGAAAATAAAGTATTTATTCCCGCGAAAGCATTGGTTTGTATTCGCGGGAAAATAAAATCTTTATTCCCGCGAAAGCAACGGTTTCCATTCGCGTGAAAATAAGTTATTTATTCCCGCGAAAACATTGGTTTGTATTCGCGGGAAAATAAAATTTTTATTCCTGCGAAAACATTGGTTTGTATTCGCGTGAAAATAAAATATTTATTCCCGCGAAAGCAACAGGTTCCATTCGTATGAAAATGAAATATTTATTCCCGCGAAAGCAACGGTTTCCGTTCACGTGAAAATAATGCTGATTCATAGCGGTGCAACTTAAGCTATATAAGAAGCACTGTTTTCATACAGAAAGCATTCACTTCATTGTTAGTAACTGAAGGAACAAGATCTACTACATCATCATCTACTACAGCGCTCCTTCTTTCTCATTTGAATTACATAGGAAACAGCTGAAGTTCAAACAACTATGTGTATAATTCATCTAATTCAAAGAAAACAAGTCCTCATTTGTGATGTAAGTATCTATATTTTGTTTTAATTGTAATCAATTTAAACGTGAAAACATTTTCTGAAAAAAACAAGATTATTCACTATTTAAGATATCAAAAAATGTTGTAAGTTTTAATTATGTTTTATTATTATTATTTCAGGACTTCAAAATGAAAAAAGTACTCCTTCATCCGAATTTTATAGAAAGCAGCTCAAGTTCAACCAACTAGGAATATCATTCATTTAATTCAAAGAAAGACAAGTCTTCATTTTTGATGTAAGTATTTACATTCTATTACAATAGTAATCAATTCAAGTATATTGAAAAAAAATTGAAACCTTAGTCTTTTTTTATTTTTTGCTATAAAGCATTATCATTTTTTTTTTAGAATAACAACGAACTAGATCAAAGGAAAAGAACTTTCCAACAAAACTTCAACTTGAGTAATAACTGAAGCTACTACTTATATTATATATAAATAATGTGTCGAGTAACAAACAACAGATATGTAGCAAACACTATTTATAATGAAAAAAGAGAAATGCAAAAAACTCGGAATTGCTTTGAAAATACTAAAGACTGCGCTGAATGGATAGATGATAGTTTACTCGTTACTTCGTCGTTGTTTTTACAACGAACTTTTCCTGATACCGCTGCAATAACTTATGTCGTCGCAACTTATCCGGATAATCACTGTAGTCTTTTGTCATTAAAATTACAAAAAACTATTGCACAACTTTCCCCAACGGACTTTTTCAAGTTCATTTACAATGAACTCTCTTTTTATGAAAGAGAGACTTTAATGCTTGATGAAAGTTATCGAAGAAAATCATTTCTTACAAATTGGAGACGAGTAGGTAAACATTGTGGTGAAAACATGGCTGGAGCTGGTTTCTATAACCTTGAAAAAGACAACGCTGTTCGATGTGTTTTTTGCCAAGGGGTATTACTAAACTGGAAGGATGAAGATGAACATCCGATGAAAGAACATGCTAAAAGTTTTCCGTTTTGTCGATTTGTTAGAGGATTTAACACTCACAATCATGTGTATAGACCTAGGAAACTACTTGCAGATGAAATGAAAAACATCTCAATTGTCAAAAGTTATACGATGGAAGAACAAAAAACTAGAAGAGGAGATTTAACTGCAGAAGTATTATCTCTAGGTATATCAATTGATCGTGCTGGTACACCGCGTTTTGCTACTGAAACATCTAGAGAAGACAGTTTCAAACAATGGAAGGGTAAAGTCTCCATGAAACTCCTTTCCAATGCAGGTTTCTACTATACTAAGTTCGGAGATAGTGTAAAATGCTTTTTTTGCTCAGGTGAACTTAAAGAATGGGAAGAGAGTGATCTACCGTGGGAGGAACACTGTCGATGGTTCCCAGACTGTAATTTTTTACTCAGCAGTAAAGGTGAAGAGTATGTTGAGGATGTTTGCATGCGAACGGAAAAAGGCAAAAGGTGTAAGCTACGGGTTGAAAAATATCGAGAAAAAGTAAAACAAATAACGCACAACAATGACACCAAAGAAATGAAACTTATTTGCAAAAAACTAGGATACAGTCAAAACGATATCGAACAAGTTTTAGTGTTAAATGGAAAACCTTTTGAGCGAATAGGTTTTATGATTGAAGCCTTACATACTTTTGAAAATGATTTTACATCTGTTGAGAATTCGTCAACACTGTTAAAAAATGATGCTAAATCAATTGATTCGTTAAAAAAAGATAAAGATCAGCCTAAGCAAAGCAAACTCGCTCAATGTGTGTCTGAGTCACATGAAAAAAAAGTAATTGCAAATCATATCTCTCTTCCATGCGGTCATCTCATTTACTGTAGTGAGTGTAAGGAAAAAGCACTTACTGAATGCTCATCAGAAGTAAAACCTTGCCCAATCGATGGTTGTCAGGTTGAAATTAAAGCATTTATGAAGATCTACATGAGCTAGCATAACAATTAACCTCAAAAAAAGAAAAAGTAATGAATGATTAAATAGGTATTTCAATTTGAAAACGAATCATTCGCGTTTTGTAATTTAACGGGCTAACAACAAATATGTTACGCGTTGAAGACTTTGCTCACCAAGAAGCTTCCGATGCTATAGGACCTCAGACTTTTTTGGCTGAGGTTTCTGATGAAATGTTGAGGATTTATTTTACGGAAGAATGTGTATACTGTGCACTAGGAGGAAGCTTTTACAAGCAAGCAACCAATCTATCACTACTAAACTGTTACTGTTCACACGTTGATGATAAATGTATCACTTGTAAAAGATATGCTGAAATGGTTGAAGGTGCTACACCCACCAAAAAAGAATTGGGTGATGCTATCGACTGGATTGACAGAAGACAAGTTTTGAAAAACGCTAAAATGGGTTTTTTGGTGCATGATGAATGGATTAATGCTTTTTTGGATCTTTCCTCTGATGATTTGAAGTCTCCCTTTATGTTAACAAATTTGAGAGCACGATTAAATCCCTACCTATTACCTACTAGTCAGAGCAAGCTGGCTTATCAACGTCTAAAGGATAAATTACTTGCGATAGCAGAAGGATATCCATATGCTTATACTCCTGATGAAAAAGAAGACTCAGTCAACCCGATAATACCTATTGATTCGACAAGTATATCTGAGGACTCATAAAAGAACTGCTACAAAAAATGTTGCTTCATTTATCTCTGAACTACAGAAGAAACATGAGTGGAAAAACTGAAGGATTCAAGTCAATTGCTACATTGGCTGATTTTGTTCCTAAGTTCATAAGGACTCATTTTGAACACATTCCTTTAGAGCGTTCGAATCCTCTTTTTGTTCAACTCATCACCGAAGAAGTATTTTATTTTGTGTTAGGATTCAATCTAGTTCGTAAATCAATACAAAGCATGCTTTTGAGCTGTAAGTGTATTTCAAGGGCAAATCCTCTCGAATGCTTAAACTGTTCTAGGAGCTTTGATCCAAAAGTATGCTGTCCGCAAGACAAGTTGATGAATTTTGAAGATCTCAAAAGAGCAATCGAACTGATTGATATAAAGCAATGTTTGAAAGATGCTGATCTGGGTGATTTGATAGATATTTCGATTTTAAGAGGTTTGACTTCATTTCGCTGGACAGGAACACATGTTCTTTTGTCTCAATCTCGATTGGAACCATACTTACATTTTGGTAACCACTTTGATGAGATTGTTTTACATCTTCAAAATCAGCTGAGAGAGCTGAACAAGCCACTAGCCACTTACGTATAAATAGAAAGAACATCAAGAAAGAAAGTATTCAACTTTCAACACTGAAAGCAAAAACATTTTAAAAAATGAGCTGCGTATTCATCTTGCTACTGGCACTAACATTTCCCAATGTTAGTGGAGTATTCTATACCAATGAAATTGATGAATGTATAGCCGGAGCTATGGATAAAAATGATGTCTTGGTTTTTTCACCTTTCGAAAGGACTATACGATATAAAGATGAAAATGGAACAAACTGTGTGCGACTCTACCCTCCTGACTTATTATATTGTGGTTTTTTCATCCCTCAAAGCGCTTCTTGGATCTGCAAGAGCACAACTTGTGGTAATTCAACAAAATACGTTTTGAATCAAGAGGAATGTGAACTAGGTATTACAAATAATACGGAAGGACTTACTCAAAATACAAAAGTATATCGAAATGGGAATTTATGTGCATTTCAATACATTGGCGGACGTGTGATCTGTCCAATGAGAAGACGATTTATGACATATAAATTTGCATGCATGCCATGTGTTCATTCCGATCATTCGATCAACAAGGAACCAAAACCATTTAACATCACTAACATCAAAGATTCATCACTTTCGACTTTTGACAGTTTCAAAACTAGCGGAGTGTTTTATAGCAACAAAATTGATAAATGTCTAGCTGGAGCTATGGAAAAAAACGATGTCTTGGTTTTTTCACCTTTTGAAAGAACTATACGATATAAAGATGAAAATGGGGAAAACTGTGTGAGACTCTATCCTTCTGACTATATATATTGCGGCTTTTTCATCCCTCGAAACGCTTCTTGGATCTGTAAGCGTAAAGATTCTACAGATATCAAGGAATCAATTCCAGCTAACATCACTACCATCAATGATATCGAAGGTGTAAATGAGGAATCAAATCCAGCTAACATCACTAACATCAATAAAATCAAAGGTGTGAATTCAACATTTTCGAGTTTCGACAGTTTCAATGTCAGCGAAGTATTTTATGCCGACGAAATCGATGAATGTATAGATGGAGTTATGGAAAAAAATGATGTCTTATTTTTTTCACCTTTTGAAAAGAGTATTCGATATAAAGATGAAAATGGAACAAACTGTGTGAGACTCTATCCTTCCAACTATTTACATTGCAGTTTTATTATCGCTCAAAACGCTTCTTGGATCTGCAAAAGCAGAACTTCTACAAATACCCTGACCTGCAATACGCCAACAAAATACACTCTGAATCAGGAGGAATATGCAATAGGGGTTAAAAATAATACGGAAGGTCTTACTCAAAATACAAAACTATTTTGGAATGATGAATTATGTGTATTTGAATCCAACACCTCACGTTTGATTTGCCCACCAACAGGAGAGTTTGAGACAACCAACTTTGCATGTGTGGAATGCAATCATTTGACCAACGAGAAGCCGAAAATAGCTACTATCATCACTAACATCAATGGTATTGAAGGTGTAAATTTGTCATTTTCGAGTTTTGAAAGTTTGAAATCTATTCAAAACAAGATTATCATCAGCATCACATGTCAAGGAGATAACAAAGACAAATGCGATCCCAAAGTTATATATATAGAACTTTAGTTGGAGCATATTAACCAAAGTCCACTGAAATGCAAGACAGTTAACTCTAGACGATGAAAGCATAAACTAGGTTAAAAGTCTCTCTCTCTCTCTGAATAAAAATGAAATATCGAATCTATCTTCTATTATTCCCAATCCTAAGCGGTTATTGTCTTGCAACAGAGATTCAACCATTCACTTTATCTCAAACAGCTTCCGGATGTTTTTCAGGAATTCTTAATATGGAAGCGGTTAATTCAGCAACTCATATTGTAAGAAAAAACTTAAAATATCGTATGCTTAAACTCACATGTTTCATGCAGTTTTCTCTCCAACGTAGAACCTGTGACACTTATGATATGTGGCCTCAAGAATACTTTGTTTGCAAAACCGATGAAGCTTTAAATTACATTCGTTTATATGACAAGGCATTACTACCTACGATTCGAAGAACAACTTCAACAATCACCACAACTCCACAGACAACGACGACAACAAAAATTACAAACGAGTCACTAGTTCCAGCTTTATCACCATCAATTTCATCTCTTCCACAAGCTCTGGGTTTAGTCGATTTAATTTTGGAACACCCAAGCCCTACAAACTCTACTATATACAATTATGAAAAAATCGAAACAACTACTGATTGTGTGTGTGATAGATACATCATATGCGAAAACAATTCAGCAGCAATTACAAATTCAACACCATCGATTTATAGAGTTTTTATTTATAATGACTTGGAGGATTTTTCAAAACTTTCTCTATCTATATTGGAAGATAGTAAACTTAAACTTGAAGAAAATCTTGTCATCGTGATTGAACCTGAATGTGATGATATTTCTTGTAAAGTCATCAAATACTTTACAAATTAAAAAGTTTTTAAAGACTTTAACACTATATATTCATCCTATTACACTTTATTATGATATATATATTTTATTACATTCTCCAGTAAGCAAATAATGTAATACTTATTATGTAATAATAAAACTATAACAATAACTATAGCGTTGTAGATGGTTATATCATATACAAAAACAATTCAGTGGCAATTACAACTCCATCAAAAATGTTGTCATATGAGTGCCATACATTCAAAATCTATATGCCGTATAAGTTCAAATCAAGTAAAAAAATAATCAAAACTCAAATGCCACTTAAATGCCACTCAAATGCCACTCAAATACCTCTCAAATGAAATACAATATAAACTCGGCGAATTCATCCAACGACGTAACTCATTGCATAACCCCCAAGATCAAATCCACAAAAAACACTTGGTAGGGAGATCTGCTCATATATTACTACTTGTATTCATCAACACTTTAATCATCATTTTATATTGACAGAGCTTTTAATATAGTTCCAAATAGTCTGTTTCAAAGGACTTGATCAATAACTCATTTAAGCTGCACAAAAACACATTAAGTCATCCAAGATGTATTGGTTTATTAATCATTTCTCTTAACTGGACACCTGCACAGAATAATTGATCATTTTGTCTGCCGGCAACTGTCTCCTAGACAAGTCACTACTTTAGCTGATAGAAGACATGGCGCTCAACTTTCTACAGCGCAGACTGGTGATGTTTTTACATATCTATCAACTGGTTGGCTTCTGTGTAAGTGATACTAGGTTTGATTTGGCTGATCCAAATTAAGTAATTATTACTGCTTTTATAGCCTATTGCATAATGTCACATATTTTTTTGTAGTAGTCACTGATTATTCAAGATAAAGTTGTACGTACATAACTGAATTTCTTGGCTATTTTCAAAAAAATCATCTAAAGTTACAAAAAGATTTAATTAAAATCAAACAAACTCGTCAGAATTACGTAAATGATTGGGAGATAATTCATAGTTTAACAAACTTTGTTGACAAACAACTAGTAGGTACGAACAGCTTTTGGGAGTCTTTCAGTAGTAGTGCAAATATGTATCACTGAGTACTGAGCCACGAGAAACGGCATCAATATTACTTACAGCATTTATAATCTATCACTCTATCAGCTACTAAGATTTGCTGGTACTTCCTGCGGTGGGTAAATGCCTTTGTGATGAGTCTCGCTAATGTTGGAGACCAATCGGATGATTGTAGGGTTTTTATGCTTCATGTACATATAGCAATCGAGCAAGCAATTGTGGTTAGCGAATGGGAAAGTCCCTTCCCAAATTGCGCAACTTTTCACTACTACCAGTAGTAATATAGGAGCAGATCTCCCTACCAAGTGACTTTTTGTGGGTGTAATTTCCAGATTTGTGCAACGTGTTACCCCGTTGATTTACCCCGCTGTTTAATACTTTATGGCATCTAAATTTTGTTGGTGTTTTTATTATTTCTCTCTATCTCTCTCTATCTCTCTCTATCTCTATCTCTCTCTATCTCTCTCTATCTCTCTCTATCTCTCTCTATCTCTCTCTATCTCTCTCTATCTCCCTCTATCTCCCTCTCCCTCGCCCTGCCCCCCTCCCCCCTCCCCCTTTCCCCTCCCCCCCTCCCCCCTCCAGCCCCTCCACGCTCCTCCACGCCCCTCCACGCCCCTCCACGCCCCTCACGCCCTCACGCCCGCACGCCCTCACCCCCTCACCCCTTCACCCCCTCACCCCCTCACCTCTCGTCTCCCCCCTCACCCCTCGTCTCCCCCCTCACCCCCCGTCTCCCCCCTCACCCCCTTCACCCCCGTCTCCCCGTCTCCCCCCCGTCTCTCCCCTCACCCCGCCTCCCCCCCGTCTCCCCCGTCTCTCCCCGTCTCCCCCCCCCGTCTCCCCGCGTCTCCCCCCGTCTCCCCCCATCTCCCCCGTCTCTCCCCAATCTCCACCCCGTCTCCCCCAGTCTCCCCCCGTCTCCCCCCCCCGTCTCCCCCCCCGTCTCTCCCCCCTCACCCCCGTCCTCCCCCCCCATTGTTATGAAACACATAATAATAATGCATCCATATTTAATGTTATTTTTTGTAATATTATTAATTTACTTTTTTTATTTCCTTTTTATCACTACTACTATTTTTATTTTTTATGATATAATTTTTTATTTATGTATTGCCATCAACTACTAATGAATGTTTAATAAAATAATAACATTATTATTAATTATTACTGATCATACTTTTTGTTATTGTTATTATTATAATAATCACTATTTTTTTTTTATTAATTTTTACTGATAATAATAATATCGATGCTTTGTTCACTCTCTATTTACTATTTATCTACTACCGCTATCAGTTTATTATTATCGTTGATTATTATTACTATTTATATTATTAATCTGTTATCATAGATTATTTTATAAATTCATGTATATGATGGTTGTCTTGTGATGATGACGATCATAATTGTATGAAATTCAAGTTTATCTAACTTGCGTAATAGTAGTTAGTGTCACTACCTTTCATCACTGCTAATACTGATTTCTAAACTAAATGTTCGCATTACTGCCCCATTACTGCTTTCCAAATTAATACTAGTTCTTGATTGCAATGTTGTTATTTATCATTATTCATTAACACAAATGCATATAAAGACAAACTTATTCAAGTGATATGTGTAATTTTACTTGTGGTGCTAAGCAATTTATTGCTAGTTTGAAGGTGTTTTGCATGTACTGTATTTTTGCACCTGAATCGCCATTTCCATGCATCTGAGCCACAGTATTTACATTACTTTTTCCGATAGCGCGGGGCATATGAAGGGGGAGGGGTGCCCTGCACCCCACCCCTCTCCCGCACCCCCTCACCTCCCACCCAAAAACAGTAGTGAGTCAAATTTTTGAGAACCTACGCCCATGGTAAACAATTAAAAGGCACAATTTATTAGCTAAATATCGTGATGGAAATACATAGAGCAGCCATGCGAACTAATAACATAGTAGATACGATTGAGAGAGCAGTGGTCCGCAAGCGATGAATACAGAAAAGATCAAGCATGTTTGCAAGCGTGGTACAGATCATTACCTAGATGAGTCAGACGATCCAGAGGCCCTTACTAAAGTCAAGATCAAGCAAGAGGAGTGCCAGCTATGGAATGATGTTGACTTCATATGAGTACCCGATTAATTACTACTGACACTTGAATTATTTGGCGGCTAGCCAGTCCTAAATGTATGTTTTAATCCACCCCTTTTCTGATTCATGTCTCTAATGCGATTGCTCTTTTGCTTAGTCAATCATTGTTACTTATTTTTGATCGCCCACTGGTCAGAAGTAGTTTACCTTTGCTTGAGATAATGTCTAGTTGCTCTAGGAAGTGTTTTCAGTGATATCCTTGTACCGTCTTAATGTGTGATCTAAGGGACTTCAAGTTTCACTGTATGCTTGCGAGGACTATTATTTTGCAAGGTTTTGTGCGTTAATAATATGCTATTATTAATTTGAAATTCGTGTATTTAGTGTGACCGGTTGCCTGTAACACTAGGTTTGCATACCTTGTTCTATCAGATCTGTCTGCTAAACAGATCTCCTACAGCAGAGAACCATTACTACCATCCGGTCGCGCCTTCTGTTTGTATCTATTGTTACTTTCTACGCTAAAGGACATTACTGTAGCATTTGGTAGTTATAATTAATTGCCTTCCACAGAGAGCCGACCCTACCAGTTTACTTGCACTTTGCATTACTGTGTTGTTGTTACACAAAATACCGGCAACTCCTAACAGTGTCGGTAAAAGAACTTTAGGATCACAACAAAAACCTTTACAATGGTGGCAGCGGTGGGATTATTCTCGTGAACGACAGACACTGTTTGAGAGTCAGCCAGCGGCCAAACTCACTGTTTAATCTTTTCTCATTCTCCCGAGTAACAGAGCTTCCCCTTTTACACAGTGATCCTGTAGACCACCCCACTACCACTCCACAGACACTGTTCCCCTCCTTATTCGGATCTTGTGGCAGACTCCCCATTAGAGAGAACGCTCCTCTACAGCGTGGAGAGAGTACAGATACATTTTCCCTGTTAAAGCTAGAGACTACCTGCTTTGAAGTGGGCTTCAGACCTCACAGCTCCCCCTTCCAGTACAGTAATCTGCCAGAGGATCTACAGCCCCTTAGAGCTGAGCACCATGCTGAGAGAGGATACAGCCACTCCCCCCTGGATGGCTCCACAGAGAGCCAGAAGTGCAGGGCGGTTGCCGGCAGGCACCTATAAAGCTGCAGCCTTCGACCGGCTAGCACAGACATTACAAGGTGTTTTACAGCCCCATACTCCCCCCTGCTGCTATACCACATTTCAAGCAGCCCAAGTTCAGTGACCAAGGTTATGTAGAGTATTTCATTACTCAGTTTGTGGAAGTTGCTGATGCCAATGATTGGGACGCCCACACGGTGCAATTCCATGTCAAAGAAGCACTCCGTTCAGAAGCAGTGGATTGTTGCAGGCCTAACAACCTGCAGGCCTTATTCACAAACCTCCGTGCTCGTTTTGGCCTTACGCACTGTGAAGCCTTACAAAACTTAGAACACCTGAAAAAGCTACCAAAGACTCCCCTTCAAGAACATGCGACGAGGTGAAGAGATTGGTACGGATTGCCTATGAAGATTTGCCAGCAAGACATGTAGAGAGAATGGTGTTGGAAACGTTCCTGTCTACCCTGAGACATCCGTATCTACAGCGTCATCTGCTAGCCGTGAATCATCCCCAGAGTGTTGAAGAAACTGTTCGTGCCGGGAATGAGTTCTTCCACATAAAAGCTTTCTCAGACACCAAGTCAACTAAAGTTTGAGTGATAGAGGAGGAAAATAGGGTGAAGACGACAAGGTTTTCAAAGAATAATACTATAAACCTTCCATGAACCATTGCCGTCATTACCAGACAACTGCTGTGGTCAACCAGGCGCCAAGAGAAACAGAGCACCCATATGCAGCTGTGAGCAGTTGCACCGCTGTGCATTACTCCGCTCCATTCCTGCAGCCCACACTAATACCTGATGGTGCAATGTCTAGATTGCTACAGGCAGTCCAGGACATGACCATTGAGCTGCAAGAATTGAGACAGTGGCAGCAAACAGTCCATGCTCCCCCTTACCGTGTATGCTCCTTTGCATAACGCAACCCCTGCCCATCATACAGTGATGCAGCCTCCTACTCAGATTCAGCCTGGAGCGTATCACTCTCCCGTGACACCTGTCCAACCTGACATTGAGCAACCACCTCCTAACCCAGCACAGTGGACATCCCTCCTGCGTTGGAGTTGTGGAAAGGTGAGCCATTTCAATAGGGATTGTTCCATGAGATCAAAAGCCGTCAGTAGAGCTAAAGCAAAGCCTGTGTCGGGAAACGAAAAGTGCCCTCAGTAGCTACCTCACCAGCTACCTGCAACAAGGCACAAAGGTGGAATAAGGAAATGTAGAAGATAGAGAGACGCAACCCTGTGTACTCCACCCTATCAGATTGGCCACCCCTGAAAAAAGACGAGTCAAAAAAGAGCGAGAAGAAAAAGTCAAGAAAGCGAAGGAAGGATAAAATGGGTAAGCAGAAACGCCCTCTCCCAGTCATTTCGTCGTTGCTGGAGATACAACCTGTGCATCTTGTGGAGGTATCAGAGCATAAGTCGGTTAAAGCACAGAGCCCACAGGCCACAGTTTTTCCAGCCAACCAAGAAATGGAGCGGCCTATAACCTCCAAAGATACAGCCCTGTCCTTCCCCCCTTGAGCAGCTAAGGTGCAACCTACTCATCTACCCGATGCTGAAGTGGAGAGGCCGTGCAGAGGCAGTTACTTCCTCCCAGGCAAAATAGAAAACAGGCCAGTCACCCTCCTTGTTGACACGGGACGTACTACCAATCTCCAGTCAGAACGTGTGTTCGATCAGCTACCCTCGACGGTGATGGAGACCATATGGAAGAGTGAGCCATATGGGGTTATGGCAGATGGCACGGTGACCCCTTTGGCACAGTGACCATTACCCTACAGCTACGGGACAAGCATACTTCAGCTATGTTTATAGTTAGTCAGGTAAATGAGGACGCCATCTTGGGCATGCCTTTCCTCACAGGCCATGACTGCCGTCTCAGGTTCAGTGAGCGTGCCATAGTCATAGCAGGCCGAAGGATGCAGTGTACAAACTAAGATGGCACACCGCTGGACAATACCATAAGGAGCCTCAACACTGGACAACTTCCCACTGCATAAAGTCAACAAAGCAGTGCGGAATCACCACTCAGAGTTGCCTCCCCCTAGCCTGACATAGTTGTGTCCATCAGAACCCCCTACTGCTACTGAGCCTCAAAAACCAAGTGAAGGGGTGCTACCAGTCATCCATAGTGGGACGTTGCTCCCCAACCCTACAACATTGTCAGCTATAGCCTTGTATTCTTCACTCACTTCCAGTACTTGGTTAAAGTTATCCAACAAGTACAAGAGAGAGGAGTTAACCTGCAAAAATTATGGACATTGGTAAACAAGTGCTTGGATGGTACAGCTAGAGTAGTACTTACACAATAGACTCCCCCACTGGCTCTCTCTTAGCGTCACCCTGTGAAGAGACAAGGTTGTCTCCCTATCCTAACAGGTGTGCACTAGTTTTAGAGTGGCCAGGCGAGCAGAAACAGACTGCACAACCAGTTGTCCCCAGTAAATTTGAAGAAAGTAGAGTAAATAGTTCGACCAGGAACAATCAGAACATAAAGAAGTTGTCTCCCCTCCTAGCAAGAGTGTGTCAAGTTTGGAGCAGCCAGAAGAACAGGAGCGGCCCGCCCCCCAGCTATTCTCAACAAGTGGAATGAGAATGGAACAGGCAGTTCGGTCAGAAATAAGCAAGAAGTGCAGGATTTACTCCCCTCAAGAGCTGAGGTAAATCCACTCTCCACACAGACTGAGCGTCTGCCTCCCAGTGAGTCAGTGCAATGGGCACACAAAGGCATGGGCCCCCTTACATCCTATGAACAGACACTATGATGTGTGAGCATAGCAGACAAGAGAGTGGATGCAGAAATGGGAAGTAAAAAATTACCTGTGGCTTAAGCGTTCCTCCTGGGCAGAGTTCTGATAGAACACCATGCAAACTGGGTATCAGCAGAATGATCCAAGTCCAGTGTAGCTGTGTGTGAAATATCAGCTGCCTGGCAGAAGTTTCCACCCAGCGCTGGAGTAGAGAAATTGGACTTTTATTTCTCTGATGAAAACAAATGGCCAAAACAGCTGAGGCCACACGGAAATGTAAATAACTTGCAGATGGACCTAGCCACCTCTCCGTGCAGGGAGTCGTTGGAGAAAATACAGTCTAACAAACATCCTAGCCAAGTTTCAGGCAAGTACCCTCTCCTACAAAAAGATACTGGCGCTCAAGCACCACAACCGCTAGTCAATCCAATGCTGTACATCCACCCCTGTCCACTAGTGGTCAAGGGCAGTCCAGTCATCCACGCGGGAAACCGCCATTGCCTTGCGACTATTCAGACAGCCAAGATGTGTTCTCACTGTTCCTGCTGATTGTTATTCTACTGACAAGATGGATTACTCAAAGGATTCCCTCCCAGAACCTAGAGATGGAGTTCTACAGCTTGAAAAAGAAGAGGACTTCATGATGGAAGTTACAGCTGACGTGGACCAGCCACTGCCTCGTACTTTTCCCTCTTCATCTGGAAGTGTTGTTCATCCTTCCCCCTCCAAGCAGGTGACCACAGCAACCATTTCTGCAACCTGTAAAGAAGAAGCCAAGAGAGAGGATGCTCTTTTGGGTGTACGTGGCCAGACTGCACTAGAACAGAGCTGGATGCGCAGGCATAGCACACCAAGCAACCCGTTGGCACTTGGCCATCCACTCCCCACTACTTCTTCCTCTTCCTGTATGAACACTGCACCAGCCACGCTGACATATAATCAGGGTGTAACCTAGGCAGCACCCCCTGTGTCCCCCTCCAAGGCACTCCCACTTCTCACGATGCCGTGAGTATGCCATCTCCTGTGCTGGACCTCCTTATCCCTCCTCTGTTTAGCATGGAGTTGAGTCTGAGTAAAGTTACTGTGTCTGAAAAGCCACTTACTATTACTCGCTATCTGCACACAGTGACCCATGAGCGCATGCAGACCTTAAGGAAGATCTTGCCATCTAAGAGGAGAGGAGCTTTGCTTTTGACTGGGCTCCCTCAATGGGCAAATCTTTTGCAGTCACCCCCTCCTGTGAACTGTGCAAGCTGTTAGCACTCAGTCACTGGTACCCATCGAGGACCTGATATCCTCCAAGCAAAGGCAGAGAAGCAGGATTGCAGCTCTGGCGCTGGCTCCTGTCACTCCCCGGTACCACTGAAGAAGGAAGAGTTTCTTTCTCCAACCCTTACCCCCATTCTCCAGCTTGTAGATTTAGCTGCCTCCCGGTCTTTGTCATCTACGGTGACTGAAGAGATAGTAGCACCCCACTCTGCTGGAATGAAGCCACCCATAGCTCATTGCCTTCTCCAGTGAATCACCCCATCCACTGAGAGTGCAATCCAGAGACAGCTAAAGAGATCATGATGGAATGTTTGCCCTCTCTGCAAGCTCCCCGCCAAAAATATGAGACAACTCTCAGTCCATATACACCAGCATTATGTACAGTATTTTTGCCGTGGCCAGTACAGCAGCAGCAGAGGAGATAGCGTGTAACGGTCATCAAAAGGAGCAAGGTGGACCTGCTGACCCCGACCATGATCAACGACTGGGTATATTTATGCTGTTGACGGTGAAAGCTACCTCGAATTTTGCAGATATCAGAAATGGACGGCACCTGCTGAATTTGGCCCGTGCAGACCTATGCAAATGGACAAGGTACCAGTCAAAGTACCTCCTCCCGTATTCCCAGGCATTGCTCCACTCCTGCCAGGCCCTTCTTCTACACCAGCTGGAATTGTCCCGTTAATGGACATCCCTCTCTCTGGTTACAAGATTCCAAAGAAGAAGCCATGCACTGTGACCACCCATGCTCCCGAGGCTATGGTGGTGACACCTAGTGCTCCTTCCCCTGTCTCTGCACACCTAGTGGTGTCCAAAGTATTATCACCCCCTGTTCTTACCACAGAACCTCCTCCAGGTAGAGTTGATCTGTTGGTGCAATTTCGACGAAATAGGGCGAGGTGGGCCCTTGTCATTGAACGAGGAGCGGCGGATCTGGAGGCCCCTACTCCAGGATCTTTGGATGAAGTTGCTGTCTGGTACCCTATCAGACACGGAAGTCGCCAGGCTCAGGGAGCAAGCTGAACTGCTTAAGGGAGAAATCACCACCCTCAAGGAAGCCGCTCAGACGGTGAGAGGCCAGCTGTTTTAGGGCGGATGCCCTTCTCCCTTTCTTTAGCCGCACTGATTGTGTGCCACACCCCCTCTGCAGTTTACTAAAACCGGAGTTTACACAACCGTGTAAACTCTCTTACCCGGTAATGAGCTTTTCTCCTCACTCCCTCTGCCGGTTGTGCAGATAGTGGTTCTTAGTTACACATGGACTTGTGTCAAGGGTCATGCAACCCGTATGTACCTCTCTTCCTTACCAGTACACATGGTCTTGTGACAAGGGCCATACGATTGTACGTACCTCTCCCAAACTGCAGGGCTCTGAAGTCGACAGTCTCCTTTCCTCCTGAGAGTCTCTTGTTGAAATATATGTATACATATTTACTCCTCATATATATAATCCCGGCCCCCTATTTACTCACAGCCACTCCATGATTGATTAACTATCCGTACAGCAGTACATATAGTTGAAGCAACCTGTGGGATGGAAATACATAAAGCAACCATGCGATTGACAGTGTGCCTAGTAACTGCTAACATAGTAGCTACTATTGAAAGAGCAGTGGTCTGCAAGCGATGAATACAGACAAGATCAAGCGTGTTTGCAAACCTGGTACAGATCATTACCCAGAGGAGTCACACGATCCAGAGGCCCTTACTCAAGTCAAGATCAAGTGATAGGACTGCCAGCTATGGACTGATGTTGGCGTCATATGAGTACACGATTAATTACTACTAACACTTGAATTATTTGGCGGCTAGCCAGTCCTAAATGCTCCTGCTTGTATATTATTTTGTATGTTTTAATCCACTCCTTTTCTGAGTCATGTCTCTAATGCTATTGCTCTTTTGCTTAGCCAATCATTGTTACTTATTTTTAACTGCTATCCTTTTGCATAAATAGATAGGCAAATCGCTCACTGGTCAGAAGTAGTTTAGCTTTACTTGAGATAACGTCTAGTTGCTCTAGGAAGTGTATTCAGCGATATTCTTGCACCATCCTAATGTGTGATCTAAGGGGCGTCAAGTTTTACTGTACGCTTGTGAGAACTATTATTTCGCAAGGTTTTGTATGTTAATATAACTCGTGTATTTAGTGTGACCAGTTGCCGGTAACACTAAGTTCACATACCTTGTTCTACCGGATCTGTCTGCTATACAGATCTCCTACAACAGAGAGCCATTACTACCATCTGGTAGCGTCTGCTGTTCATATCTATTGTTACTTTCTACGTTAAAGGACATTACTGCCGTACATGTAGCATTTGATAGTTATAATTAATTGCCTTCCACAGAGAGCCAACCCTACCAGTTTACTTGCACTCCGCATTACTATATTGTTGTTTCACACAATACCGGCAACTCCTAACAGTATCAGTGAAGGTACTTTGGGATCACAACAAAAACCTTTACAATATATGGAAATGACAAAGTACCATAGCAAAAATATTGTTGAATAATTTGAAAGTATCTAATGTTTTACCCCCTCCCCTGCTAGCTATACCTTTGGCCTCTGTTCCCCTCTCTACAGCAGTGACTAACCCTGTAATTCTCCTAGCACCATTTATTATTTCTGTCCACCCTTCCCTTACCTTTCCTTGCCAAAGAGGGAAAACAAGTAAGAAGTTTGATTTGCAGAAGGCATACTTTGAGTTGGCTCATTATTTCAAACATAGCATCATAGTTTAGCTCCCTACATATGGGTACAGAGCAGCTATACAGCTCTATACCAGAGCTGTATAGCCGCAGGATCCTTCTACAACAATAGCTGCTGTACCAAACCTGCGTAGTGAACTGATAATTAAAATGAGAAAAATGACTCAACTAACCCACCCACACGAGATGACTAGAGGAGTCTACAAGTTGTAGGAACAGAGACTACAAAACCTTCAAAGCCTAATAAGGAGATCTAGCTTCCCTTGGCTGAGATTAGCTGATGCTTATTAAACAGAAGCGTGTGCTCACGCATATTTTTTAATTGAACAGTTGTATTTGTGTTTTGTTTCTTCCTTATTTATTATTGGTGCAATGATTGTATTTATATGCATGATTCGTTCACCCCTAATTAGAAAGTGGTAGTTCCTCTGAATTTTATATGAAAGAAACAACTCTGTTGTGTAGAGAAAGAATTTATTGGTATTCTGTACAGCAGACTACTATATTGCTAAATGGGTTGTGTATAATACATTGTGTATAAATTGGACCTCTCTCTGATCAGTCCGAGTCTAGCACTCTGCACCAGTTGATTTGTATTCGTGGCGGAGTGGAATCCATGAAGTTGAGGCGGAGCAGCCCCAAAAAACTTTGATGGCATGGACCCGAAATGAGAAGAAGCATGGACCCGGCACAAGAAAATGAATCTTTGTGCAGTTGCGTTAGTAGCGGTGTGTGAAAATCCACTACAATATTGTTATCTGGTCTATGCAAACTTGTACGACGAATATTTATGCCATTGCTGTTTTCAAATTTTACTCAATAACGTTTGAAGTATTGTGTTGAATCAATATAGACTAAAGTCTGTAGAAAACCATTTCTACAGACACTTACATGAGTAGACCCTGTCTCTGTGGCTCAGAGACACCTTCCTGCACTGAGCGAAGCTACCAACAGGCGACTGACTGTCCTTGTTATTAGTACCGAAATGACAAGCACTGTCAGTACAGCATTGAACACCTCACAGGGCCAGTAGAGATCCTTGCAGGGCCAGGGTGAACCCTTACAGGGCCTGTAGGAGTGACCCAGGGCTGGTACAAGATGGTTACCCTAGCCCAGAGTCCTAAAGATAGCTATGGAGCCTCGGAAACCAAGTCCAGGAATTATCTACCTTTAGATTGGAAGAAAGGTAGATGACAAGCTATAAAAAGCTCCAGAACTTGGCAAAAGAAGGGACAGCATACAAACATATCATCTACCTATTATCTCATCCCCTTTGCTCTTGGGCACTTATCACTTTTAACTATTTGCATTAGTCATGTATTCGTCTAAATCACTTCCTGTACACGTTATTGGTCACATTGGCAAATAGTGTGGGGAATTTGGTAGTTATCAGCCTCTGAGCACTTAAAACAAGATGCAGCAGTTGTGCACCTTTACTCAAGGAGCAGACAACGGACCATTGTAAACAAAGGCAATGACAAAGACCCCGCCCATTAATCATTTTGATTCCATTGATTGGACAATAAACTTTTCTATTTATAACATTGGCTAATTGTGTACACACTTGATTGATCATGTAATGATGTATTGAGATGCTCATGTTATAAATTGTGATGTTGGAGTCATAGAGATCAGAAATAAACAACCCTTATACTTGTAAACACCTCTCTATTTACTTGGAATACTTGGAGTTGCAGTAGTCTCTGGCAGGCTTGTATACCTGTCAGGACATTTGGAGCAGATCTTACCCCGTTATGCCAGTGTTGACTGGGTAGCTAGGGGACTACACAGGACTTGCAAGGCAGGAGTTAAGTCCTTGCACAGCCGGCAGTAGTTGTGTCCAGTAGTGGACGGTGAAATCCATTACAATAGGACAATAGTTTCTTGACTTTGCATATTCTCTTTGCATTTACTTTTCCTCTTGCACTTGTTCTTAACCTGCCATTATACTCTAAAGGATGGAGGCCCTAGAGCTGTACAGAATGTTAATAAATGTTGTACACCACAATCAGATTGATTTGTCTGAGCCATGGACTCTGCACCAGTTGTTAGAGACTATTGATCAAGTGGCACCGGCCAGGCCATTAGGTGGTTTCCCTCTGGAGAGAGGTAGAGTATTTCAGATTGGTAGCTTTCTTCGATTAACAGACCAGAATCTACTGAAATATGAACTACTAAAAACTCTAGTAACAATAACATTTAAAACATTTGTGTTGTAGGGTGGTCAAAGAAATGACAACCAGCTCCTCAAAAGAAAACTTGGCTACACTAACAGCTCAAACCCTTCTACGCAATGCCAGGCTTCTAATAGGTTCAGGTGTGCTTTCCAGTGTCTCTCAGCTGGTACAAAGCAGTGCAAGGCACTTGAGTACAAGAGTACTGAGCAGCTCTGTATGCTCTATGACTCACCATTGGTTCCCGAGTTAGATGAAGGCCACCCGGAGAGGATCCTGTTTGAAGGTACAAAACATGATTGCATATATTTAGCTGTGAAAAAGGAAAACTGTTTGCTACGTTAATCTCAACTTGCCTACAATTTTGTTTTGAGTTTATTAACATTAGAACATTTAAAAATTGTTCATTTCAAGTTTTTCACTTGGAAGATTTCTAACAATGTACCTGTAACTGGTCGCTTCAGTAAATCAGCTTGAAACTCAAACACATCTTTTCATTGGAAAACCAAAATGTTATGAACCTAGATGCATATAACTTAATCTATAAAATAGATGCATTACTATTACTATACTGTTGGTACAGTCCAATGATTATTTGCGCTTCATGCCTTTTATTTACAACTTTTTTTGACTAAAATGACAGAGTTCTCTACCGTTCATGATTCAAACTAATATCCCAGGAAGTACATACACAAAATAGACATTAGACTATTTAATATAGAGCAACTAAAACTAACTTCTAGTCTATGTTAATTTGGCCAAACTGGTTAAATGAGCAGTGTCAAGTTTAGGGTAAGGTAGGGTTAGAACAGCTGGTTTTGGCTGTAGCAAAAGCGCCTGGATAAAGAGATAAATAATGTTTCAGAGGTATTCAGAGTTTTTAAAAAGTGCCACCAAAGGTAAACGACAACCAGGCTAGTGAACGATGAATATGCCATTTACATTAGTTAAAAATCATACACTTTACATAGTAATCAATTACCACTACAAACAGCTCCTTTTAAAATTCTCACAAAGCTGTGCATGAGAAAAATGAAGCAGGAAAGTTAGAATTATGGTGGATTTTGGCAATACATAGCACCAATCCTCCCCCACTCTTACCAATTACTCCAGCAATAACCATTTATTGTCCCCCCACCCAAGTAGTGACTGCTACCACTCACTGGAGAAAAACATTCACTAGTCCTGATGATAGTGTCTTCTCTAAGCGTGGCCAAGAGAAGTTAACTCTACCCTTGCTGATAGTCCCAGCTACATGATGCCTGTATACCACTGATCAACTGGGCATGTCCAACTCTACTGCCTAGTGTGAGTGGGCAGGGTAATGTACCCAACCTAACATCCCCAACTAGTGAGGTAGTTGGTTGAACCCAGTGTACAGCAGAGTAACCATATGCTTGCCTAGCCATACCAGTCAGTATAATGTGAATGTGCTAGGAGACCAGACTAAGGAAGCAACACCTCAATGTAAGAGATATCTGTTTCCTTTCTAGACCGATTGGATGAACTGCCTGCTGAAAGTGAAACCTTTCCTTGTGTAGTTTATGACAATGGACTGTCTTGTATCGTATTATTGTTATCATATAAATTATTGGTTTGAATTATATAATGCAATGTATTGTTGGCCAGCCCTAATAAGGTGCTGTGAGTTCCTCTCCCTTTTGTATAAAAGGAATAGCCTTACCATCTATAAACATAAGTCTTTTGGATTGGAGACTATTTACTACTTGCATTGTTAAACAGACTGTGTCATACTATAACTAACTTATACCGAATCTGTGTCTGATCAGTTGGAGCTGTGGTCTCGCTATTAGTCGTTAGAGTCAGTGGAAAAGCAGGAAATTGAGTGACCCCATGGAAAGGGTATTTGGAATGTGACCTCTTGAGAGAGAAGGGGTGTAGTAGAGTGGAGAGCTGTTATGTTCCTAGTGGTGTGGCAATTATTTGATACAGAGTGAAACAAAGCAGTCCTTTGAGAGTTTGAAAAAGACAGGGGATTATGTCATTTTTGTACTTAAACAAAAAATTAGTGTGACCTGGTACTTAAGGGTGTCCTAAGTTAACAGCTTTGGCTTGTTTGAGCTGGGTCAATGAACCCCGAAAAACACCCACTCTATCAAGGATACTGAAAAGAGCATACAACTCTGTTTGCCGAAAACTGTAAAAAGAAATATTGTAAAGCACTTGCACGCAACATTTCTTAGAGATACAACTAGAGATCATTCTAACACTCACAACTATATATATAGGAATGGATATAAAAATTAACAGTTCAAAAATTAATAACCAGATTATGAAAACTTATTAAGATTTTACATGAGCCGTTGGTGTAAAAAAAAACAGAGCTAAAATGTTTAAGTTTGCTAGATCCTTCAGGTACAATATATTGTGAAAACAAATAATAACAATATATCACTACACCCCCTCTCTCCCCCTTTCACAACCCATGTGCTCTTCCCTGACATCACAGTCATAAATATCTTTTAGCTCTACCCTGTATAAGACATGGGGTCCTCCATTATACATCATATACATGATACCACAGTGGTGGTGGTACTACTGATGACTTCAACAGAAGAAACTGGAAGTGGCCACCAAGGGTTTGATGAGGATGTAAAGTACGGACTCTCACATCAAGACTCCATATATCCTTCCACGTCGGGCACCGCTGGAAACTGGGACTACCAGGTTGATCATATGGGGATCTATGAGAGGATAAACCCTGAAAAACAGCCAGAAGGGTGACATCCTGTGAGGGCATTGTGTATGTAAACCTACAGCACTCCTGACCAGTCACTGCGACAGCTGCGGATCTATACTTGTCTCAGTCTCACCTAGCTAGTTTAGAAACCCCCCAGCTTGTTGAGAGGGCTGCTCTGACAACTTACAAAACTCAGAGTAGTCTTACAAATCTATTGCAAGCTATTTTCCAAGTCAAATCATGAAGTCTCGCGAAACAAGAAAACCATACTGGCAGGACGTCGCCCAGGATAAAAAGGTCCAAACAACTTGTGATTTGAATTTCGCATCGTGTAACATACGAACGATGTTTGATCGAGAAAGAGCAGAGAGACCAGAAAGAAGGAGCGCCATCATTATACGTGAGCTGAAAAGATATACCATTGATGTCGAAGCCCTAAGTGAGGTTCGCTTTGGTGATACTGGCAGCATAAGAGAAGAAGCAGGTTACTCAATCTACTGGAGCGGAAAGACATCTGGAATGAAGAGTGAGTCAGGAGTAGCTCTAGCTGTGAGGGGTGCTGTGTTGCCAAAATGACAGAAGATCCCAAACCTGTAAATGATAGGATAATCACTCTTAGACGCCCATTATATGTGGGTATCGATACTGTACCATCATCGCACTCAATGCCCCTACTATGACAAACAACCCAGACACCATTGCACATTTTATCACCAGCTGGAGTCCACCTTGAAGAAAGTACCTAAAGAAGATAAAATTATACTACTGGGTGACTTTAATGCCAGAGTTGGTCAAGATGATAAAACCTGGAACAAAGTGATGGGAAAGTTCGGGACTGGACTGCCAAACTCTAATGGTGAGCTGCTGGTGTCAATCTGCACTGAGCATCAGCTCGTGATAACAAATACATGTTTTAACCACAAAGCCACCCACAAGCACTCTTGGATGCACCCGAGGTCAAAACACCGGCATCTCATTGACTTCATCAACACCCGCCAACGTGATCTGTGTGACATCCGTGACACCAGAGCTATGAGGGGTGAAAGCTGCAGCACAGACCACACCATGATCCGGTTTAAGACCAGTCTCAGTGTACGGAGGCTCATGCGAAAAACTAGCCAGGGTTCAAAGAAACTCAATGTAAACAAGATGAAGTGTGTCACTACCAGGAAAGATTTGGAAACTACTATCACGGAAAAGCTTCCCATCCTCTCAGGCTCAGTGAAAGAAAAGTGGTCAACCTTCGAGTCAACTGTATATGAAGTGTCCAGGGACACACTGGGCTTTGTAGAAAGAAAGAATGCAGACTGGTTTGATGAAAACAAAAATGAACTGACTGATCTGATTGGCACTCGGAACCAGGCCCAGACTGCAATGTTAAATCGTAACACCAGGTCTACGAAAGCAAAGTTTAGGCATCGCTCGCGTCTTCTCCAAAAAAAATGTCGTGAGTTGAAAAATGAATGGTGGCAGAGAAAAGCGGCTGAACTACAGGAACTAGCAGATATGAATGACACGAGAGGCTTCCGCCAGGGACTAAAAGCTGTACATGGACCAAGAGTTAACTTTCCGGACCAGCTGCTCTCTGCTGACAAACAAAAAGTGCTGACTGAGAATAATGATGTTCTCTTCAGATGGACCAAACATTTCAGCACCCTTCTCAATGAGAAGAATGAAGTAGACACCACCGTAACAGACAGCCTTCTACAACACCCGCTTTAAAATTGGATGGATGATACTCCTGATCTAGACGAAGTGAGCAACGCCATGTCTATGCTCAGTAATGGGAAATCCCCTGGTGCAGATGGAATTCACCCAGAAATAATAAAATTTGGAGAGTCACTACTAGTGCAAAATTTTCGCGAGATCATAGTTGACTCATGGAAGAGCGGGGAACCTCCCCAAGATTAGAAGGATGCCCAACTTATAACTCTGTTTAAGAAAGGTGACCGGCGTCTCTGTGGGAACTACCGTGGCATTTCCCTCTTATCGATACCCGGAAAAGTATTTGCCCGTGTACTCCTAAACAGATTGAGCGCCCATGCAGAGAATTTTCTCCCAGAGGCACAGTGTGGTTTTCGTGCAGGGAGAGGCACTGTAGATATGATCTTCTCACTGAAGCAGGTTCAAGAAAGGTGTGTTGAGCAGAGGATGCCACTATACATTTTGTTTGTGGATTTCACAAAGGCTTTCGACACGGTAAACAGAGATGCTTTGTGGACTGTTCTCAGGAAACTCGGCTGTCCTGTCCACTTCACCAACCTTGTGTCATCCCTACACTGTGGTATGAACGCATCAGTGAGCATGAAAGGTGAACTGTCTGAGCCATTCAGGGTTGAAAATGGAGTTAAACCGGGCTGTGTGCTTGCACCCACACTTTTTTCCATCTACCTGTCTGTGGTGCTAAATCACGCCTTCAACAACTTTCAGAAAGGAGTGTAGATCCAGTCTAGACCTGGTGTAGATCAATTCAGTGTCAGTCGGTTCAGATCTGTTAGGAGTACCACGAGGGCGTTGGTACGTGAAGTAATGTTTGCAGATGATTCAGCCTTTGTTGCTCACAATCTCGCAGATGCACGAGACATTGTATCTCGTTTTTCGCAGTCTGCCCAGCTGTTCGGGTTGAAGATCAACATTCAAAAGACCGAAGTGTTGTACCAACCTCCACCAGGCTCTTCAACAGAAGCTGAGGGTAACATACAGATCAACGGAGAAAACCTAGGAATGGTTAGCGTATTCAAATATCTAGGCTCTACAGTCACTAACAACAACAAACTAGATGCTGAGCTGGAAATACGCATGTCCAATGCCTCAAGGGCCTTTGACGTGATCGTGTGTGGTACAATAAAGACCTAACAAATAAAACCAAATGTGCTGTTTACAGAGCGATAGTGCTTTCATCTCTGCTCTATGGTGTTGAATCATGGGTGGTTTACAGGGTCACTGCCCACAAGCTGAGCGCATACATGATGCAACACCTAAGACAGATACCCAACATCAAATGGTGGCAGTTTGTACCAAAGGACAATATACTCAAGATGACATCTCTACCAAGCATGTTTGACATTCTCGTATTTAGATGTCTCAGATGGGCAGGTCACATCAAAAGGCTAGATAACAACCGGCTACCGAAGCTCATCCTGTACTCTCAACTTTCTGAGGGTACACATGGAGTAGGAGTCCCAAAGCTAAGATACAAGGACACTATCAAAAGAAACCTGAAGGACAGGCAAATACCTATTGTATCCTGGCAGAATCTCTCCCGAAATAGAGATGGTTGGAGACAACTGATAAGAAGACGAAACCCGTCATCATTGGCTACGATGGACAGCTAACTACCACTACATGATACCATACCAGTTTAGCCCATATACTGGAACGGTATGCTAACATGAGGTTCACTATGTATGTTTTAAATTGTCTATTCTGGCCCAGCATCATGAACTACGTTCTCAGATCATGATCTTAGGACCAGGAGACTTGAAACTCATCGAGCTGCAATAGGAAGCAAGCATTATTTGAGACAAGATATTAGACTGAGGAGTCTGTACCACCATGTGTGGAAAGCAAGCATCCTCTCAACCCCGATTGGCTAACAGGTCAACTTGGCGAGCTGGACCATGTGCAAGCTGTATGATTAATTGCTACCATTTACTTTGCATTATTATTTATTATTATAAAGGTGGAAGTTTCGTATGATTCCATGTGATTGGCTAATTTTTAATAAAGGGCATAAGAGTTCCTCTATGCCTCCTATAAAAAGAGTTGCATTACTGTACAAAAGTAGAAGATATTCAGATATTGTACAGTTGCTATATCACATTGTTAAGTAGAATGTCGATAATAAAGTTTTAGCAATAAAACGCTGTCTAGTCTGCCTGAGTCTAGGTCTCTACCTTCACTAGTTATGCCTGTGATGGGGTAGTTCCCGAACAGAGTGGACTTCAGGGGAATTGACACGGTTCACACATTGAAGAAGAGGAAGAATACACAGTACCATTGTGTCTTTGCTAAGTGGCAAAAACTAGTGAATTGGCGGGAGCTAGGAGAGAATGAGAGAAGAAAAGGAGCTATGCTGACCCAGTATACTCTGTTTATTACCTCCACACACCTGCTCTTCCAAACTGAGAAACTATACTGACCCAATATATCCTGCATCTGCCTCTACATTCCTCCCTGTTCCACTGAGTAGCTATCCTGGTACTGTAAACCCTGTACACAAGCTCTACACCCCTCTCTCTTTCTCCAGATGAAATTACAAATCTATACACCCTGTATACAAGTTCTACTCTTTTCACTCTTTACCCAGAAGCTATGCTGACCCTCTATACATTGTATATCCAGTACAACTAGAACGGTCTCCCAGACCCTGTGTCTCTGTCCTTGATCAAGAATGTAAGGCCGTAGAACCAAAAAATGTTGGTAGAACCCCAAATTTCAGTCCAACTAAATGTACGAATTGACCAGATAACGAACACCCTACAGAGGCTGGTTCAACCCAGGGTGCCTTTAGGGCCTCAAGTACGATGTCCTTCAGCACATAGATTGTTTTATCACTCTGTTTGTTGAACTTGCTGATGCCACTACGGGTGCTCAGCCACTGCGTTATTACTCTCACATGAGGCTTTGGGAGATGAACTCATGAATACGGCAAACCTCCCCTTGTCTAAAGAGTCATCACCATTCTTTAAGCAGGTTTTGCACTGACCCCTAAAGAAGCCAAGCTTAGCTGACAGTTTTATGTTGTTGTTCAAAACCTCATTGGAATACATGCTAATGAGGCAGAAAAACTAGTTTGTTTCATTATGATGACCTCCCTCCCAGCTGAGTAGCGCGCATGATGATGAACACATTTTCTAGTATGCTGGGAAATGCACACCTGCAGCGGTATTTGTTAGTAGTGCAGCCGCTCAGCATCGAGGAAGCGCTCTGAGCTAGCATTGATGTTCTACAAATAAAGAGCGGCTTCAAAGACAAGCCCACATAAGTGAGATAGGTGGAAGAAGATGAGCAAGGAGAACCTCAGCCAAACACTGGAAGGCCAAATACCCCAATCTCAACCTCAATCACCCAAATCCAGAGAAAGCCGCTACCCCAGCAAGCCTCTACCCCAGCAAGCCTCTACCCCAGCAAGCCTCTACCTCAGCAAGTCACTACCCCTGCAAACCTCTACCCCAGCAAGCCTCTACCCCAGCAAACCACTACCCCAGCAAGCCGTTACCCCAGCAAGCCTCTACCCCAGCAAGCCTCTACCCCAGCAAGCCTCTACCCCAGCAAGCCACTACCCCAGCAAACCTCTACCCCAGCAAGCCACTACTCCAGCAAGCCTCTACTCCAGCAAACCGCTACCCCAGCAAGCCTATACCCCAGCAAGCCTCTACCCCAGCAAGCCTCTACCCCAGCAAACCACTGCCCCACCAAGTCACTACCCCAGCACGCCTCTACCCCTGCAAGCCGCTACCCCAGCAAGCCTCTACCCCAGCAAGCCGCTACCCCAGCAAGCCACTACCCCAGCAAGCCTCTACCCCAGCAAGCCACTACCCCAGCAAGCCTCTACCCCAGCAAGCCACTACCTCAGCAAGCCGCTACCACAGCAAGCCACTACCCCAGCAAAAGATCTGGCAAAAGTTGGCAAAAACTACTATAATACACCAGCTTACCCCTAGCAACTTAGTAATTTCTTCACTTTTTATATAATATTGTCAGAAAAGTAGGAATCAACTCAACACTTAGACAAAGATCAAATCATGCATTGATAAAAGTTCAGGAGAGGTGGAACTGAGGTCATATACTGTAGTTGAATTGAAATATTGAAAAAAAATGCTCGTTAAAAGTTTAATTTACTCTTTGGTCCTGAAGAGTTTTGCTTCAGCCCAAAATGGTTGTGAGCAAAAAATTTGGAAACGACTGATAGTTTTATCATTGCTCTTAATTATTACTCTCATTTTCCTGGCTTCAAGAGCAGTTTTAGTTGCTTGGTAGTGTGAGGGACACAGTGTGGAATCTATTATGATAGGGTGGGAGGTGGGGTGTAAGGGTAGAGGATAACACCAAACCTATTCCACAAGCATTGAGTTTTATTCAAATACTGCTGTTTGTTTTTTCATTTGAATTGAGTATAGTTTGGTTCAGTTGAGTATTTCAGTACAGCAGATATAATAATTTTTGTTGTTTCATTTCATACTTCAGCGCTTGTCAACTGTCTAAAGACAAAGTTAGTCTACCACCTCAAACTATTGCGTCCAAGAAAATTGATTGCTGAACTTTAAGTGTCTAATGTATTGGCAAACATTCTCACATTCATCTTTACACTTTCTTGGATGCAAACAATCATTGAAAGCGCCTTTAAAATACCATACTATTATTATGTTTTTGTTTTTATTTCCATTTGTAGGAGGTTTTTCTCAAGATCAGTAACCTTTTGCTTGCGGAAGTATTTACTCGGGGTTTATTGATGTTTAATAGCCAATAAAAATTAAAACCTACCTACTCTCTGTAATCGTAGAGACTAAACAACCTGAAATTCCTGAAAAAAACCTCAAATTCAAATGGTACTATGTTTATTATTTATATATCATGGGTGAATTAATGTTCCGACCATTTCAACATCTGTTTTAGTATATGGAGTCTGTCCACACTCTTACGTTCTCAACCCATATTCTAACACTTGCATCAGGATAGTGAATGTGAAAATAAACTGGCAGGATTCCAAAGACTACTGCTTGAACCATGGAGAACATTTAGTCACTTTTGGCTCATTAGCCTCTGCTTCCTGGTTTACAGAAGTAATCCTGAACTCGACTGGTAAGTAACGTTATAGCTCTTGGTGGCTTGGTCATTTTTTTTTCCAAAAAAACGGAACAAGATGCAAAAAAACACAGCTGGTAAACTCTTTGAATCAAATGACCTACAGTTTTGAGAAAGTTATAATTCAATACTATATTGGAGTTTGGGGGCCTAAACCCACCACCTGAGTGCAGTGACCGGTCGAACTCCTAGTTTGCTACCACAGGGAATTCGGTAGCGTTCCAACGGTATACTGCCACCAACTACCTTTCACCTAGAGGTCACAACAGGTCGGTACCACACCAAAGTGGAAGTGAGGGAGTGTTCTCTACTCAACAACTAGTATACAGCTCTCGGCTCAGACGCATAACTCAGAGCTTGAGGGTAGTACCCATTTATTCATACAAAATAATACGAGTAAGTACAAGTCCCAATACAAACTGATTATCATAGCAAAAGTTCTGCCTTTTATAGGCAGAGCACAGGAAATGATTCATTATAATGGCCAATAATGCGGAAGTAAGACATAACATAACAAAATATCAGAACTAACCAATCGATCTATGACAACACCGAATGCACAAATAAAAGCAGGATATGGCAGGTGCAAGCAGCAGTTGACAGCCATTTCTTCACAAACTTAAAAATTAATTTCCTTAAAGAATTTCAGTTAAATTATCTAGCAAGTGTGATGAGCTCAACTTCTTTCTCAAATTCAAAAATTTTGTTTGAAAAAACCTCTGT